>BSBK01004693.1:0-560000 GCA_027943335.1 Chamaecyparis obtusa | reverse complement strand
CTTTCCTTATTTCTTCTTAAAATTATACCCTCAAATTAGACTACATCAGGAGAGGGAGATGTACCTCTAAAACTCAGAGGAAAATTGCTATTTCAACAAGCAGTTTCTCCAACTTTTAGTTACTTATTTGTCTTTTATTTTGGACATATTGAGTCATTTAAAAATTTATATTGGAATGGAAAATCTATTAACCAACAATTATTATTATCCTGAGAGCCTATACAATGGCATCACCATTCTTATCCATGTTATATTAATAAAAAAGAATATGACTATTGTTTTTGCTTCAGGAGCACCTCAAACTTAAGCTCAAAGTCTTACACTTTTTTTTGGTTTTTGGATTTTACTAAGCTTGGATAGGTCAAAGTAAGATTTATGATTCTAGTAAGAATATAGGGTGTGATTCTAGGAGCTCTAGGTTAGACCTAATCTAATCTAGAGTGTTTTGGGTTAAAGCTTAGTTGTGATTCTTCTAAGTTTTCTTAGTCTCGGTGTTGAAAATTTGGCAAAAATGACCTCAATGGGTTAGGAAAAGGTTTAATTGAGACAAAAATGGCTTCTATGGTGTTAATACACCACTTTATGATGTTTTGAAATAATTTGGTTAGGCTTGCGATAAAGTTGCAAAAATTATCAAAATGTTGTCATGACAACTATTGTAATTTTGCAAAATTACATGACAACATTGTCCTAACAAAGAGAAAGAAAAGTTATTAGAGAATGGTTGGTGTCTCAACCCCTTGACCATGTGAGGGAGTGTTATATAAGCCCTATGGAGCCCAAATCTAGAGGTTGGAAGAAATCACAAGTTTTTGACTTGTTTTTGGTTTTGTGTACACAATTGGAGTAAACTTTAATACAATAGAGTGTGAAATGGATTGAATACAATATCTTATATTGGATTGAGTAAATAGAGTCTTTTTACTTTCATTTTGAAGAGGTTATAAGTTTCTTGTAAATAGTTTATTTAGTTTTTTAAATCTTTTAACTTTTTGCCATTCATTGGCCTTTCTAGGACTGTGTTGTGCCAAAATGGTTCCCACATGAAACCCTATTGTAAAATAATCATAGGGAATTGGGATATGTTAGGGGAGCCTCTTCTTAGTGTAAATATGCTTGGAGGAGGTCTGGAAGTTCCAGAAACTAATTTTATAAGAAAGCCCTAGGCGAGTCCAGTGAAGCTTGACTAGGAGCTTGCATATGAAACCATGTGTTTGACTATAGGGGATCGATTGAGGAGTTGGAACTAAGTGGTTGGAAGGAGTCTTTGGAGAAAATATAGAGACCCTTGAAAATTATTGAAGCTTTATCAATCCAATTGAAGGCATGTTAAAGCCAAGAAGCAATGACTGGTTAATGGAGTCCTATTAGTCCTAAAATCTCTTGAATATAGGAAGGACATGTACGACCAGTTTGGAGAAGGGAGGCCTAGTGAATCTCAAAGAAATATGAAAAGGGTGTTTGAAACATATATTTTTACATTGGGTTGTTTAGAATCACTTTCCAAGAATAGCCAAAAACTGGTCAGACATATATAATTGAGGGTTAATAGGCCTAATAGGCCATTTGAAAGAAAAGATTGAGATCGGTATACAAGACCTTGATACTGAAAGCCAAAGGGATCAAGAGGGAAATATAAATGGTGTTAAAAATAAATTGAACCCCTAAAAAACACATATCCATGACAGATGAAAGCAAGGAGCCATTGAAAGGAAGCTAATGGAGATAGGAAGATGGTTACTAAATAAAGATAGATACCCTAGTGAACCACTAGAGTTTGTCACTTTGAGGTGGAGACATGCAAGAAGTCCTAAAATATATTAGAGGGGACTTGGAGGATCCTAAGAGTTCAAGTTAGGATATTTGAATGATTAGGCACTCAAGGAGTCCTAATCAAGTAAGTGAAAGCAAGCTAGGTGAGCTTCTATCAGATTGGTATCAGAGCCTATAAGATTAGGCTTGTGGGTGGATTTTCCAACCAGAGGATTCAATTGGAGAATCCAAAATGGTATCTAATATAGAGCTAGCCAAGAAGGTGGATGAGTAGGAAGATGAGAATAGATTTATCATAGAAAGACTAGCTCAATTGGAGCAAAAGCTAGATGAGGGAGAAGAGAAGACTGAAGAAGTAAAAGATAAGGTGGAAGGAAAGAAAAAGGGAGTAGACCTAGATGATGAGGTCCTTGAACTAGACCCTATCATGATTGAAGAGCCATTCCTTAAATCATTTAAATCCCTAAGTGGGAAAGCTTTAGAGGGGGCACCTATATTCATTGGGAAAATGGAACCACATGTGGTGATGGATTGGATTGAGAGGCTTGGAAATCATTTTGAGTGTGATGGGATAAGTGACACAAGGTAGGGAGCAAGAGGGGCCCAAGGATAGTGCACCCTAATGATCCAAGCCTGCAACACACATGCAAAAGCAACAAATACAAGAGTGAGAGAGAGAATGCCAGATCCTTTCAAATATTATCATCAATTTGAACCATACATGCTGGGCTATAAGGCCTTCCCAATTTGGGCCTAATATTACAATGAATTATAGAAGTCCTCAAAAAAGTGAGGATCTATCAGAAATATCCAATCTAAAGTCTACTATCTTCTATCCAAAATTGCCTCCTTGAACTACAACCAAACATCTACATTTATACAAGAAGCTACTGAGCTGAGTCAGCCTTTAGATCCATAATTAATAGAAGTAACGATGAAATCTAGGACCACATGCTTCCCAATGATGGATACCAACATCAATTCCATGATCCAATATAAATGCACAAGTCGGCCACAATAGGAAACAAAACTAGACCTGTCAATAAGTAAGATAACTGAGTAGTAGACATACAACATCGAGTGCCAGTTACTTAACCAACCACCCAAGAGAGAACCAACCACACTTAGTAACCAAAGGAAACCAACCAACTACCAACCAAATCAGTCAAAGAAGGAATGGAGAAACACAGACAAAAATCCAAATTCTTTTTGGTGACATGGCATTGCTAAGGACCTAAGATGCTCCTGCATTAGACACCTAGGGTTATTTTGAAATGATTCTCCAAATCATTTGGTAGGTATGGTCTGAGCTGCATCCAACTTAGACTATGAAATCCATGAACTTTCTTCCATCGGTCTATTCTTCCACTTAACTAGATATTCCATGTACTATTTTCCTCTTGTACTTTTGCCAACTCTTTCCTTCAAAATCTACTCAACTTCATCATTCTACTTCTTAGAATATTCTATCGGTACTGTCACTTCTTCATCAGGTTCATGATACTCATATAAATCAGCAATGTTGAAAATCATTGATATGTCCATGTCATCAGGTAACTCAATCTCATATGCATTTCCACTGTCAAATTTCCTCAGAATCATGCAAGGTCCAAACTTCTTCATCTTCAGCTTTCCTTATGTGCCAAAAGGAAACCGGCCTTTCTTTGAATGAACCATCACTTCATCACCAACATCAAAATTCTTATGTCTTCTTGATCTATTAGCTCTATCTTTTTATTTCTAATTACTATCTTCTAGCTTTAGCTTCACATCTTCTTGTAATGTCTTCATATATTCAGTAAACTTTACTCCTTTAGCACTCTTCTTATTCTCATTAGCAATGTCTCTCAAATTAGATATTCCTCTCAGTTGTGTGCCATTCACAATCTCAAATGGTGTCTTTCTAATACTCCTATTCATTGAATTGTTATATGCAAACTCTGCTTGTGCTAACATAGAATCCCAATTACTCGGTGTGTCTCCAACTAAACATCTCAAAAGATTTCCCAAACTTCTATTCACAACTTTAATTTGTCCATTGGTTTGTGGGTGAAATGTAGAACTATATTTTAGCTCATTGCTAAATTTATTCCAAAGTGTTTTCTAAAAATATCCAACAAATTTACTATCTCGATTAGAGATAATACTCATCGGTAATCCATGTAATCTGACAATTTCCTTAAAGAAAAAATCTGCTACATGTACTGCATCTGATGTCTTTCTATAAGGAATAAAATGTGTCATCTTAGAAAATCTATCCACAACAACAAATATTGAATCATCACCTCTTATTATCTTCGCTAAGCCAAGAACAAAGTCCATACTGATGTCAATCCAAGGTTTCTCAGGAACAACAATCGGTGTATACAATCGAGTATTCTGACTTACTCCTTTTGCAACTTAACAAATTCCATATCTTTTAACAAATTTCTAAACACCCTTATACAACTACGGCCAATAGTACTTCTCCTTAAGCAAATTCCATGTTTTATCAATGCCAAAATGTCCAGCCAAACCACTACTATGTTTATCCTTTATCAAATTAGATCTCATTACTCCTCTTGGTATACACAACTGGATACCTTTAAAAAACATACCTTCCTAAATGAAATATTCATCCCATTTAGTATCTTGTTGATCTTGAATAGGTTCTCTGCACTTTCTCCATGGCTCAGAAAAATTAGGGTCATTTTCATACAAATCTCTCATCTCATCAAAACCAAGGACTTCAATTTTCATCTCGATCATCAAAGATCTTCTTCTACTCAATGCATTAGCAACTCAGTTAGTGACTCCACTCTTATGCTTTATCAAAAATGTATAACTCTACAAATACTCAACCCATTTCACATGTCTCTGATTCAACTTTTTCTGACTACCCAAATATTGTAAAGCCTTATGATCAATGTACAACATAAATTCACTTGGTATCAAATAATGTCTCCATTTCTTCAGTGCTTGAACAATAGCATATAATTCTTGATCATACACAAAATATTTCCTTCTAGCATCATTCAACTTTTCACTAAAGAAAGCAATAGGTTTACCTTCTTGACTCAACACAGCTCCAATTGCACTTCCACTTGCATCACTTTCTACTTGAAATACTTTACTAAAATCAGGTAATGCCAAAATAGGTAATTCAACAACCTTCTGCTTTAGGGTCTCAAAACTTCTATCAGCTCCATGTGTCCACTTGAATTCTCTTTTGTTGCCTCTCATAGTCTCAATCATAACATTACAAATTGAATTGAAATTCCTTATGAAATTTTGGTAAAACTTGCCGAACCATGAAATGATCTTACCTCACTAGAATTCATAGGTGTAGGCCAATTCAAAATAGCTTCAACCTTTTCAGGATCCATCTTCAAACCATCAGCTAAAATAACAAATCCAAAATACACAATCTCTTCTTTCATGAATGAACACTTTTTCAGATTTATCAGTAGCTTTTCCTCTTTCAATCTCTGCAAAACTTGTCTAACATGTAACAAATGTTCTTCTCTAGTCTTACTGAATATCAGAATATCATCAAGATATACAATCACAAAATTACCCAAGAATCTCTTCAAAACCTCATTCATCAACCTCATAAAAGTACTCGGTGCATTAGTTAAACCAAAGGGCATAACCAACCACTCATACAAACCTTCTTTTGTCTTGAAAGAAGTCTTCCATTCATCACCTTCTCTAATTCTGATCTAATGATACCCACTTTTCAAATCAATCTTTGTGAAATACTTTTCTCCAGTCAAACTGTCCATTATATCATCCATTCTCGGTATAGGAAACCTATACTTCACTGTTATCTTATTGATTGCTCTGGAATCAGTACACATTCTCCATTCTCCATTCTTCTTTAGTGCCAATACAATAGGTACTACACAAGGACTCAAAATTTCTCTAATCAAACCCTTCTCTAGCAACTCTTGAAACTATCCGTTCAATTCCTGATTCTCGATAGGTGTGAACCGATGAGGTGCCTTATTCGGTAAACTAGCTCCAAGGATTAGATCCATACAATGATCAATGCTTCTTTTCAATGGAAAACCATTAGGTACATTATTAGAAATGATATCACTATACTCAGTGAGTAACTTATCAATCTTCTCAGGGACATTATCCTCTATTTTCTTACTCAGCTTATTAGGAATCACAACAAAACATACATCATTCCTCTTTTGAGAATTAACAACTTTTCTTCCTTCCATCAAAAAAACTTTCATAGATGTGCAAACATTACTAATAGGTTCTTCCTTCAAAGGTAATAGGATTTGTTTTTTTCCATCAGCCACAATAGTATACTTATGCAATCTCCCATCATATATAGCATGTCTATCATATTGCCAAGGTATACCCAAAAAATATGACAACAATCCATAGGCATGATATCACACAACACCTTATCATAGTATTTTCCAATCTTCAAATTCACATAACATTGTTCACTTACCAGGAGTGTATGTTCATCTTTGATCAATGAAATTTGATAGGGCTTCGGATGTACCAACCTTTCCAACTACAATTTTGTGACCATCTCTTTAGATGCCAGATTCTCTAAGCTACCACTGTCAATGATTACCTTCCAAATTTTGTTAGAAACTCTACATCTAGTCTTGAACAAACTTTTCCTTATTGTATTTTCCTTCTTGCTTCATTCCACAGTGCTGTCCTTACCATCAAGTTATTTTCTTTCTTAGGTTCATTCTATGACTCTTCTTGCACCAAAGCATTTCTACTACTACCAAACTTCTTACTAGCTTGTGTACATTCAAAAGATCTATGTCCTTCTTCTCCACAATTATAACAAGTTCCCTAGAAACTTCCTCTGCCATAACCACCTCGGTAGTTACTGCCTCTGCCTCTAGAATTTTCACCTTTCCACTTGGTCTTGCCTTTGTCCAGATTTGTCTTTTCTGGTTTAGATCTACCATTTTCACCATTAGATCTACCTCTTCCTCTAGGGAATCTACCACCTCAACCTCTTTGTCTCTATTCATGTCTCTTGTTCAATTTCTCCTTGGCCTTCAAAGCAAATTGATAAGCCTCTTCAATGTTCTCCAATTAGACCATGCTAATTTCCTCTTGGATGGAAACCCTCAAACCATTTAGGTATCTACCGATTATTTCCACATCATCTTCATCATGTCCAGATCTGATATCTAGTCTATAGAATTCCTCAGTATACTCTTTTACCAAGCTATCTTTCTATCTCAGACTTTGCATTTGCCGAACTAGGTTAATCTGATAATCATAGGGTAAGAACTTTCCTTTCAACTTATTGACCATTTTACACCATACCTTGATTTTTTCTTTGCCTTTCCTCTTCTGATCCAATTGTAGATGTTCCCACCATAAGGATGCATTAATTTTCAACTTTTTTCTTGTAATCTTCACCTTCTTATCCTCAGGGATATTTTCATATTCAAAATGCTTTTCCATCTTAGTGATCTAGTCCACCAATTCATCAGAATCTAGCTTTCCACTATACTTAGGGGGATTGACATGTGGTGTTGACTTTAGACTTGTCAAATCCTTAAAAAATATTTCTTCTCCTTGGTCCATAACAAGAGAAAGTTCTAAATTCTCCTATTCTTCTTCAATTTCATCATCACTAACATCTTCAAGATGTTTGCCTCTTCTTTCAGCTATTTCCACTACTTCTAACCTAGTAGCAATCTGTCTTAGCATATCTACCAATCTTGGATCTGCATCTTGCCTCCCATGAACCATCTTGACAACCCTCTATAATTGCAGGTCAGATCACAATCTGCTACCCCATAACAATCAACTAGGGCTTCAAGAGGAACATGTAAACCTAGATCTGCAGACCTAGATCAAGATCTCACCTCACTCTGATACCACCTAATGAAAGTGAAGGAGCAAGAGGGTCCCAAGGATGGTGCACCCTAATGATCCAAGCCTACAACACACATGTGAAAGCAACAAACACAAGAGTGAGAAAGAGAATGTCAGATCCTTTTAGATATCATCATCAATTTGAACCATACATGTCAGGCTTTAAGGCCTTCCCAGTTTGGGCTAGATATTAAAATGAATTACAAAAGTCCTCAAACATGCAAGGATCTGTCAAAAATCTCCAATCTAAAGTCTACTATCTTCTATCCAAAACTACCTCCTTAAACTATAACCAAACATCTACATTTATACAAGAAGCTACTGAGCTGAGTCGACCTTCAGATCCATAACTAACAAAAGTAATGGCCAAATCTAGGACCACATGCTTCCCAATGATGGATACCAACATCAATTCCATGATCCAATATAAATGCACAAGTTGGCCAGAATAGGAAACAAAACTAGACCCGTTGGTAAGCAAGATAACCGAGCAGTAGACAAACAATGCCAAGTGCCAGTGAATTAACTGACTGCCTAGGAGAGAACAAACCACACTGGGTAACCAAAGGAAACCAACCAACTACTAACCAACTTGATCAAAGCAGGAACTAAGAAACACAGACAAAACTCCAAATTCTTTTTGGTGACATAGGATTGCTAAGTACCCGAGATGCTCCTGCATCAATAAGTGAAGCCCAAGAGGTGAAAGTGGAAAAGTCAAGGATTATGGGATCTTCCCTCACTTGGTGGAAGTTCATCCAAGATAAGAGGGAAAAATAAGGAAAGATGTCTATAGCCACATGGAAAGCTATGGTGGCTAAAATTAGAGAAGCATATGTACCTAAGGATTATGAAATCCAATTGCACAAGAGAAGACAAAGCCTTAGACAAAAAGATTTAGATGTCAACTCTTCTACAAAGGAGTTCCAAAGATTGTGCATGAGTTCCAAAGAAGCCAAAGAAGAGAGTGTGAAGGTAGAGAGGTATTTAAATGGCTTGAGGTGGAACATTCAAGATGAGCTTGGTAACTCCTACCATAATGTAGAGATGTCACCAATTAGCTATCAAGGTGGAAGAAAAATTAGAGAAGAAGGAAGACTCAAGAAACAATAAAGGAAGAGGAAGAGGAAGAGATGGAAGAGGCCATAGGGGAGGTTTTGAAGGTAGGAGTTTAGAACAAAAGACCCAAGGTGAGACAAAGTTGATAGAGAAACATGAAGGAATCTCAAACAGAGGAGGTTATAACAGAGGTAGAGGTTCAAGTTGCAGTGGACAAGGAAGGACTAGTGGTCAAGGAAGAGGATCATACTTTGCTACCATGAAATGCTATCACTGTAATCAGTTAGGACCTCCAACCTATAGGTGTCCAAAGAAGGGGTATACATCACAAGGTGGTGAAAGTAGGGTAAGTTATGTAAAAGAAGAGATATCTACTAACAAACATGTAGAAGTACCCTTAGAGTAAGAAGAAGGAGAAAATTTAATGATTAGAAGAACACTCATTAAAGAACTTGTCTGAGAAGAGCCTAGTCAAAGAAGAGAATTGTTTAGGATAATGTGAAAAATCTTGGGAAAATTTTGCAAATTCATCATTAACTTAGGGTCAACTAAAAATATTGTGTCAAAGGAAGCAATTAGTAAGCTCAAATTGCAAAGAATTCCTCACAACAATCCTTACAGAGTCACCTGGTTGAATAAGGGGCAACATGCACTAATTAATGAACAAGCATGGGTGGATTTCACCATTGGGAAGTACAAGGAGAGAGTCTTATGTGATGTCTTTCCAATGGATGCATGCCATCTCCTATTGGGACAACCTTGGAAATTTTATAGGAAATCCATGCATGATGTAGCTAAGAATGGCTATTCATTCAAGAAGGATAGAGTTACGTTCAAAATACTATCCTTGTTCGAAGAAGGGGAAGTAAGGCCAACAGGGCCTAATGTTATTTTGGTAAGTAAGAAGGAATTATTGAAGACTCTAGAATAAGGTGATGGGGTAGGGTTTTCACTAGTCTTGAAGCCCAAGGAAGATAAGACAAAGAAGAAGATAGAGCTTCCTATGGAGGTTCAAGAGATGTTGAAATAGTTTCAAGCTATATTAAGTGATGGACAACCAACCACTCTACCACCTAGGAGACCCATTAGCCATCAAATTGATTTGATCCCCAGAGCTACACTTCCTAATAAATCATCCTATAAAATGACTCCCTGACAGAATGAGGAGATTTCCAAACAAATTAAAGAACTCATAGACCAAGGATTGATTAAGAGAAATATTAGCCCATGCATTGTTCCTATTTTCTTAGCTCCTAATATGGGTGGTACTTGGAGGTTATGCACTGACTCTAGGGTCATAAATTGAACTTAAGAGTGGGTAACACCAAAACATAATCAAGGAAGAGGATGAGTGGAAGAGCACCTTCAAGACCACTAAATGATTATATGAATGGCTTGTTATGCTATTTAGGCTATCTAATGCCCCTATCACCTTTATGAGGTTGATGAAAAAAGTGTTGAAGGACTTCATTGGTATGTTTGTGGTAGTATACTTGGATGATATCTTGACTTATAGCAAGACTAAAGAAGAACATATCAAGAATTTGCAAGTTGTAGTCAAGAAGTTTCATGAAGAAAATATAATGATGAATCTGGACAAGTGTGAGTTTATGAAACATGAACAAGTGTAACTTGGTTTTGTGGTGTCACATGGGAATCTCAAGATGGACCCAAGAAAGGTGGAGGCAATCATAAACTGGCCTACTCCTAAGACTACCACAAAAGTGAGAAGTTTTCATGGCCTGGCTCAATATTATAGAAAGTTCATTAGGAAATTTTGTGCTATATGTGCACCAATGTTAGACACCATAAAGGGTGGTATGAAAACCAAGTTCCAATGGAATGACCAAGCCAATCACAGATTTGAGAATTTTAAGGAAAGGATAGCCACTCAACCCATCTTAGTTCTCCCAAGCTTTGAGAAACTCTTCACTGTTGAGTGTGATGATAGTAATATTTCTATAGGGGTTGTCTTAAGCTAGGGGGGAAGACTAGTTACTTTCCATAGTGAGAAACTTAGTGATGCAAAGAGGAAGTACTCTTCCTATGACTTAGAGTTGTATGCTCTAGTTCAATCCTTAAGAAAAGTGGAGACACTATTTCCTTCCTAAGAAATTTGTGGTCTACACCGACAACCAAGCCATTAGTTTCCTAAATTCACAAGATAAACTAAGTCACACACATATGAAATGGGTAGAATATATGAAATCATACACATTCACCATCAAACACAAGAAGGGGAAACAAAACAAGGTTGATGATGCACTAAGCAGAAGACTCATGACAATACAAGACATTTAATTGAAAAGAATAGGAATTGATAGCTTCAAGGACCTATACTTAGAGGATGCAGACTTTGGAGAGGCCTACAAGGTATGTAAGGAACACCAAAATCATTTTCATGGTGAGCTCTCTAATTATACCTTACAGAATGAACTATTATTTAAAGGGGGTCATCTTTGTGTCCCTAGAGGGTCAATGAGGGAGAATTTGATTCAAGAAAATCATAATGGAGACCTTAGTGGACATTTTGGAGTCAATAAGACTCAAGATCTAGTTCACAGGTACTACTATTGGCCTACAATGAACTAATATATCAAGAGGTATGTAGAGTGTTTTATTTTTTTCCAAAAAGAGAAATGGACATCCTCCAATTATGGAATCTATCAACCTCTCCCCATTCCTATCACACTATGGGAGTGTCTTAATATGGATTTTGTGGTTGGCTTATCAAGGAAAAAATAGGGGTATGATAGCATCTATGTCATAGTGGATAGATTCAATAAGATGGAACATTTTTTACCTTGTAAGACCATCCATGATGCTACTCAGATTATTCAATTATTTTTCAAGGAAGTTGTGTAGATTCATTGACTACCCCTCAGCATAGTATCAGATAGAGACTCAAAATTTATCAATCATTTTTGAAAGAAATTGTGGCACAAGCTTGACACCAACCTATCCTTTGGATCTTCATACAATCCTCAAACTGATGGTCAAACTGAGGTAGTTAATAGGAGCATAGATAACCTTCTAGGGTGCCTCGCTAAAGAATATGGTTAGACTTGGGACCAAATCTTAGCACAAGCTGAATATGATTACAATGAAACAATCAAAATGACCGTAGGTAGAAACCCATTTTAAGTTGTCTATGGAATGCATCCAAGGGGTATTATTGAGCTCAGAGATTTGTGTGAAGGATGTTCAAGGAGTGGGTATGCTTAAGACTTTTCCATTTCAATGAAATAAGTTCATGATTCATTCAAGAAGTCACTGAAAGAGAACACTGCAAAAATCAAGCATAAAGTTGATGAGAAGAAGAAAGATCTTCAATTCCAAGTGGGAGATCTTGTGATGGTGCATTTGAACAAGAAAATGTTACAGAAGGGAGTACCCAACAAGTTGAAAATGAGAAGGTTGGGACCTTGTAGCATTCTGGCTAAGTATGGAAACAATGCCTATAAAGTGGAGCTCCCTAAAAACATAAGACTATTTCCTATATCCAATGTAGGAGACATAGTACTATACAAAGGACTAGTTCCCAATGTAGATCAAAGTATCCCAAAGGTGATCAATGAAGTATAAGCACTTCAATTACCCTCTACATCCAAGCCTAAGGCCAAGAAGATATTGAGTTCAAGAGTAAGAAAAAAGACCAGAGATAAGACATATTGGGAGCATTTGATCAAATGGAAAGGAAAAGAAGATGAAGAGGCAACATGGGTTCAAGAGGTCAATTTTTAGAAGTTATGAATTTATCCTAACTTAGTCATTTCAATGGCAACTTAAGTTTTATTTATTTATGAGAATGGTGCAAAAGCACCTAAGAGTTAAGCTCAAAGTCTTACCCAATTTTTCTTTTTGGCTTGTACTTACCTTGGCCATGTCAGAGTTATATTTAGGATTCTAGTAATAATCTAGGGTGTGAGTCTACGAGGTCAAGGTTAGACCTAATCTAATCTAGAGTGTTTTGGGTTAAATCTTAGTTGTGATTCTTCTAAGTTTTCTTAGTCTTGGTGTTGAATTTTTTTGCAAAATGACCTAAATATGTTAGGAAAAGGTTGAATTGAGCCTAAAATGGGTTCTATGGATTTAATACATCACTTCATGAGGTTTTGAAAGTATTTTGTTAGGCTTGTGACAAATTTGCAAAAAATATTAAAATATTGTCATGACAACTTTTACAATTTCACAAAAAATTTCAAAATATTGTCATGACCCTAGAGATGTCTTTGATAAGGATTCCCACCAGGATATTTCTGGGGATACTACTAAATTGCTAGACTAGGAATAGTTTGCTAAAGATACTCATCGGGAGGAGGAAGGTGCTAATGAAGAGATAGGTAAGGTGGAAGAGGAGAACAATGAAAGAGAACCCTACAAGGAAGACATTGCTACTGACAATGAGGAAACTGAAATGGATGTTCCAGAGAATGTGAAGGATACTTCTCTTCTTGAGAATTTGACCAACATTGTCAACTCCACTATCAATTGGGCCTCTGATACCTATCATAAAACTACTACTGAGAACCCAAATAGTGAGGAGTATTCTGGTGAGGGTAAGAAGATGAAAACTCAGAACAAGGAGGATAATACCATCCTTTATGAACATGAATTCAATCCTAGAAGAGTCACTAACTTGAGTATCCTCAATGCGGCTAGGAGCATAGCCATTTTGTCCTTTAACCTCAACAAATGGGATTTCCATGAAATCCAAGATCTCAAGGTAAAGAAAAAATATTTGAAGGCTAGGTATGATGTGATTGATGAGACTTTGGATAAAATGAGAAATGATGCAACCATGTATAATGTTTCTAATAAACATGTTTTTATTGAGGCTTCTAAAATTTATAGTTTGCTAGAAGATAAGATCAGTAGTATTGTTGAGGAAAACATCACTCCCATCCTTAATAGAGCCAATAAAAATGATACTATGCTAAGGAAGTTACTGACCCTCAGTAATGAGGGAATCAAAGCCACTGTCAATATTATGACTATGCTATATGCTTTGCTGGAAGGTAATCAAACTGATTCCTAGGCTATTGTCATTTCTGATGATACTAAACATGATGAGCAAATTAAAGGTCCTGGTACCAGAACTAGTTTAAGAACTAAGAAGAAGATGACATCCCTGCCTAAGGATCTCTCGAGCCTAAAGGATTCAATCTAAAAGATTCAGGGCTTTCTAGTGGACTTCGAGGAGTTCCTTATAAATTTGGACTAATTTTCTTTGTTGGGCATGTTTCTTGGTGTTCGGTTGATTGTGCTAATAGTTTTTTGGATTTTTTTGTGTTAAGCTTTGGACTTATTCTATATCTTGGGTCTGGCCCTTTTTTGGTACTGTCACTTCTTTATGGGAATTTTTTGTAATTTTTCTGATATTATTGACTTATCTTTCTTCTAGTATGTAAAGGGTTTTAGGTCCCCTTCAAAACCTATCATTACCTCAATCAAAAACTTTTGCAATTTTGCATGACAACATTGTCCTAATGAAGAAAAATAAGAGTTATAAGGGAATGGTCAGTTTATCAACCACTTGACCATATGAGGGAGGGTTATATAAGTCCAATGGAGCCCAAATCTGGAGGTTGGAAGAATTTACAATTTTTTGAGTTATTTTCAGTTACATTGTATTTCTGGTTTTATGTGGACAATCATAGTAAACTTTAATATAATAGAGTGTGAAATGGATTGAATTAAAAAAAATTTACTAGATTTATTAAATAGATTCATTTAAATTTTTTTTTTCATAGGTTAGAAGTTTCTTGTACATAGTTTATTTAGTTTTGTAAATCTTTAAAGTTTTTGCCAGTTATTGGCCTGTCCAAAACTTTGTTGTGCCAAAATGGCTCCCACATGAAACCCTATTGTGAAATCATCATAGGGCTTTGGGACATGTTAGGTGAGCCTCTATATAGTGTAAATATTCTTTTAGGATGCCTCAAAGTGCTAGAAGCTAATTTTATAAGAAATCCCTAGGTGAGTCAAGTGAATCCCTGCTAGGAGCTTGCATATGAAACAATGTGTTCGACTGCAGGGGGTTGATTAAGGAGTTAGACCTAAGTGGTTGGAAGGAGTCTTTGGAACAATACCAAAACCATTGAAAAGGATTGGAGCTTGATCAATCCAAATGAAGGCATTTTGAAGCCAAGAAGCAATGACTAGTTAATGGAGTCCTATTAGCCCTAAAAGCCCTTGAATATAAAAAAGACATGTATGACTAGTTTGGAGAAAGGAGACCTAGTGAATCTCAAATAAATTTGAAAAAGGTTTTTGAAACCTATATTTTTTCATTGGGCTGTTTAGAGGCATTTTCCAAGAATAGAAAAAAATCGGTCAGAGAGACCTAATTGAGAAATAATAGGCTTAATTGGCCATTTGAAAACAAATCTTGAGATCAGTAGACAAGACCTTGATACCCCAAGCCAATGGGATCAAGAGGTAAATGTAAATAGTTTTAAAAGGTAATTCAACCCTTGCAAAACACAAATCCATTATACATGACAACAAGGAGCCATTGAAAGGAAGCTAATGGAGATAGGAAGATGGTTAGATACCCTAGTGAAGCACTAGAGTTTTTCACCTTGAGGGGGATATACATGGAGGAAGTCCTAAACTAGATTAGAGGGGACTTGGATGATCCTAAGAGTTAGAGTTAGGATCTTGGAAGGATTAGGCACTTAAGGAGTCCTAATCAAGTAAGTGCAAGCAAGCTAGGTGAGTTTCTATCAGATTGGTGTTAGAGACTATAAGATTAGGCTTGTGAGTGGTTGTTCCAACCAAAGGAGTTAGTTGGAGAGTCTAGAATGGTGACTAATGTGGTGCTGGACATGAAGGTGGATGAGTAGGAAGAGGAGAATAGATTTCTTAGAGAAGGATGAGCTCAATTAGACCAGAAGCTAGATGAGGTAGAAGAGAAGATTGAAGAAGTAAAAGATAAGGTGGAAGGAAAGAAAAAGGGAGTAGACCTCGATCATGAGGTCCCTGAACTAGACCCTATCATGACTAAAGAGCCATTCCTTAAAGAATTAAAATCCCTAGTTGGGAAATATTTATAGCGGGTACCTATATTTAGTGGAAAAATGGAGCTAGAGGTGGTGATGGATTGGATTAAGGGGCTTGAAAATTACTTTGAGTGTGATGAGATAAGTGAAGCCCAAAAGGTGAAAGTGGAAAAGTTAAAGCTTAGGGGATTTGTACTCACTTCGTGGAAGTTCATCCAAGATGAGAGGGAAAAAAGCCTATAGCCACATGGAAAGCTATGGTGGCTAAAATGACACAAGGGAGGACAAGGAGAGGGGAAAACAGAACACCCTAACTAGATCCACCTTGTAGAACAACACCTGAAAGCAACAACAAAAAAAAGTGAGAGATAGAATGCATAAACTTTCATATATTATCTTCAAATTGATTCATACATGTTGGGTTGTCAAGCCTTCCCAGTTTAGGCTAAATATTACAATCAAGTATAGAAGTCCTCCAACATGTGAGGATCTACCAGCAATCTCTTATTTTCTATCTTCTATCTTCTATCAAAAGTGACTTCCTAAACTCTAACCAAACAACTACATTTATACAAGAGGCTACCAAGCCAAGTAATCCTTCAAATCCATAATCAATAGAAGGAACAACCAGATCTAGGTCTAGAAGCTTCCCAATGATGGATACCAACATTATATCCATGACCCAAATTAATTACACAAGTCAGCCTCAATAGAAATCTAAAACAAACAACTCGGTAAGCAAGGAAAACAAATCAATTAGTGACTCCACTCTTATGCTTTATCACAAATGTATAACTCCGTAAATACTCAACCAATTTCATAAGTCTTTGATTCAACTTATTCTGACTACCCAAATACTCTAAAGCCTTATGATCAGTATACAACACAAATTCACTCGATATCAAATAATGTCTCCATTTCTTCAGTGCTTGAACAATAGCATAGAATTCTTGATCATACACAAAATATTTCCTTTTTGCATCATTCAAATTTTCACTAAAGAAAGCAACAGGTTTACCTTCTTGAATCAATACAGCTCCAATTGCACTTCCACTTGTATCACATTCCACTTGAAATACCTTATTAAAATCAAGCAATTCAACAACCTTCTTCTTTAGAGTCTCAAAACTTTTATCAACTCCATGTGTCCACTTGAATTATCATTTGTCTCCTCTCATAGTCTCATTCATAGCATTAAAAATTGAACTGAAATTCCTAATGAACTTTCAGTAAAAACTTGCCAAACCATGAAATGATCTTACCTCACTAGCACTCTGAGGTGTAGGCCAATTCAAAATAGCTTCAACCTTTTCAAGATCCATTTTCAAACCATTAGCTGAAATCACAAATCCCAAATAAAAAATCTCCTCTTTCATGAATGAACAACTTTTCAGATTTATCAGCAAATTTTCTTCTTTCAATGTCTGCAATACTTGTTTCACATGTAACAAATGTTCTTCTATAGTCTTACTGAATATTAAAATATCATCAAGATATTGTTAAAAATAGGTATACTAAGAGGGGGGGGGTGAATCAGTATTCTAAAAACTTTTACTTTTGCCCAATTATGGATATAACATATTATCTTAACACATGCATAACATAAGAAGCTAAACAACATGCATAGCAATAAAACTAAAGAACTCATAACACATTATTTGTTCTCGAGGAAACCCTAGCCAAGGGAAAACCCCGGTGGGGATGGTACCCACAAAGATCCACTAATCAAAAGTAGCTTGTTAAGGATGTTGACCCTACTAGGAGTCTATTACATGCATATAGTGTCTCAGTCCTGATTAAGGGACTATAGGCCTTGTTAGAATCCTCAACCTTGTTAGGAGTTTGTAGTACAGAAAGTGATTACCAGATGAGCCCACTGCCCAAACAAGTAATGTACAATATACACTGATTACAAAAGAAGGTTAAGGTACATAACCTTATACTACTTGCATCAATATCTCTTTGCTGCTCTTTCACTATCATTATTACATATGCATCATATATCTCACTCTTTCTACTTCTTTTTCTATACTACTTCTTTTCATATTACTTCTTGATTACATTACATTTATACAAGTTATTAGGATTAATAACTTTCCAGTTGGCTATCATATTACAAATAAATTTATCCAAGGGTTAACATTTAGGATGTCATCCCTTTATATTGTTAAGTCATTATTTTGATAAACAAAATAATCCCTTAACTCTTTAACAATTCTGTCTTCATATTCTATCATGTCAGCTTGACACTGTCTTTAGTAAAATTATCATAACTTCTTCCGTACATCCTATACTGACTTGCACTCTGAGTTGAGTCTTCAATGGTCATCATAGAGTCTATGTTCAAGTGCGCACGCACTGAACATACTCCAATCAATATCGCAGACAAAAACTATCTCCAGGTTCACTGGTAAAAACACTATCTCATACTTAGACAATTTCGCATTGCGCTCTGACATACTAGCTCTCTGACCTATGCAATCATCATGTAGATCATATGTTTCCATAATTACAACATCTATGTAACCAACTCAGCCAAATTTCCAACAATCTCCCCCTTTGTCATTGGTGGCAACATATGAGAAAATTGGCTAAGTCTATAGCTTCAAAATCTCAAAATTGTGGCCATAGTATAAAATATATACTATCCTTATAACTCCAAAAAAAACTTATCTCTAATATAGTACTCCCCCTAAGAGTATCAATCCTTATCATTTTCTTATCAATTTTCTGCTATATATCTCTCCACCTTTGACAACAATGACAAAATAAAGGTATGGAGGGTTACAAAACTATATTCACAAAAAGATTATACCTTAATTCAATATTGCAAAGCTGGTAGGCTTGCAACACAATTAGAAAAATCAATCTTTATAGCCTCTAACTCCTTCTCCCATGATTTCTTAATAGAATCTACCAAGTTGAGTAGTGCGCTCAATCCATAAGATGCTATTTCACATGCTTGGAGATTCTCAAAGTTAAAATTTTGAAAAGATGTCTTAGCTGAAAGACATTCTTCCAATTTCCCTTCAATAATACTTAACTTCATAGAAGTGTGCTCTCTTAAAAGAGTGAATCTTTTCATTTTCCTATCTTTTTCATCTTGCAAAATTCTGATTTCATCATATATCTTACGAATTTTCTTCTCAACATCAAATACCTTCATATTGGGGCTTGAAAGAAAGTTAGTTTCATTCTGAATTTTTGCTTCCTTCATCTTCATCTTCTGATCTTCTTTTCCTGTCAAGGTCTCTGATTTTGTACACTGGATGTACAAAGATTTTCCTGTTTCCAAATTCTTCCTCAAATCCTTTATATAGATATCAAGATTGTTGATATCATTCCTGATATTCTTGCTAACATTCAAAATCATTTTGGCCTCATAGGCTACTTGAGCTTTCACTTTTTCTATATCAGATAAATTTGTGAATTCACTGTCAAAAGTGTTCATCACTTTCTTTTCTTTCTCCAGAGGGTCAACTTCTACAATTTGTGTAGTTACAACACCTTGTAACTTCTCAGTAAGTTCCTTCAGGCATCCTTCAAGACTTTTTACTTTCTTGTTCTTTCCAATGATCTTGTTCAAGGATGTGATCAATTCCATCTAATCATCATCATCTACTTCCTTTCCCAAATGCTCAATCATAAATCCAATATGATTCTTCTTTCTAGTCTTAGGAGTAAGACTGATATCTTCTTTAGTGGGAATAGGTACTTGTTTTTTTTTCACTGATGGTTATACAACTGTGGTCTCTATTTTCTCTTCTCCTTTGGTAGTCTCCTACTCTTCAAAAGCCAAATTGTCAACAATGTTTTCCAAATTCTTGAATACATTATCATTAGTATCCAAGGTGATCTTCATTCCTTCTACATTCATGACTTCATCTTTAATGTTAATGGCTGGTGGAGAGGGAACTTCCTCTTTTTCTATTTCACTTGCTTGCTCTGCTGCAACTGATGGTTCTCTAGCATTTTCTAACATAACCTTGATGATTGCTTGCTATGTTTCTAAATTAACTTCTTCATATCTGCCTCCCATAATCTGAATGGTTCTCTTCTTAGTTGTCAAATGGGTGCTTAAAGCTTTCATGATCTGACTAAAGTGTGCTTCATCTTTTACAACACAAAGCTTTCTTACAAGATTTTCTCTAATAGATGTGTCTTCCTCTGATGCTCTCTTCTTCCTATTCACAAGTTTATTGTACAAATCATCAGGTATCTTACCCTAAATTGTATCAAACTTCTTATTAGACAAAATCATATGCTTTACCACTGCATTTTCCAGATTTAATCTCTTTGCATAATCATAGAGTTGATAATACTTATTCATTCTTGTAAAGTCTCCATCCTAAATGATCTGCTCACTAAGCTTCTCAACTTTAGGTTTCCAAGTTTTCTTCTTAATAGAAGTGCCATCATCTTTGATTTCTACAATTTTCCTTGGAACTGGTTGCACTAATGTTTTCTGTCTCTTACCCGGTCCAGTAGCACTCTCTTTTACTCTTTTGCTAGGTGTGGAGGAAGTGGATCTAGTGAATATCCTTTCTTCTTGATCCTTCTCAATTTCTTCCACTTTCACCTTAACTTGTGTTTCTTCTTGCTATGCTACAATTGATGATAAAGGTGGAACAGACAAAACTTCTTTTTGTCCATATCTCTGATTGCTGCTAACGTTTTCTTTTCTACCAAGAATTCATGCTTAGTCACCCCTGTATCTTTTAGAATTTTCTTGATAGTACTCTCAACTCTTTTCTTTAACTGCTTCTCTTTAAGTAAGGTCTTTGCGGAGTTGAAGTTCTCCTCAAAGGTTCAAAACCTGTTACAGTGAGTGTCCAACTTGCACTTAAGTAACCTTCTCACATATCCTTCTATCTCTACCTCAGATATCTCATAGCCAAGAGGGTCTATGAACTCTATTCTAGGTTCTAGTACTTCAATGTAGGTAAAGTCAGTATCAACCATGAAACATATCTCATTTTATACTTCTCCACAAGAGACTGTGGGATCCTTGATTTGCTAGACACTATATCCTGAAATGTCTTGATTACCAATACTGCACTCTCATTCACTTTATCAATAACATGCCTTCTATACACTAGGTTAATCCTTTCCATTGTAGTTTGGCCATCATTCTAGTCATTTCCAATGGTGTAAGGAAATCTTCTCAATTGATGAAAAAACATATAGGTGATTAAGGAAGAGAATCTAAACTATGTATACTTAGTTTTCTTAATCTTTTCCAAATTCTCAAATAGTTGAATTCTCAAAATCTCACACATATCAACTTGTACTTTGTCAACACACATAAGATAAGTTGCATGTATCATTCCAACTACCATGTCATCCTCTCTTGAATTTGCACAAAACTTAGTGGTTAGGATCTTGCATAAGTATCTGACATCATCTTGTTGAATCTTACTAATCACAATTCCTCTACCATTATAGGATGAATTTGTGTTATCTATGACTATTTTCCTCATGTTCTTCTCAATTAAAGGAATGGCTCTAGTTTTAGATAGTCCAGTAACTTCATGAATCAAATCAGCTGTGATATCTATCACTCTATCTTCTAACCAAAACTTCCCATTATGAATTCTGCTTAAGATTATCTTAGTACATTCTTCATTGTCAAATTCATACTGTAATGCATACTTAATGATTTCATCATCTTTCAAATGTTCAAATCCTTCTTTCAATGTTGTGTCCTGATTATAGATCTTCTGATATTCCTTGGTGAAATCACTATCACTGATAGTCTCTAGTTTTCATCCAAGATAACTTCTAACATTCTCTAGATGTAAAACTTCATCTAGTATAGATGATAAAGCTAACCTAGGATCATCCTTCGAGGGTTCTACTAGTTCCCTATTCAACTTAGGTCTATTTTTATCTCTGACATTGTGAATTAAATAAAAATCCATGATTTCTTCTAATTCCTTCACTAATTTAAAGATCTGTCAAGTAAAATACCTTGATTTCATTATTTTAGGGCTTGCATAGATTCGACACAAAATTCTTCTCCAAATCCTTGCAAAATGCTTCCAATCACTGCTCTTTGATCTCCTTAACACTTGAATTCACTTTCATGATCAAATAATATCGATCATGACCTTTTATTAATTCAATCTTACTTAGATCTAGCATCACAACCTTGCATTAACTACACAAGACTCAGTTCATCATATATCTACTTCTACACTAATCTAAGTTCCTATTCTACTGCAATTTTCATAAATTAAGTACTTTGAGATGGGTTAGGTAAGGATTCATTCTTACCTTTTAATGCTTAACCTTCCTGATTACCTTCAATGTTGAATATGTCTCCTTGATCTGTGCTTTTGATAAACTTCACTTCATCTAAATTACTACAACATCCTTTCTGATTATTACTTGCATCTTCATTTCTTCTTGCATGACTTTTGGGATTAGGATTAGGATAAAAAACTCTATTGTTCATTTTGCAAAACCTTGTATGTCCAATCTTGTTTCATAGCTAACAAACAATTCCATTGTTTCCATATCTTGGTCCAAGTTGATTTATTTGTGATCTGTAGTTTCTAGCAATGTGTCCAACCTTGTTGCATCTATAACATATTACTCCATTTCTTCTATTAATATCTTCAGTAGGTTTCTTATCTGAATTGTTAGTATTCCTAAACATTCTACTACCATCATTATTCTCAATCAATTTAGGTTTCCTACATTCAGTAGCTCTATGTCCAAAACCATAACAATTATAACAATAAGCATTAAGAGGTTTGAATTGCTTACCTATGCAATCTCTCTTCATATGACCAATAGTATTACAAGCAAAACATCTACCTTTGAATTCTCTTTGCATACCTTTGGGTGATTCCTCTTTCTTAGATGATTCTTCTTCTTTAGGTGTATCTTCAGACTTGTTAATCTCATCAGACTTCTTCTCATCTATGCTTTCAAATATTTTCAGATCTGGTTCCTTGCTTTCTTCATTTTCTTTAAAAGTGTTGAATCCAAGACCAGTCTTATCATAGAATGGTTTTTGATAAGATATTTGTTCATCAATCTTCTCACTAGTTGAATATAGCCTTTCAAGTTGTTGTTTGGATTGAGTCAGTTCACCTTTCACAATTTTATTGTACTTCTCAAGTTCAGCATACTACAAATTGACTTTCTCAAATTCAGATGTTACCTTACCAAGTTTAGATTTTAGTCCTTCATTTTCAGTCTTTAGACTTTCATTCTTAGATTTTAGATTTACTTCATTCTTTCCATTTCCATCTTTCAAGCTAAGCTTCAGATTTTCTATCTTCAGTTCATGCTTAAGGATCTCATTTTCTTTTTCTAAATTATCATCACAATCTTCAATAAAAACTTTAGATTCCTTTTCAGATCTTAGATCTTCCAACTTGTTTTCCAGTTTCTCAATGAGGTTCTTTGCATCATCATATTTTCTTTTCAAAGTGTCTTTTTCAATAGTAAGCAATTCAATCTATTCAAGAGCTTCTTCAAGATTCTTTTGTAGTTGATCCATATCCATAGAGATCTTACTCAAGCTGCTAGGCTTTCCTTGAATGATTCTTTTCTGAGTAACTAAGATCTGATACCAATTGTTAGAAATAGGGAATACTAAGAGGGGGGGGGGGAGTGAATCAGTATTCTACAAACTTTTAATTTTTCCCAATTATGGATATAAAAGATTATCTTAACACATGCATAACATAAGAATTTAAACAACATGCATAGCAATAAAACTAAAGAACTCATAACACATTATTTGTTCTTGAGGAAACCCTGGCCAAGGGAAAACCCCAATGGGGATGGTACCCACAAAGATCCACTAATCAAAAGTAGCTTGTTAAGGATGTTGATCCTGTTAGGAGTCTATTACATGCATATAGTGTCTCAGTCCTGATTAAGGGACTATAGGCCTTGTTAGAAGCCTCAACCATGTTAGGAGTTGGCAGTACAAAAAGTGATTACCAGATGAGCCCATTGCCCAAAAAAGTAATGTACAATATACACTGATTACAAAAGAAGGTTAAGGTACATAACCTTATACTACTTGCATCAATATCTCTTCACTGCTCTTTCACTATCGCTATTACATATGCATCATATATCTCGCTCTTTCTACTTCTTTTTCTATACTACTTCTTTTCATATTACTTCTTGATTACATTACATTTATACAAGTTATTAGGATTAATAACTTTCCAGTCGGCTATCATATTACAAATAAATTTATCCAAGGGTTAACATCTAAGATGTCATCCCTTTATATTGTTAAGTCATTATTTTGATAAACAAAATAATCCCTTGACTCTTTAACAATTCTGTCTTCATATTTTGTCATGTCGGCTTGACACTGTCTTTAGTAAAACTATCATAACTTCTTTCGTACATGCCGTATTGACTTGCACTCTAAGATGAGTCTTCAATAGTCATCATAGAGTCTATGTTCAAGTGTGAAAGCACTCAACTTACTCCAATCAACATTGCAAATAAAAACTGTCTCCAGGTTCACTTGTAAAAATATTGTCTCATACTTAGACAATTTCACATTGCGCTCTAACATACTAGCTCTCTAACCCGTGCGATCATCATGTAGATCATATGTTTCCATAATGACAACATCTATGTAACCAACTCAGCCAAATTGCCAACAGATATATAATGTAAGACCCCTCATGTTTTCCCTCTGATAGTTGGATCACCCTGATGGATTTTAGGTGCTAGGATTGCATGTTGAGACTATGAGATGCACCTGGATTTTATTATAAAAAGATAAGGTTTAGTATAGTTGGATGTTCTAGAAAATCCTTGTGGGGCCCTATCCCCGTTATCAAAGCCTTCAATCTAATCTCTTAGGGAACAAAAAATAAAAAAAGAATAAAAATAAAAATTGAATACGGATATTGGTGTATTATAAATTTTATTTTTTCTATAATGTAAATAGACTAAAAGTGAAAGATAGGAACTCAGAGATTATTCGAAAGGGAAAAGTTAATGGGAAAATAAGTTGTAACTTAAATTAAGAACAATAAGTGTACCTTGAGTGCCAAGGGCACAATAAAAGAAATAATTGAAGTATATGACTAAGAATGGCTTATAAGAAGTGTTATGATCTTGATGTTAGTTACTTAATTTCTAGATAAATTAAACCTAAGGAAATTGCAACCCTCCTATGAAGGAATCACCGAATTTGATTTAATTTCCATGTTAACATAATATAGGTGGATTAAGCCAGATGACTTTCATGTTTAGGATAATGTTTTGGATGAGTTAGTAAGATGAATGTTGTAAAAATATTTGAATGAGATTAGACTCCTTTGAATTGAGTATTACAATGATTAGGGATACAATTAAATAATGATGATGAATTATGCAATTGAATAATGATGTCAAATTATGCAAAATTGGTTTAGCTATAATGTGAAAGACTAATGCAATTATTTGAGTACTAGGATATTATTGAATTAAGCGATAGATGAAAACAAATGAACTATGTGGTGATTACTAGTTATGTTATAGATGAATGTGTAGCCTTTATTATTATGATGTTGTGTTGTAAAGATGAACCTTGATCTATTGATGTTAGTATTCATATTTTAAAAGTTGAGTATCTTAGACTGTGAAAATCAGGGCCATTGTTCTATTATAAGTAAATGTGAATTCTGTTGGAAATTAGGAGCTTAGGAAATGATGAATTCCTAATTGTGCCTAATGTTAGGTATGGATGAAATTGATAAATGATTTAATGTGATGATATAATACCTTGATAGTTAATTAAGTTATGATTGAGTTTTGCACTTTTCATTGGTATTATTATTTCTCGGGACTACTGATGTTCATCTCAAGTTTGCAGGTATAAACCATGGATTAGGGGGAGTCAAGCCAACATATTTGTACTATTCCTGTGACACCAAGGTTGTGTCCCAAAGGGATACAAGGCCTTTGTAATGTATTTTATTTTGTGAAGTGAAATTATTATGAATGTATTTAAAAGAGTAAATGTTTTATGTTGTTACATTGTTTAGTGGACTTGCCAAGTAATTATGTGTATGGTATTGTAGTGTCAATTGACACATGTTCTTGTGATGTGAGTTGGTAAGAGTCCACATGGAGAGGATGAATGTCACCATCCAACCTAGTACAAGTTGGTCTTCCCCATACCTCAACTTGGTTAGAACACCAATAGTTGGTCACATCACTTTGAATATCGAATTTCACCTTGGGGTTGGGTTTTGAGGGGTCAAATTGACTCCAAGAAGGTTTCTTTTCATAAAATGGAAGGCCCATGGGTTATACCTATGGGTAAGGGACCCTTTTAACCATAGGACACCCTAGGAGCACCTTGGGAAGCCCTCCAAAAGTGACTTTTTGAAAAGTTGCGAAAATCCCAAAGTCACATGGGAACTCTTGAGTCAAAAAGCTTCCATTACTCTTCCCCATTCACTTTTTAGAGTTCCATTTAGGGAAAGTTGGAAGACCTTGGTTAGATCATCCAATAGGAAACTCCCACTACACCCAAGGGCATGGGAGAAGGTGAAGAGCCTATTTTAGTGGAAAACTTGGAGGGTGCTCCCTAATCACCCACTCTCCAATTTTGGAGACAACTAAGGAGCTTGGAGTAGGATAGAGAAGAGAGCTTGGATATAGGAGACACTCCCAATACTTGACTCATTAGCTTGTACCAAGGTTGGTGGCTCACTTACTCATTTTCTTAATGTTTCATTTATGCAAGTATTGGAGAAGATATGTATTGGTGTATTGTATGAGTTCCAGTGTTGTATTCTTGAGAGTTTATGCTTGTGAATCTTGTTGTTCTTTTGAAGTTTGTTTTGGAGTCTAAGTGATTCATGCTCTCTTGAGCTTGTTTGATTTTCTTGTTTTTGTGCTCTTTGTGTTGTGTGGAGTCAAGATTTTTGGGGTTGTGCAAGGACTCACTCACCCATGGGATGGGAAGAGAAATCCTTGAGGGTGAAGGGGTTCAATGGAAAGCTCCAATGGTGGAGAGTCCCTCATGTGTAAAGAGGGTAATGCACCATGGATGGGTCTTGCTTAAAATTTGGGGGGCATAAGGTGGTTGTTTTGTGATCTTGGCCATGTGTGCCAATGAAGAGTATTTTGTATATTGAGCCTTGTTGAAGGCATGTTTATTTGCATGCCCTTTTTCTCCCAAAGGAGTACTTGGTCCACCTTCACCCATTGAAGGCTTGTGGTTAAGCCTCTTGTGAAAGCCATGGTTTGGGAAGCTTTCTTATTATGTATTGTAATGTTTTTTTTTTTGTGGTTTCAATTGAAGTTGTTGAGTAAATGATCATGTGGAAGTAAATGTAAGGAGGAATGTGTATGTTTTGTCACCCGGTTGGCTTGAACTCCCCTAGCTCGGGGGTGGTCCATCTATTTGGACCTATGGTAGGGAGGAGAGTACCATGGTTTCTTTGACTTGTTTCTTTTAGGTTGCTTTTGCAGGATTGGAAGGAATGGCACTATTGGTCCTATGTGTTTGTGGAAATTATGTAAAGGTTGTAAATTGTTTTGTAATGGAGCTTCACTCTCCAAGTCATGTATTGAATCAAGTGTTGTTGTAATGTATTGTGAGGAAGTGTTTTTTAAATCTTGTTGATAGTTTCACTTATGAAATTGTATAATCATGTTCTTATGAAAACAAGGATTGTAGAATAAAGTGTTTTCAAATAAGTCTCTCAAAGCATTGAATAGGAATATCAAATGTTGTTTCCTTGAAGTTTCTCTTTGAGATAGTAATGAAAAAATGTAGTTGTTATTAAGAAAAAAGAATAGATTTCCTTCTTGCTAAATGTTATTTATGATGTATTACAATGAAGGTTATTGAGATGAAAATTGAGATGAAAAGAGAGCTTTCATTATGTTATAAATCTTGATCTAGGATCATTGTATGTAAATGTATTGTTTTCAAAAAAAAAATCAATCTCTATTTCACATCCTTTTATCCATGCAAATAAATTGTGAGCTTGTCTTTTTATTTTGAAGAGAAAATCACTAGTTTAATATGCAAACATAAATTGAAAATTTAGTACTAAAGAGTAACCTATAGAAATACTAATCTCCTCATCTAAAAATAAGCATATTATCAAATTTAAATCAAGTGAAGAGTTGAAAAATAAGTTGAAATCACAAACAAGTTATTTGAAAATACAAAGCAAAGAAAATTGGCAATTGAGACCTACAGGTCTCTGAAATTTGTATGGGAAAATTTCCCATACAAATTCCATTGCCACAGTCATTACTTTAGTATATAAATTATCTTCTTGTACATAGTGAAATGAAATATATAATATAATATATACATGCCTTTTCCAAGTCAACAAAATTCAATAAAATTATAATAAACATAATAATTCCTTACACTTTTAATCCATTCCCAAAAAGTGGCGCAGTGCTTAGAAGCCAGGCTTGCTTATTACAAAACTAGTTTTCTTTGGACAATGCTCTTTATTATATTATATCATTTGCATGTCCTTGCAAATGACTTTCTTGACACCTTTTCTCCACTCCCCAAAGCAACCTGTGCTGGCTTTTAGGCATGGTCACATTTCTTTTGTTTTGGGACTATTTTTTTATTTCTTGTTTGAATTCTGCTTTAGGAGTTCTCGTGGGCCCCTCTAGCACTAGTCCTCCTCCCTTTAAATGCGCACCCCAATGCATGCATGTTAATGATGGACTTACCTCCCTAGGCACGTGGGTTAAGGAGAAGTAAATTAGGAGAGTAGGTTAGGAGTTTTAGTAGGTGTTTGCTAGAGATTAGGGGGAGCTTAGATAGTAATCAGTTTAGGTAGAATTTATTGTGGTTAATTTGCTTAGCTTAGGGAAATTTTTTAGTAAATTTTTATTGTTTTATTTAGTTGTTATTTTAATAAGTTTTTTTAATTAAAATTTTATGTAGTATCTTTTTAATGTTTATGTATTAAATAATTAATATATTATAATATAATAATTAATTAATATTTTATTAATTAGCGATTATATTATAATCATTTATCAATTAATATATATATATATATATATATATATATATATATATATATTAATTAATTATTACTATTTATTAAATATAATATTCAATGATATTTATAATTTTAATAATTGGATAATATTCACATCAAGTACTTGATATTTTATAATTTGTCTCATATAATTATAACCATCAATTAAATGGTTATTATAACTTGACATATTTTGGATCAGAATACAATATCTTATAAATTTTAACAAACTTGTAGATGTTAGTCTAGCATATCGAAATCGATAATCAATAATTATAAGAACATTACTTAAAGGATAGTCTAGGCAATGTTCCTTTAACTCTAAATAACCTATGTGATTACTAAAAAAATGAATTGTTCGGTTAACGAGACCTCCTAACATTGAAAACTCCTTGGAAACATTGATAAAATAAATTATGAGCATTAGACTCTCCTAAGTTGTAATCTAGTAATAACTTGAAGGGTGACCTAATCATGAATAGATAATCTTTAGTTATCTCTTTGAAAAGGGCCACTCTTAAAATACAAATAATGATTGGATTAACCTAATTAGGTGTCCTTGGATAGACCTTGTTGGTATCACCTTATGCAATCGAGAAGTGTTCGTTCTATCCCTATTGAACTTGATTGCAACTTCACCATCTTTTTGAAACCCTGGATTATAACTTTAACTGCTAGTGTCCTTATGGAGATCATCCTTGGTTAACAAATTTGATTATTTGGAGCCTTTGAGAACTTTTGCCAAAGATCACCCTATTAACCTGCAACATTATTTTAGATCAAACTATTCATTTTTTAAAAAAAATGGGTGTGATTTAGTCTGGTTTTTGATGGGCATGACACATAATCACAAACTTACCCAAGAATTTATTCAAAACTTCATTCATCAATCTCATAAAAATACTCAGTGCATTAGTTAAACAAAAAGGCATAACCAACCACTCATACAAACCTTCTTTTGTTTTAAAAGAAATCTTCCATTCATCACCTTCTCTCATTTTGATCTGATGATACCCACTTTTCAAATCAATTTTGGTAAAATACTTTTCTACAGTCAAACTATCCATTATGCCATCTATTCTCGGTATAGGAAACCTATACTTCACTGTTATCTTATTGATTTCTCTAGATTCAGTACACATTCACCATTCTCCATTCTTTTTAGGTGCCAATACAGAAGGTACTACACAAGGACTCAAACTTTCTCTGATCAGACCTTTCTCCAACAATTCTTGAATCTGTCAATTCAATTCTTGATTCTTGATAGGTGTCAACTGATGAGGTGCCTTATTCGGTAAACTAGCTCTAGGGATAAGATCCATGCAATGATCAATACTTCTCTTCAGTGGAAAACCATTAGGTACATTATTGTAATACCCCAAAAAATGGGCTATAGGACCATTGACCTTCTACACCAACAATTCAATCAAAATCGACACAAAAGTTCTAACCTAAGGCACATCTGTGCATCAAATCATCAAAACCCTAATCAATTTTATCCTAATTCTAGATTGGGGAATATTTCCTAAATATTCCTAATTTATCCAAATTATCTCCTAATTAAATATTATTTGGCGATAAATGATATTCCTTTATTTATCCTAAATTTGATTAATTAAATATGATAAATATTTAATTAATTAGACTTAATTCTTCCACTTAATCATTTAATTAGATTTAATTCTATTTATTCCTAATTAATATTATTTAATTTTGACAATAAATAAAAAATCCTACGAATAATTGATTAAATTCTTATTTAATTAATTAAATCCAATTGTTAAATTTAATGATATAGTTTTGGAATAAAGTTTGATTAAATAATTGATGAATTAATTTAATAATTCAAAAGAATTATTCTCAACTTAACTAATTTTTGAATTAAAACAACTGATTTATGGGTTAATCATAATTATCCATGCACATTCAGAAAAGCAGTTAAACTTTAAATCAGTAAATCAATTCAATTTGTTATCTTTTTGAACTCAACATCTATTTTTAGTTAAAAAGTGATCTAAACTTTTGATTTGAGTTAAAAAGCTGATTTTGCATGATTTTGTGAGTTAACTAATTTTGATTTCTTGATAACTCAAAAATCAATCTGAGTTAACTAAGGAGAGATTTTTGGCTTTCCATGAGCTTTTAAAAATCTTGGATTTCTATATAAACAAGGCTCAGCCTTTCACAAAAGTTCCTTCTTCATCTTTCAACTGTGCTTTCAATTACTTGAGAATTGAGCTCTTGCAAATAGACAATTGTGAGATTTTTGCAATTCATTATTTTCAATCAATTCATAGCATTCCATAGCATTGTTAGATTAGATTTGCAATTCATTTCAATTCATCTTATATCAAGTTTCATATCAGTTTTTCATCATATTGCATAGAAAATCCAAAAATATAGATTAATCTACATCCATATTTTCATTCCTTTCATTAATTTAAATCCTTCGTTTAGGTATTGCATTGTCACTGATCTCGGTCATAATCTAAGAATATCAAACTCATATCTACTAGAAGACAGTAAATCACCTAGTTAGCTACATTGTTTCATTTGTAGATTTCTTGATTTCCCAACCTCTAATGTTTTACTGAAGTGTTGCATCCATAGCTAGGTACAAGATTCACATGCACATTTTTGGCACCCATCATGGGGCCCTGTAATGGGTTTCCATTCTGAATTTTTTATTTTCTAACAATTTTTTCTTAAAACTATGATTTTTAATTTTTTGTTCGTACAATTTCGTATGGTATTCCATAGATTGTCATACCAAGACCCCCTATCTGTCGTACGACAAACAACAATCTGAAGTGTTGTGCCGATTATATGTGCATTATTGTATGAGAGCTAAATTGTCATATGTGTATTAACCCATTGTCGTATCATGTCTGAGTTATCATATGGGAAGTAGCATATTGTCATACAAGTTTTGACACCAGAACTTCAATTGCCATATCAGCATTTCAAGCAGTCTTTAAGATTTGGATTTTAGATTTGGACTGACAGCTAACCCTAGCGATTGATATTTGTTGTTTCTGATCATTTTGGCTCACAGAAAAATGCAACAAAAATAAAAATAAGGTAAAATCTACTAAGTGTGTTGCTTTGGATCTAAGGTATTTCACTACATCCCTATAACATTTTGATTTTGGGAAATAAAATGAACCCCTTACATGTTTAGCTTGAGTGTTTCTTGCTTTCATAGATCACACATTCATTTTTTCTCTAAAGGAAATAAAGAATCTAGATTTTCTTTCTTGCATATCTGTCTCACATAGTAATTAGGCCCTATGAACACTATTTGTGGCATTCTTGAGAGAGTGGGCTTCATTCAATTATTTTACATGCAAAGCTCTTCTTGAAGATAGATCCCCTTGTCGGTATAGAAGGACTTGTTATCATCTCATGGTCCTACTCAGTTTAGTCTTCATCTTTGATGATACATTTTCTCTTGGACCCACTTAGAGAGATCGGTAGTCATTGTTGTTGACATAAAAACCTTGGTGAGGTGGTTTCAATTCAGCATGTCAATTAATCTACTTGCTATGTTTGGGTGAGGTGAAGAGGCTAGAGGATTATGCTCTATTCCCTTTTGGGAAACATCAGAAACTAAGAACCCTTGAATCTAAGCTAAGTCCCCATGTGTTCCATTTTGTTAGTCTTCCTTCATAGATAGGGTTAACCATAGTGGACATTCCCTTTATTGGGTCAACCACATGGATGGAACCTCAAGAGGTAATAGTCATTTATGTTGTGGTAGCAGCAGCCGCTATATAAATGTCCTTATGGAATAAATCTCCACAGGTGTAGTTTCTTGTTGGGCTATCAGATCTCCTCAACATCTCTGATTGATTAAATTCTCAGAATGTGTCAAAACCCCAGTGCACCTAGATTGGAGTTTGCCCTCTTGAGATTGCAAAAGTTGTAGAGTTGACCATTACTATGAACCATAGTGCAACCAACTTTTATTTTCTAGGACTATGTGTGTGACTAGAAAATATTTGAGAACATACACAAGTAGAATTCTTAAGGAGTAGAATCATAAGTCACTATTCTTGTTCATGTGCAAGGTTGCTTTGTCCCTTGCTCATTGTTTGAAGATAATTGATTTCTTGAACTCCCTTGATTGCTATCTTGTGTGCCTAATCCATGATAAAAATCTATTAATGTGTCTAGTTGGTCATTTAAAACGAACAAACCCAGCCACCAAAATCAACCAAAAATCTGAAAAACTTGCAAAATTTGAAGAAAAATCCTTTTCTAGTGTGAACTATCATCCAAGAAATTCAAGATTCATACGAGTCTTTGCCAATTTTCATATAAGAACCCCCAAAAACTTGTACGGTAACCTGTACTGTGTCGTACGACTATTGTCAGAAAACCCAAGAAAATTTCAATACTGGAGTCAAGTGTCGTACGAGTTTTGCCAATTTTCATGCCAGACCTGATCCTAACTTGTACAAGCCTAGATAAAGTCATACGAGAGTTGAGTCAAAGTTGTTAGAAAGCCTTCAAATTTGTCATAAATTCAATCATTGTAGTCAACCATCAAATTCTATCAAAATATTCACTGTGTCAAGAATAGAGCAGAGAATCAGAAAAATCCAATTTATTTTCCTAAAGTGGTCTCTTGAGTTTGATCTAGCCTTCTGATCTATCAATTTGAATCACATTTCATCTTGTGTCAAAACCTTGTCAAAATCATCTTCAAATTTAATCCTTAAAATGGCTAAGTGCTGTGAACTTGTGTCCTCTATATCTTGGGTGTCTACCCATACATCTAGGGCACAATATCCTACACTTGCGTCCAATCAAACCAATTCAATCTTGACAAGGTTGCATCATTCAATTTTTCTTGAATCGAGTCATTCATCAGTTGTCTTAATCTTACTCTTCCAATTCACTTGAGGTTAATGGTGGAAACTAGAGCTTCCTCACATAGAAAACCTGGAGAAGAACCCAAATACTCACCTTTGTCTTCTTACATCATTCAAACTTTTAATCAACCATACGATACCACTCGGTACAAAGAAGATGCTCTAGGTAATCTAAATCTAAAGAAATGTTATTCTAATCCTCCCCAATCAACCCATAGAGGTGATCAATCAAATCTACATCAATCAAACCCAAAAAGTCCTCACAATGCTACAATGTCTCAAGGAGGAGGATACCAAGGCTCTCAAGGTCATCACTCTAATCATGGTAGAGATCCAGAACCAAAACCATCTAAAGTTGAACAATATAGAAATGATGATGAATTTCAAAGAATGATAAAACATTTCTTGCAAGAAGAGAAAGAGGCCTATTTCTTACAACTAGCTCAACAAGGAGCCAAACTTCCTCAAGACTTTAATGTTGAAAATATCATCACACAAGAGGAAGAAACTCCCATTAAAGCCATGATGAAACAAATGCATGCCATGAAAGTTAAGCTCAACAAGCTAGAAAAAGAGAAGGAACCTAAGGAATTCTCTATCAAAGCTCTATGCCCCTTTCCATTTGATAAAAACTTGTACATGCCACCATTCCCAAAAAGAGTGGAGATACCAAACTATTACAAATACGATGGATGCTCTAACCCCCAAGATCATTTTAGAGAATTTTTACTCAATCCATGGAGTTTATGCATGAGCCAACCTACTTAATGTGTCTCTTCCCACAATCTCTAGAAGGAGCATCCATTCATTGGTTATCTAAAATGCCTCCAAACATCAAGAATTTTGAGGAGCTAATCAAACTGTTTTACCAAAAATACTCCTACAATATTCAACATATGGTCACCATGATAGACATCTACAATCTAAAGCAAAACTCAGGAGAACCCTTCCCGACCTTCCTCAAATGATGGAGGAAAAAGTTTTCACTCTATGCTTGACCTATTCGAGAAACTGAAAAACTCAAAATCTTCATAAACAATCTGATTCCAAAACTCAATTATCATTTGAAAATGTAAAATCATACTTCTTTTGAGAAAATGGTAGAAAATTCCATAAAGATTGAAAATGTGCTTTCTTGTAAGGGAGATATATCGCTTAACAAAGACAAGTATGAATTAGGTTCTAGTTCCAACAACAAAGAAAAAGTCAAATTCTAAAACAAGAACAAAAATGTTGTAATAGATGGTGTTGCCAATCACATCAGTGCTCCATCAAGGCCACCAATATTCAATCTCATCATTAGCACCCAAGACATAAAAGTGTTTGAACAAAAGGCATATGAATCCTCTAAAAAGTCTAATGACTATAAACCATGGGTTACAAAACCAAAGCACAAGTTCACTCCTTTGGGTGAGTCCTTAGAATATGCCATGAAAACACTATTGGCAAAAAAAATCATTACATTACCTAAGATAAAACCATATGATCCTGAAGTTAAACCTAAATGGTGGAAAGAGACCAATTTCTGTGACTTCCATTGAAACAAGGGTCATAAAACCAATAACTTCATGTGCTTAAAGCATCTCATATAAGAAAAAATTGATGATGGAGAAATTTTAATTGACAACCATAAAACCAACAATGATCATACAACATTCATGGAACCATTTCTGAAGCATACTCAAGGAGATTCATCTTCTAAGCCTAACATGGGTGCTAAAGTCAATTACACCTACTCTGGAAATTTTTTTGTCATAAACATGGTTGAACCATGCCTATATGAACATTGCAATGTCATCACCATTGTAAGAAAAGATAGAGATAATCAATTAGCAAATGCAGTAACTCAATCAAAAGCTTAGGTACATCTACAAGGACAAAAATCAGGTTCATCAAATGCCCCTAAGGTGCCTTTCAATCTTTCATCTACTTCTAAATAGAGGGATGCCTCAAAATCATGAAATCCTAAAGAGAATAGGCCAACATCATACATTATCATCCAACAACTCTAGCATACCAATGCAAAAATATCCATGTTTGAGTTGCTTCGGATATGTCCTGCTCATAGGGCTATTTTGGATAAAGTTTTTCTTGGTTCCAATGTTCCTAACAATCTTGATTTAGATAGATTTCAGACTATGGTTGGTCATCTGACATCACCCTAGTATATCTCCTTTTCAGAGGAAGATGACAATTCATTGAGTCATCTGCATAACCAACCCTTACACATTGAATTCTTAATACAAAATCATTATGTCAAACGTATGTTGATAGATGGAGGCACTGGTCTAAATATTTGTTCCTACAAATTGGTCACACAACTGGGATTATCAAAAGATGCCATTGATCCTAAAAAGAAGATAACCATAAAATCATATGATGAACAAGAAAGATCCTCCAAGGGAACAATTGTACTACCTATCAGAATATGACTAGTTGTCAGAGACATTACCTACCAAGTTCTGGATCTTCCATTGGCCTACAACATTCTTCTAGGGAGGCCTTGGATACATGAAATTCAAGCCATTCCATCAACATACCATCAATGTGTCAAATTTCCTTTTGATGGAGTAAGGGTAACATTTCCAACTAATATATCTACATCTTGTAGTGCCTTGAAGGAGAGTGCTGAAAAACTTGTTCCACATAATAGAGAGTCTTCTACCAAGAAAATAGGCATTGCATCTACATCCAAGATGGAAGGAATTTCCAAAGAGGTCAAAATCAAGGACACAGGCATGGGAGAATATACTATGGAACTAGTCCTATCTCTAACATCTCTCCTGGTCTCACCTAAATCTTATGGGTAGTCTTTAAAATAGACAAAACAAGAATCTAAAGAACCTCAAGCTATCTACAATGGAAGTTTTGTCATAGAGAAATTGTCCAAGAAAGAGTTTGAAGAGGATGAAGTTGTTCTTACATGGCTATACAAAGATGATTCCCAATCTAAATCAATTCAGAAATGTGACTCCAAATCAAACAAGGTTCCTTCAAAGTCATATGGACCAAGTCACAAACTCATGTCTAAAATGGGATACACAAGAAAATGACCTCTAGGAACAAGAGGCAAAGGTCTTATATCACCCATTTCACACTGTGGCTAGATAAACAAAGATACTATAGGTCTAGGTTATTAGAAGAAACCTTTCCATCTTAGTGGAAACTCTCCTCATGTGATAGAATAGATAGAACTAGAAGTGAATAAAACTAAAGAGGAAGAAACAAAACAATTAGATGGTGATGATTCAGACACCACTGATCTTATTCCTTATGCACGTTTACCTCAAAACATACTAGATCTTCTTAAGGATGAAGAGAAACCTAAGGAGAATATCAACATAGTAGATACACAAGAACCTACTACTAAACAAGAAGAAGGTAAACCTCTCACAATAGCTAAACATTTGGGATCCATACAAAGATATTCATACACAATGACACAATAACACAAGATATGTTGACTAGGGAACCTCTTGATCAAAGAGTAAACCCCAGTGGGAATGATGCCCACAAAAGATGCACTAATATGAATATTCCTTGTGAGAGGATGGAATCTGTTAGGAGTCTTATGAGATACATTCAGTACATATAAATCCCTGTTAGGAGATTTTGAATCCCTGTTAAAAGATTCTAACCCTGTTAGGAGTTATGGAAGATAGAAGGACCCACTGCCCAAACAGCTTCAAGGTAAGATCACTGAACACACTATCCAAATAACCTTAATATTATTCAACAAAATAATATGAAATATGTTACCTCCTTACTATGCCAAACTGCACTCACTGCTACATCAGATCTCAATTCCAGATCTTTGAACTTCACATGTCTTCCTTCACAATTTCGCTTTCACAATCTCTTAGGCTCTTTTCTTCACTTAATGCTTACATTCGCATGTAAAAAAACCATGCTCACACTTCTTTCATATATATAAACTTCATACAATAAGAAAAAACATTCCTTCCTTTATACCACACTCAAATAATTACAAATGAGTAAGCACACAATTACAAAATAAAAGTTTCCATACGCTACATCAGAATTACACAAAACTGTTGGCTTCCAAATGCAATATCTCTTCACTCGTGCGACCTCAAATTTTGCACTATGAACCATGTCACCATCAATGTGTCTCAAAATTCCCTTTAACTGTGCAAAACTAGATTCCATCCCGATTAGGAGATATCATCTAATTTCCAGAAACCGCTACTTAGGGACACTGCCTGAATACTGCTTTTACCAAAATGCTCATAACTTTCACAAATCAATGAATTACTATCTGTGCTCTTAACCATAGACATATAACATATTAAAGAGTATAACCTCAACATTTCATAGCTCCAACTACAATATCCCATGTGCGCTAATCAAAACACTATTTTCTTCTCTGCTAGTCTTCAGAAGATCACTGTTTTGACATCAATGACAATCATAGTCATCAATGCAACAACAACTGCTACAGAATGACTGCCAACATCTAGCATTCATTCCTAACAATATCCCCCATTGGCATTGATGGCAACATAGATGAAAAACATCCAATATTCCAAAAATCTAATACTGCTGCACTTCTACACTGATACTCTAAAAATTCTTCAAATCCTCTTCATCAGTTAAATCTTACTTTGTTATCCTATTAAGTTCTATCTAATAGATGGTACATAGGGTTTTTCATGTACACTTCTCTCCCATTGACATCAATGACAAAAATTTCATCACTATGTCAACAACAACTCAATGTCAAAAGACACTATTTTAGAAAATACATTCACAAGAGTCCTCATGACTCAGCTCAGATACACATACTCCCCCATAGAGGAAGTACCAACATCCAATCCAAAAAAATATAGGGCTCATATACCACTGGATGGATGCAATCAACTGCATCATTACTCAAAAGTAGGCTGGAGCATAACCCCAAGCATACCTCTTAGATACTCAAATGTATCTTTAGGCAAAGGCTTTGTAAATATGTCTACTATCTATTCCTTTGTGCTTATGTACTCCAGTCTAACTTCTTTCTCAGCTACTTTCTCTCTTACAACATGATACTTGATCTCTATATGCTTAGTTTTAGAATGTAATATAGGATTCTTAGACATACCGACTGTGTTGGTGTTGTCACAATGTATGACAAGAGGCTCAACAAGCTTAATTCCAATATCCTTCAGCATCTGCTTCATCCAAATTATCTGGTTACAATTGTTTGCTACTGCTACATATTTTTCTTATGCTGTACTTTCTGAAATACAATTCTTCTTCTTGCTCAACCAAGAAACCAATCTTCCTCCAAGAAAAAAGGCTCCACCACTGGTGCTTTACTTATCATTAACACTACCTCCCTAATCAACATCTGTATATGTACATAGGGTGAAATCATCAGATTTTTCATACCACAATCCATAGTCCATTGCACCTCTTAAATATCTCAATATCCTCTTTACTACTGCATAATGTGAATCTCTAGGTTTAGCTTGAAATTTTGCTACCATTCCAACTGAATGTTGTATATCTAGTCTAGTGTGTGTTAAGTACTACAATCCTCCAATCATGGATCTATATTTCTTCTTCTCAAATGTTGGTGTTTCATCTTTGCTCGATAGTTTGTGTCCTATAACCATAGGTGTTCCAACTGGTTTATAGTTTTCCATTCCAAATCTTTTCAGCAAATCATTCAAGTACTTTGTTTGGCTAAAAAAGATACCATCATTGTTTTGTGTTATCTATAATCCCAAAAAGTATTTCATCTCACCAATCATGCTCATTTCAAATTCAGTCTTCATTTCATCAGCAAATTTGTCACTAGCTTCATCTTCTCCTCCAAAGATAATGTCATCAACAAAAATAACTATAACTAACAATCCATTTTCAATTTCTTTTGTGTACAAATTACTATTTGTTGTTCCTTTAGAAAATCCCAATTTCAACAAATACTTATCCAATCTAGCATACCAAGTTCTAGGTGCTTGCTTTAGTCCATATAAAGATTTCTTCAGTTTACATACCATATATCCTTCTTGAGTCAAAGGAAAACCTTCAGGTTGCTCAATTTAGACTTCTTCTTCCAATTCACCATTGAGAAATGTGGACTTCACATCCATTTGATACACTTTGAATTTCTTAAAAGCTTCATAAGCCAAAAACATTCTTACTACTTCAAGTCTTGCTATTGGTGCAAAGGTTTCTTCATAGTCAATTCCTTCTTGCTACGAGTATCCTTTACATACTAATCTTGCTTTGTTTCTTACTATTTCTCCTTGTTCATTCATCTTGTTTTTGAATACCCATTTAGTTCCAATCACATTCTTTTCTTTAGGTCTAGGAACCAATTCCCATGTCTTGTTCTTTTCAATTTGATCTAGTTCTTATTTCATAGCATTAATCCAATGTTCATCTTCACAAGCTTCATTAGTAGATTTAGGTTCAATTTGAGAAATCAAAAATAAATGTACCTTATTTCTAGTCATAACTCCTCTATCCAAACTTCTAATAACTTGTTCAACATGATGATGTCTAGATAGATACCTGTTCGGTGTCATAGTCACAGATCTTGCTTCAATTGTAGATTCTTCTTTGGTTTCTTCTCTGGTTTCTTTTGCAATATGATTCTCATTCAACAATTCACTATCAGTCTCATAGAATAATTTAGTAGTTTCAATGTTAGGCTGAGGATTAGCTTCTTCATCAGATTCATAATCTACAATTCTTTCCTAAATTTTAAACTTCTCATCAACTTTAACATTTGTTCTCTCAACAATAGTTTTAGTTCTCTTATTGTAACATCTATATGCTTTGCTCTTCAAAGAATATCCAAGAAAAATACCTTCATCACTTCTAGGATTAAACTTTCCAATATCATCATCTCTCTTTATATAACATTTGCTCCCAAAAATTTTAAAATACTTAACTGAGGATGCATGTCCAAACCATAATTCATAAGGTGTATTATCTGTATTTTCTCTAATTTGTACTCTGTTCATTGTATATACTGTTGTATTCATTGCTTCTCTTCAAAATGTCTTCGCCAAGTTATTCTCAAATAACATAGCTCTTGTTGCTTTAGTTACTGACCTATTTCTTCTTTCTGCAATACCATTTTGTTCAGGTGTTATAGAGGCTAAAAACTATCTCTTAATACCATTCACTTCACAAAAAGTGTTAAACTCTCTAGAAGTAAATTCTCCACCTCTATCAGATCTCAAACATTTAATCTTCATTCTAGATTCATTCTCAACTTTATTCTTAATGATCTTAAACTTATCAAATGCTTCAGATTTTTCTTTCAGAAATGCAATCCACATCATTCTTGTAAAATCATCAGCAATAATCATAAAATACCTTTCTCCATAGAATCCTCTAGTCTTGGTAGGAATGCTCAAGTCTGCATGAACAATCTCCAACTTCTCTGCCGATATGAACTTCTTACTAGGACATGAACTTCTCTTCTGCTTAGCCATCACACATTCTTTGCAAATCATGCTAGTAGGCTTCATAATTTTAGGAAAATCCCTTACTAAAAGTGTATTACTCACTTTCACAATGTTATCAAAGTTTATATGATAAAACCTTCTATGCCATAACCAATTGTCATCAATTTTAGTAATCAAGCATGCCATCTTAGTAGGATTCAACTGAAATACATTACCTCTAGTTCTAGATCCAGTTCCAATTAGATTTCCATCTTTATCCTTTATCACACAAGTTTTCTCAGTAAACCAAACTTGATATCCCTTATACACTAACTATCCAACACTTAAAAGATTATGTTTCAATCCATCAACAAAGTAAACATCATCAGTATTAGTCTTTCCATCAAGAGTAATAGATCCTATACCTTTAATCAAACAAGGTGCATTGTTACCAACTCTAAAAACTCCTCCATCATAATTGTTAAACTTTATGAACTTCTTCACATCTCTAGTCATATGATGTGAACAACCACTGTTTATAATCCAATCATCTTTCTTTTCAACTTGGGAAACTAATGCTTTTTCTTCTTTAACATCAAATTCAAAATTTTCTTCTTTAATTGCTACAAATCCTATTTCATCATTATTCTCAGTATCACTTTCACTCAAAGTTCTTTCTATACTAGCTTCAAGATCTTCATCATTAGCATAATAGCATTCCTTAGATCTTCTAGGCTTGAAATTATTTCTATACTTCTTAACTCTCTTAGGATATTTAGATGCAAAATGACCATATTCTTGACAACTCCAACATTTAAAATTTTTCTTACCATCTGGTTCTCTTTTCACAAGCAAGGCAATACCTTCTTCAATATTCTTATCTTCTTCATTTCTAGATCTGCTACTGCTAGCATAATCTCCACTCACATTGGTAATTCTTGACAAAGTAGGACAAATACTAAGAGCATTGAATGTTGTCTCCATTCTAGGTAAGTCTCCTGATAAGCTCAAGTTCATCTCTACTACTTCCAATCTTCCAGGAAGAGTCTCTCTTGTAAAGTTTGTAGTACAAGGTATAACTTGTTCAATCATCTGTGTTGTCTGCTTAAATACAGGAGTCAATGTCCTCAGAATTTTTCATATCACTTCATTCTTTGTCTTTGATCCTCCACAAGATTTTATCCCTGCAACAATTTCTGACATTCTACCAATATAGCTTCTAATAGATTCATCTTCCATCATTCTAATATCTTCAAATGCACATATCCAATTATGTAATCTAGCTCTTTTTGCATGTTCATCACCTTCAAAAGTAGAGTGTAAAGCTTTCCAAATTTCATTAGATTTCTTAAAACATTTTACCTAATTGTATTCATTCTCCAGAAGTGCTGTCAAGAGTGCTTCGCTTGCAAGTATGTTACACATGAATAGATCTACCTCATCTTTAGAACTTGTTTCAAGACTATCTTCTTCAATCATAGTCCTTTCATTCTTTATAATAAACCAATAGCCTAATCCTAAACACAATAGATGTGTCTTCATCTTTTCCTTCCAGCTATAAAAATTTACTCCATCAAACTTAGGGCTTTCTTTCCTAAAATTTTCCATGGATCTCCTTAAGTTGTTAAACTTTCCTTTCAAGGACCTGCCGCTTTGATACCAATTGTTAGAAAGTAAAGTCCACCAAGATAACTGAGAGGGGGGGGGGGGGTGAATTAGTTATTAGATAATTATAACTTTTAACATCTTCAATAGAATTTAACCATGTAAGTAATGCAATTACTAACCATACAAAGATATTCATACACAATGACACAATAACACAAGATATGTTGACTAGGGAACCTCTTGATCAAAGAGTAAACCCTGGTGGGAATGATGCCCACAAAAGATGCACTAATATGAATATTCCTTGTGAGAGGATGGTCTCTATTAGGAGTCTTATGAAATACATTCAGTACATATAAATCCCTATTAGGAGATTTTGAATCCCTGTTAAAAGATTCTAACCCTGTTAGGAGTTATGGAAGACAGAAGGACCCATTGCCCAAATAGCTTCAAGGTAAGATCACTGAACACACTGTCCAAATAACCTTAATATTATTCAAAAGAATAATATGAAATATGTTACCTCCTTACTATGCCAAACCACACTCACTGCTACATCAGATCTCAATTCCAGATCTCTGAACTTCGCATGTCTTCCTTCACAATTTTTCTTTCACAATCTCTTAGACTCTTTTCTTCACTTCATGCTTACATTCACATGCAACCCAACCATGCTCACACTTCTTTCATATATATAAACTTCATACAATATGGAAAAACATTTCTTTCATTATACCACACTCAAATAATTACAAATGAGTCAGCACACAATTACAAAATAAAAGTTTCCATATGCTACATCAAAATTACACAAAATTGTCGGCTTCCAAATGCAATCTCTTCACTCGTGCAACCTAAAAGTTTTCACCATGAACCACATCACCATAAATGTGTCCCAAACTTCCCTTTAATTTCACAAAACTAGATTCCATCCTGATTAGGAGATATCATCCGATTTCCACAAACCGCTACTCAAGAACACTGCCTGAATACTGCTTTTACCAAAATGCTCATAACTTTCATGAATCAATGAATTACTATATGTGCTCTTAACCATATAAATATAACATATTAAAGAGTATAACCTCAATATCAGATAGCTCCAACTGCAATATCCCACGTGTGCTAATAAAAACACTATCTGCTTCTCTGCTAGTCTTCAGAAGATCACTATGTTGACATCAATGAGAATCATAGTCATGAATGCAACAAAAACTACTACAGAATGAATGCCAACATCCAACATTCATTCCTAACAAAAATCCAATGAATATGAATTTCGCTCAGAATCTTAAGGTAATCCTACTTGGGGGATTCGTCCTGACTTTAGACATGTTCTTAGATTTCCCAAAGGTCTAGATGAAGAATCAGAGGATGAATCAAATAACTATGAATGGGGAGTTATTCCAGAAGAAGATGAGCTTATCATTGAAAAAAATTGATGTCATTCACCAATATTCACCTAAATTTGATGTAAGTCTAGAGCGAAATGATGAACTTAATGAGTCTGATCCACCTACTATTGAAGTAGAATCCAATAATGATAGTGAAGCAATTCATGAACTAAACATTCAAAGTAGTAATATCACCTTTGAATTTGAGAGTTAGGTTAGGACCAATGATGACAACACTATATCCATGAACACCATTTCCCAATCCTCTCCTACGTTGATTATCCAACATCCATAGCTTATTGACCAAACATCCACCGATCCAAACCAAGATATCCATACCTTTTGAACTAACTACGCTCTTGCCTACTACCTCAATGGAGTGGAACCTATGAAAAATTCCATTGGTAAATATAGCATTAGCATGACAGAGTTAGATATCAAATATCTTAGACAGGAAAAAAAAAAAAAGAAAAGCAAAAAGAAAAAGAGTTCTGAGGGTGAAAACCACTTTGTGGCAATCTCAGAACCTAAAATAGTAAAAGAAAAAGACATATCCAAAGGTGAAACCCTCCCTGAGGCACCTAAGAAATGAGATATTTTATGTCCTTCTGAGTCATTTACATGATAGATCTCTAGTACTAATAGAACCAACTCAATCTATCAACTTGGGTACAATAGAGGAACCACAACTGACTCATGTAGCTCAATCTTTATCAGATGAAGAAAAGAAAGCATTTACCAAATTCTTAATGGAGAAGAAAATAAATTTTGCAGGGAAATATTCAGATATGCCAAGGTTAGATCTTGATCTCATCATGCATCATCTATCCATATCTCCAGGAGTCAAACTTGTCAAATAGAAATTGCAAAAGATGCATCCACATGTTGCGCTCCTAGTCAAAGCTGAGCTAGAAAAGTTACTAAAAGCCATATTTATCCAAGTCATAGATTATGTAAAGTGGATCTCAAACATAGTTCCAATTTCAAAACTAGATAAATCTATCAAAGTATGCATAGACTTTAGAGATGTAAACAAAGCATTCCCTAAGGATGACTTTCAACTACCAAACATCGATATGATAGTGGACATGACTGCAGGATTTGAAATGTACTCTTTAATGGATGGTTTCTCTGGATACAACCAAATCAAAATTTCTGTAGAAGATCAAGAGAAATAAACTTTCACATGTGCATGGGGTACCTTTTATTTGAATGTCATGCCATTTGGTCTCAAGAATGTTGGTACTACATATGAACAAGCTATGACATCTATCTGTTAATCTCTATTGAGCATTTTAATGTTGTCATTAGTATCAAAGGATAGTAAATAGATCGGTCAGTTATTTACATTAAGATAGTCGGTAACTAGAAGTAAGACAGAGTAGTCGGTAAAGCCTTACACCGAGCATCACACAGTTAATCGAGCACTCACAACACCAACACCGATGGTCAGTATACATTGAGCATCATAGTATACATCGAGAAAATTATACAGTGTTTACCGATGATCACAGAAAATGACATAGTAATCAGAAATGACACATTATTCTATGCAAATGGTTATAACAGATCGTAAAATGGTTTACCAAGATTGAGGAGCATTTATTGTAAAAGATATTCATTAAATGTAATGATTATCTTATTTGTATTGGTTGATCTAGGTTATTTTGAACCATAGATCTTAGGGTTATGATTATTTTTTGTAACCTAATTTTTGTTTAAGCAGCAAAATAGAACACTATATATTTTATATGTTCACACCATTTTATGGGGTTGTTGAACTGATATATATGAATTACGAAGCACTTGAAGAAATTGCCTATCTTCAAGACAATTAGTTTACCGAGTAGAATAGAGTACATAGGTTTTCATATTGAGCAAAATCAGACAAGGCTACCGAGCAGATCAGAGCAGAGAACCATCACAAATAAGGTGATATTTTGATAAGAACTTATAGATCTATTACAGACAATTGAGTTGTCAACTAGCAGATAGTTTACCTATTACTTTCTGACAATTGTGATAGAGTTTTGATAAATCTCTTAACAGAGTAGACTTAATAGTCTTTGTATAAATCTCTTAACCGAGTACACACTTCATATAGTGTTGTTAAATCCTATAACTAGGTAGATCTAGCTGATCTAATATGTTACTCCTAATAGGGTAAGATCACCAAAAGTGATAAAAAAAATTGTAGCCTTAACAGGCAAACCTTTTCTATCTATAGTAGTGAAGAATTTCTGGGTGTCATCCCCACCACAGTTTTTACCTTCTAACAAGGGTTTCTACATTACCAAAATACTTGTGTTATGTGATTGTCATATTGATTTTACGTTGTTTACTTTCTTAAGTTAACTAGATGATTGATTTATGCAATTAGATTCAAGTTATTTTGATCGGTTATCACAGTATTTAGTTATAGATCACAGAGGTTTTGCAACTAAAGTTTTGAAGGCACTGATTCACCCCTCCCCTCTTAGTACCTATCTCTCCTAATTCCAACAATTGGTATCAGAGCTCAGTTCTCTTGTTGAATGGTTTAACCATTGAAGGGAAAAGATCTAAGTCATGGAGAGATACAAGCTTGACAAGACTATTGAGAATCAGAAGATACAAATGCAGATGTTTGTGGAAAAATACAAACAAGCCAAGGAAGAGCTAAAGAAATTACTGGTTGAAAGAAAGAACCTTGCAATTCAGCTAAATGAAATAAGTTATCATGAAGAACCTATTGATGATATATTTGATCATATTGGATCAAGCTTTGGAAGCATCTCTGACGGATCCAAAAGCATAATCTCTAAGTTATCTGAAAAGAATCAGCATCTATCCAAGCAAGTGAAAGCACTTCAAATCAGTCATGAATCTCAAATGGTGAGAATGGTGGAAATCATGAACAATGGTAGACAAGCTAAACAAGATCAAAATCTGGCTATTGAAGACCGAAGACTAATGACTAAACAACTTCAAGCAAAAGAAAGTGAAATCCAGAGACTCATTGATCGTCACTTCCAAGTATCAAATTAGATGATGACAGTTAATCAAGAAATGAACTAAGTAAATGGAGAACTATCAAGAAGACTTGAATATGTAGCAACACTCAAAGAAGATAATGAAAAACTAAGAAATGAAATAAAAACACAAAAGCAACACAATGAGATGATGAAGATAGCTGAGGACAGCTCTAAAAAGATTGATGATTTTTTGACTAATCAGAGGAGATTCAAAAGTAGAGCCAGTATAGGCTACACTGGTGAAGGAGAATCATCACAACAAGCTAAAGAATTCAACAACAATCAAAGTCAAAAACCTAAAGTGTTGACATGTTACCACTATGGAAAATCAGGACATACATCTAATGTGTGCAGAAGCAAAGCACAAGGTAAACCTCCTATCATTCCTAAGTTCAATGGATATTGCTATTACTGTGGTAAGTTTGGACATCCAACTTATGAATGCAGAGAAAAGAAGAATGACATTACCAATAATACTACTGAGGATAAAATATGATATACTTGTAATAAGCATGGACACACTACAAGGGACTGCAAGGTGAAAATGAAACAAGTTTGGACACCTAAAGAGAAACTACAATGAAAGCCATATCAACTAAAGAGACAAGGTAACTCATATGTTTGGGACTATAATACATGGACTAATTGTACTGCATGTGGTCAGTATGGACATATTGGAGCAAACTTTTTCAGAAAGACTCGGATTGGACAATCAAGAAACTAGAAAAATGTAGGAATGGCATGTTTGCACTATCACAAGGTCAGTCATGTAAGCAAGAATTGTAGAGACTGAGCACCAGATGAAAACCACATATTTGAGAGTGGATATAACATTGTAGATATTATGAAGTTAAGGAACACAATGTGGAAGAAGGCATCTAATGAGAATGCTGAGTCAAGTAACATTGTTAGTGAAACCTCATCCACTGGATTGGGTGACATCGGTACCTCCACTTAAGATGTCAAGGTATGTATGGAAATAACATTTCAAATAATCACATTTTACATACAGTTCCTTATATCTGATGTACAATACCAAATCTGCATGAATGAAGATGCACTATGGTTTATATATTATAAGTTTGCAAATGTTATCTAGTCAGTAAAAGAAGAAATGTGAGTTGGTTACTCATCGGTAATCACTATAAAAGGTTAACCGACAACAATTCAAACTGATAAAGAAACTCTATGTTAACCAAGCAAAAGATATTGAAGGACATTACCGAGTTGACTGTCATCTCATACCAAAAGTTAGGTCATGCATTTAATGCATCAAAGTTTGAGTGAGAATATAAAAAAATCCTATATATACGCAGAAATAGAGTTCATTGTTACATTGTGATTTCGAAGAAAGGAGATTTTACAGAGAAGATTTCAAGCTAATAAATTTCAAAATAGATTCAAAGCAATTTTAGATCAAACCGATGACACTTCTTCGATGAAAACTAGTAAGTTCATCTGCCTACCGAACACTAGTTATCTATTTGCTTGTTGAAACCCTAGAAACAATTTATGGCATCATCTTCAACCGCAAGCAAATCATAGAACATTAAGGAGGAAGTGAAATTAATTGTTAGGGCACACTTTGCCGAGGAGAAATTCAAACCTCATCCTAAGGTCATAGCACAAACAAATGATATGGGCACATTTTCTAGTATTCCTGATAAGGTTTTGCTAACAAAAGATGTTAGGGCTTACATTCACTGCAAGATCGGTGAAGTATGTGACTTTGAGACCATAGCAACTTATCAGCAAGTCTGTGGACTGGATGGTAGGATCAAATCCAAGTATAAGAAGATTGAGGAGTCAGGGTTATGATGTTTCACATACTTCCCACAAGCATTTCACAATGACTGGATAAGAATCATGCTCAGCAGATTCCATGATAGCAAATTTTGGCTAGACAAACCGGTTGAGGTCACCAAGAAGATTATCAATAGGGTTTTTGGGTACCCTACAATTGACAAAGCCAAATCATTTCGAAGTTCATCTTGTCTTGACATAGAAAAGAACACTCGAGCTCAATGGGATGGTAGGGCACTGAATATTTCAACTATCAAAGATCTAGTGATAAAATTCATAGCTCATGTCATCAGGTACAAGATATTTCAATCAAGCAGACCGAATAGTGTACCCTACAGTGCCATGGACATGGCTTTCAAAATTGTGAAGAAAGATCACCAGGTTGACCTTGCTAAGCTACTACTACATCAACTGTATGACAACATGAAGACAATAAAAGCAAAGAAGTCCAATACATGTAAGTATGGATCACTGCTTGTCTGTACATTCCTCTATTTACAAAAATATGTACCGGGTATTGGAAAAGTTAACTAGCAAACAGACAAACTGATAACTACTCAAATCAGTGAAAGGATGAGAAGTCTAGGAGACAATCTGAACAAGGAGTTCCATGCATATTTCAAGGAATTTCAAACAAGAATGCAACAAAGAAGCATAATTCCAAAAGAATTAGTGAGCAAATTTGAAGATGACATATGCTTTTTGGTAAGTACAGACCACTCAATGATAAAGGTAGTAGAACCAAGAACAAAATGGCTAGCACCAATGGGTTATGAAATGAATCATGATTTCACTTTGAAATCTACCAATGCATTGCTGGCATTACCAATAGACATCACTGCCAGTAGGTTTGGAGTGTAGGAGGAAGCTAAGTCTAGAATCACAACGGACATTGAGATCAGTAAAATGTCAAGAAGGGCAAAGAAAATGAAAAAGGATCTCATGAAAAAATATGGAACTACATCTGAATCACAGAAGGAGTCACTAGTTGATGAAGCAACCGAAGGTCAGTTACAGTTGGTTGACAAACCCTATGACAGCAAGGAGACCGAGTCAAACAAAGAAAAGGATAATACACCAGTTCCTCCCACCAATGATGAAGAAGAAACTCAACTTCCCACAATTGATGAATAAGATATTCAGCTACCAGAACCTAAAGGAATGAGGACACATTCAACAACTGCAGCACAATCAACTGAGCAAAAAGAAGAAGTGGTAAAAGTAGCAAAAAGAAGAGCAGCTACACTGATGAAGAAATACATCAAGAGAAAGAACAAGAAAGCAGTTGAACCACCAAAGAAAAAGAGGAAATACATAAGGAGTAAGGAAGATATAGAGGAGACTGACACTAAAAATGACCCTAATCAATTTAAGCTAGTTTGTAATAGGGATAGTACCATAGAAGAAATAATTGAAGATATTATTGAGAATGGAAATCTTAATGATCCAGGCATAGGCAAATTTAACATGTCAATTGAGGACAAGACAAAGATAGAACATGCTATTGTTCAAATGATGATCAAGTTCAAGAGAGTACTAATGGAATTTGCATGTCAATTGCCGAAGGAACTTGATGACAAAATAAGTGAAAGATGGGCTATTGCACTAGATATAGAGAAAATAAAAAGAGATCGATCACTAAGCTGTGCAGCCACCCACTTTAGCTATGATGAGGTAAGTGAATACATGACAAGGTATCAGCCTAGATTTTTAGTCAAGAATAGAGTTATGTAGATCATGGATGAGAATGTAGATGATATGGATGTCATATGTGACTCCCTATGGACATCAATTTTGAAAGTAGAAGAGAAAGCTAAATAGGAAGCATTCCTAAAACTGTCTAAAAAGAGACACAGTTCAAAAGATAAAAGTATTTTCATTGATGATAATAAAGGCAAGAAAATAGAAGACACTAGTATACCAGTTACTGAGGTAATTGATATCACCGAGCAAAAGCAAGAAATCAAAATTTCACAGGATGCACCGAATCAAGCTAAGATCTACTTGTAAAAGAAAACCGATGATGATGCACTCATTGAGGACATCACTAATGGTGATCCTAATGATAAGGATGAAGAAGATGTAATAATTACATAATACAAAGATGAAGCATTAAACACTGACAATGTGTGTACATCTCTACTGAGTGAACTACTTGTACTTACAGAGGCAGTTGAAATCATTTCACAAGTACAACCTGATGTCTCTCATTCTGAGCCAACCAAAGATACAACTGAGATTCAAGCACCCGAACAACCTGTAGATACAAATGAGCCTAACAAACCAGAGGCATCATCTACAAAACAAAAGGAACCTAAAGAAACCAAGTCAACCAAGGTGAACCCACCTAACACTACCACCGAGACTCCCACTCAATCTACCAAGGAGTAGAAGAAGGATGATATAGTGTCAACTGGTAAGGATAGTCTAAGGAGTGAAGAAAAAGCTATTGTCGTAAGTGAGAAGAAGTCACCTCTAGCCCTAAAGAAGAAGAAGAAGATAGCCAAAGGGGTAGTCACCATTGATGAAGTTATCATTTTACCAGAATGTGACCTGAGAACCCTAAGCCCTGAGGAACTAAGTTGGTATGGGGAGTTATGTTCGAGGAAAGAGGCACAAGAAAAATTGAGGCAAGAACAAAAATGTAAAGAAGTGTTAAATGATGTATGAGATATTCTACAACAGATAGTACCAGAAACAAACATTGATGAGAATACTCTCATTTTAGATCAACTTGCCACCCTCACCGACAAAATCAATGCCCCTGATATAGATGCAGACAAAAGAATAGAAGAATGGGTAGAGTCAAAGATTCAAAACAAATTGGTAGAAAGGATTAGCACTGAAGTGGCACTGAAGAAGGTGAAATTATCTAAGGTCATTACTGAGGTAAAATCTATCACCTAGATAATCTGTCAACTGCTAATAAAGCTTTGTACTACAGACACCTTCACTATAGAAATTAGTGAAAAGCTAAAAGGTTTAGAAGAAGAAATCAAGTTGAGAACACAAGAAGCTATTACCAAGCCAACTGCTTTCTTAAAGCACATTAACCAAGTTCAGGAACTCCAGTGATAGATAGCAGACTTAAGGAAATAAGAAGCGTACATCACCAATCAAGTTACAGAGTTATAGAAAGAACTCACTCCTTACCTAAAGATTTTTGAAACACATACTTTCACAGCTGAGCAACTTGTGGCAACACTAGAGATTTTGGTGTTGGATAATATCTTTGACATGCATGCACAAGTCAGTCTTGAGAAAATTGCTCTTACCAACTTGAAAGAGGAATGGGAAAACCTCTTGGAGTTTGTGAAGAAAACCCATAAGAACATTTTTGATAAGATGTAAGTATACTTTACATACTTTTTGGGTATTTGGCATTATTATCAAAAAGGGGGAAAACATGTATATGCCAAATAGTATATTTTTGATATGTACATTACATAATAATAGGAGCATGCACCGAGGGGGAGTACTTTTGTACTTATGAAGTTTTTTATTGTGGATATGTATATGGCAGACATATAAGGAATACATAGAAACATTTTGTCTATATACATTATGAAGTTTTGATACTAATGCCAAAGGGGGAGATTGTTAATCTCTATTGAGCATTTTAAGGTTGTCATTAGTATCAAAGGATAGTAAATAGGTCAGTTGGTTATTTACATTAAGACAGTCGGTAACTAGAAGTAAGATAGAGTAGTCGGTAAAGCCTTACACTGAGCATCACACAATTAACCGAGCACTAGTGACACCGACACCGACGGTTATTAAACATCGAGCATCACAGTATACACCGAGCAGATTATACAGTGTTTACCGATGATCATAGAAAATGGCATAGTAATCAGAAATGCCACATTATTCTATGAAAATGGTTGTAACAGATCATAAAATGGTTTACCAAGATCGAGGAGCATTTATTGTAAAAGATATTCATTAAATGCAATGATTATCTTATTTGTATTGGTTGATCTAGGTTATTTTTCATTGTAGATCTTAGGGTTATGATTATTTTTTGTAACCTAATTTTTGTTTAAGTGGAAAAATAGAACACTATATATTGTATATGTTTGCACCATTTTATGGGGTTGTTGAACTGATATATATGAATTATGGAGCACTTGAAGAAATTGCCTATCTTCAAGACAATCAATTTACCAAGAAGAACAGAGTACAAAGGTTTTCATATTGAGCAGAATTAGACAAGGCTACCAAGAAAATCAGAGCAAAGAACCATCATAGATAAGGTGATATTTTGATAAGAACTTATAGATCTGTTTCAGACAACTGAGTTGTCAACTAGCAAATAGTTTACCTATTACTTTTTGACAATTGTGATAGAGTTTTGATAAATCTCTTAATAGAGTAGACTTAATAGTCTTTGTATAAATCTCTTAATCGAGTACACACTTCATATAGTGTTGTTAAATCCTATAACTAGGTAGATCTAGCTGATCTAATATGTTACTCCTAATAGGGTAAGATCACTAGAAGTGATCAAAACTTGTAGCCTTAATAGGCAAACCTTTTCTATCTGTAGTAGTGAAGAATTTGTGGGTGTCATCCCCACCGTAGTTTTTACCTTCTAACAAGGGTTTCTACGTTACCAAAATACTTCTGTTATGTGATTGTCATATTGATTTCATGTTGTTTAATTTCTTAAGTTAACTAGATGATTGATTTATGCAATTAGATTCAAGTTATTTTGATCAGTTATCACAGTATTCATTTATAGATCAGAAAGGTTTTGCAACTAAAGTTTTGAAGGCACCGATTCACCCCTCCCCTCTCAGTACCTATCTCTCCTAATTCCAACACTATCTTCCATGATATGATGCATTGAACTATGGGGGACTATGTTGATGACACCTTAGCTACATCAATTATAAGATCTAAAAATTTGAATGACTTGAGGAAAATACTAGACAAAATGGAGAAGTTTAGTCTCAGACTAAACCCTAAAAAGTGTACCTTTGGTGTCACTTCTGGAAAGCTCCTGGGCTATATTGTTTCAAAGAAAGGAATTGATGTAGATCCTACTAAAGTCAAGGTTATCATGGAGATGCAACCCCCTAAAAATATTAGTCAAATGAGAACCTTAGAAGGAAGGGTGCAATCAATCAGACGTTTGATATCTCAGCTAGAAGATATATCACAACCTTTCACAAAAACATTACATAAAGGTGTGACCTTCTCATGTAACAAGGAGTGTGAAAATAATTTTAACCACATAAAGAAATATCTATCAAATCCTCCTATTTTGATACCTCCTATTCATGGGAATCCATTGATTTTGTATGTCTCCACCATAGATACATCATTGGGAGCATTACTAGAACAACATGATGAAGACAAGAAAGAGAGAGCTATCTACTACATTAGCAAAACATTGGTAGCTTATGAGAAGAACTATTCCATGATTGAGAAAGCTTGTCTAGTTGTGATCTTTGCATCATAAAAATTGAGAAATTATATCTTGGCTCATACAACACAATTGATAGCTAAGATAGATCCATTGAAATACTTATTGAGAAAAGCTGCCCTCATAGGTAGATTGGATAAATGGGTGATGCTATTGAGAAAATTTCACATAGAATATGTTGAAAGGAATGCTATCAAAGGCCAAGTCATTATAGCCCAGTTGGCTAAAGCACCAACATTAGATGATACACCATTATAGATGGAATTTCTTGACTTATCCATCATGCACATATCTTCTAGGACTTGGTGTCTTTTATTTGATGGATCTTACACAGAGAATGGATCTAGACCAGGTATATTGTTCATAACACCACAAGGTTACTCAATACCTAAAGCATTCAAAATAAAATTTCCTTGCACAAACAATATTGCTGAATATGAAGCTCTACTTAATGGCATGAAGATAGAAATTGAGTGGTGAGTGAAAGAGTTACACATTCATGGAGACTCATAGCTAGTCATACACCAACACAATGATGTATACCAGACAAAAGATGAGAAACTAGTTCCATATAAATGCATGGTTGATGACCTTGTTAGCACTTAAACTTGCAGATGGTTGACACATTTACAAAACTTACTGAAACTTAAGACTCATATATTCCCAATAGCTGCATCTAGCACAATTTAAATGCTAAGGTATTAAGGCTTTGAGCCTTCTTCACTTTGAGTGTAAAGTTCAAGTGGGTTTACCTTTCACAATTGCTTCTACAAAGCATTATAAAATTGATCTATGTACTTGACATAGTCAATAAAATTCATAAACATACAAATAAAAGTAAATTGAATAGGTTTTTGATATTTTGGTGGTGAATAGATGCATATTAAGCTAAAACCAGTGCCTTATTCATTGGGCTAGAGTCAAAACCTAACATCTAAAAAATTCTATCAATACAAAGATAATAAAATTTAAATGAAATGCTTAACAATTCACTCTCCCAATTCCCAACCCTGCCATCAAATTCATGTATAGATATTCAATTCCCAAAGACCTCCCTAAAGGTTTACTCTTTCCTTGAGAGAAACTTGAGTTCAACCCCTATATTCACCTTGTGAACAATGCATTAAAGAGCTTTACAAATTAATGCATTAGAAAATCAAACCATCCATACATAAAGACAACAAGAAATAGCAACGAAACTCTAGTGTATTTGTATTAATTTTCAACTGTATCCATACAATTTTAACAAAAACTTCAAAGAAGTTAGATCCTATATTTAGTACTTTCTTTACAAAAACTTCAGCCACCTCTACAAAATGAGCAAAAATTTCTACTTATACCACTAGCCATCTTGGAATCCTCAAAAGGATGCAAAAAGCTTCAGATGGCTAGGAAAAAGACTTACACTACAAACAAAAGTACAAACCATAATGACAATGACTAGAAAAATAGAAAGTAGTTCACAACTACTAGCATCTTCATAGGTGGCACCTTTGTCATGAGATATTTCAAAGTAGTTACTTTAATTTATTACATGAATGATGACTGCCAATATAGGATAACTTACATCATCCTTTGTTTGGTACATGCTCTCCCTATAATTCTAGATCAAATGCCACATGTACTTCACTCTTCTTCTTCATCCAATTCTAGGATAATTGGCTTCTTCTTTTTTTTTTGCACTTTTATCCCAAGCTGCCACATCATCATCAGCTGGCCAGTTATCATTCTATAGTTCCTGTAGTACCTTTAACTTTCTCTTCCCACCTAGAATCAGTGATGCCCCTACCCTCTATAACAAACCTCATGCAATCATTTTAAACCTTGAACAAGTTGTCAATTATGTTGTTATAGCCTTGTGTGTCCAAAGAATTGTCTTCACCAAGGAAAGCATCCTACTTAATCAATACTTGATCCATCGATGACTTCCACTCATCAATGCTTAGCACACCTCCATCATCATTATAAATAGCAAGAAAATAATTATTGTAATTTTTGTTAAACATGGCTAGCTTGGCCTTTACTTGATTTGATTTCCCTTTGATGAACTTTGAAACAACACTTACCAATCTAATTTTTTCATATACCTCTATCACCACTTCAGGGATATCAGGTCTTTCTTCCTACAAGACATCAAGCTTTTCAAACAACAACCTTCTCCCAGACCATGCACTATAAAATGGCCCCAAAGTAGCTAGTGAATCATTTCTTTTCTCATTTTCCCTCTACAACAAGACAACTGATTGATGGACTGATTCCATCTTCTCTTTTATTTTGTTTTGTCTATGTTGCACAACCTCTACCATAGTCGTCAAGGCTACATCTAGTCTCACCTTTTCCAAATCTTCAACTAGCCTATCAAGAACCTCTGCCTCTAGCTAAGAAGGGGCCTCAATTTGAAAAGGAGGGGGAGGAACTACCTTAGATGATTCTTCAAGCTTGGCCCTTAGCTCTTCTAATTCACCATCCATTTTCTTGATTAACATGAGCTTTAGATCCCCATCCTTAGCAACCTTTATTGAATTTTCAAATAACTTGTTAGATCTCTCAGATAGTTGGATGGTTTTTGCCTCATTTAGGTGGGTCAAATGTGTTACTACCTTAGACACCTCAAGATCAATGGTGTTCTACACAGTCCAAATAATTTTATTTCCTTCCATCTTATCTTCAATGCTCAATAAAGATGGCTTGTTAGTTCTAGGAGCCAAAGACCAAAGTGCAATAGATTGAGACTTGGGATCATAACCACTCCCTCTGATCATGTCATCTATTTTCAGTTCATATGATAGGATACCCTTTGGCTTCTTCCTAATTTGATTAACGATGAATGCATAAGTAAAGTCTCATCCAAGAGTTAGAAGCATGCCACTTGATTTAACCATCTCCCTTGCCTCCTCCACAGTAATCTTCTCAAGACTAGGATCATATGATGTCAGAGCCCTTAAAGTCTCCTCACTTGGTTGCATTCCCTCAGGAAAGGTCTTTTTCACTTCTTTCTTCCTCCAAATGAGGAAATCCCTAAATTATTTTCTTTTGATGAACTAGTCGTAACTGAGAAACTCCTCTTGGTAAAGTTCTCTTTCATCCTTTCCCAACAATAAGGGTAAATCCCCCTCTTATTTTGACACAACTTTCTTACCATCTTTGATATCCTTTCTCAACTAATGATGGTGGGCTCTCTTACCAGGCACAAGAGATGAAGCACTATCAAATACCTTCTTCTCTTTTTTCTTCCTAGAAGGCTCACCTACTTCAAGACTCTATTTTCTCACTAAGGGCTTTGAAGTATCCCCTTATTTCTATGGGTCTTGTGTCAAGTCAATAATTTTCCTCACCTTGAGGTGGACTTTCACCCTCTTTTGAATCATCAGTGAATTCCTTAGGCTGAGAAATAGAATAATTTCTTGGCACCTCCAACTTCTCCTCAAGCAACCCTTGCAACTAGTTAGATAGGGTGCCATGCATTTCTATCATTTACTCCATTCTTTGCAGATATGGGAGCTCAGGGAAAAACCACCAAAGGGAATTTATGCCCTCCTCAGTCTGGCTTCTTTGTCTAGCATATCAAAATATTTGGTCCATCTTCTTCCTACCTCATCTAGGTTCAACATGTTTCTTATCACATCCTCCTTATCTAGGCCTTCATGCTCTCTGATTGTTCCAGTGTTAGGGACCAAGGTCATCTTGGTAATCTTGATGAAACCCTTAGAATCAACATACCAGAAGGTACTTGTAGTCATCTTGAAATGATTTAGCCAACTATTGACCTAGTCCAGTGCTCTTTTTCCAATCAAGAAACCGCCAATCCTTAATTGCCTTGGTGTGAAGGTACCCTTCCTATGAGGTGCTAGGTGTTCATTTTTAGTCCATATTAATTGCCAGATGAATTCCATCATAGCAACCCTAGAAGGTACAAATTTAGGAAGCATATGTGGGGGTTGGGGGTAGCCATAAACTCTAATAACTGTGAAGTTTCCACCTAGGTAGAAATCTCCCCAATTGTAGTTCCCTAGCCATTTATCTTCATATTGCATTGGCCTTAACACCCTCAAGACCTTACTTAACAGCCTCACAAGATTTGTTCCCAACATCTCAAGAATTGGATGGACAAAATAGTTCTAGAAAATAGAGAAGTTACACTCATTGGATGTGTAATTCCATGCCCTTAACCAATATTGCACTGCATTTGGATTTCCCTCAAAAGAAGTCCTTAATTTGAACATTCTTGCATTAAGATTATTAACATGGTAGTAAAAAATTAAATGCATAAGGAGGGAGTAATGCATGAATCTAATAGGTATTTTACTCTCCTTGATAGACACTAACCCCTCATTCATCCTATCAATTACATAATGGATGTAATCATAGTCAGTATTGGTGTGGGAATTCTAAATATCTAGGATTATCATTAAAAGTTTAGCTGGCATTTTTTATTCATCCCCATCTATCCCTAGGACCCTACAAAACCCATGACACAAGAACTTTATGTAATGATAGAGGGATGAAAATTGATAAGGGGCATTCATACTTGCTGAGAGAGGGGCTACATGCTTACCCTGCTTGGGCATATGCTTGACTATCTAGCTTTTTACTGACCCAATATTATTGGCATATTTATGTCTTTCCTTTTTCAAATCTATTACAGTGGAAGAAGAGGCATATAAGTCAAATGCCCTCATAAAAGACCCCATATCCAAGGAAATAAAAATAGACTAGTCTTCACACCTAATGGTCTTAGAGATGGGGTCATATAGCCTAGCCAACTTAATAATTAAATCAACATCTAATAAAATGTCAGGCACAATTAAATTTTCCATTCCTAACGCCCAAGCATTACAGATAGGTATAGCCTTATGCCTATTATTATCAAAGTATGAGAAGATGGTCCAACCTGAACCCTAAGGAGAGATAGGGTCTCTACATTTTTCCATGAGATCCTCAAATGCTATGTTAATAGACTTCTTGTTTTGATTTGAACTTGGAAGAAGCCTGATGAACTCATCTGAATAATTCAGCTTTCCCTTATCCTCTCCAATTTGTTCTTTTGCAGCTCCACTAGATGATGCTACACTCACCTCTAGATGACTCATCTTGTCATAGTAGAAATTCACTGTACTATAACTTTTGCACTTCTCACTCACTACTTTAGTGCCAGCAATCTCAATTGTATTCAAAATAACTTTGAGCATAGAAAGCAATGAAGTCATGTCAATATACTTCAAGAATTGAATGCGTACAATTGCTAAATCGCAACAAATCTGGCCTAAGTTACTTCTACATTCAATTTTTCATATTACCAACCTTCAAATCATAGCTATCCCTGGTGTGGATGTTGACAAGATGATTAAAAAAATCACAAATAAAGTGCGAGATCACTAATCATGGCTTTTTGGCATTAAAACCCTTAATTACTGATGCAAACCCTCATTAAAACCTGATTGAATAGCATTTTACCTTTTTCCAGCTTGGCAAAGTACTTTTTTCCATGTTGAAATGGTTCGTAACATTGATTGGCATGAAAAATTAACTAGACATGGTTTAGAGATCCAGCGAACAAAGAAACTCATGATCTCTGAAAGAATTGTTAACTTGAGGTTAAGTTTGGAGATCCAGTGACAAGGCCATTCATAGAATCTCGGAGTGATTTCTTAACTCATGACTTTATCTTGAGATTCAATGACTACTGTTGATCCCAAAGATGATCAATGGTCCTTAGGTTGTCTTTTGAAATTTATCATGACCCCACTATAATTAGAGATTTGGCAACTGAAATAAATCTCACATTCTCAGAATACTCGATTCAATCATGGTTAAACTCAGAGAACTAGCGACCAAAGACTTCACCAATTCTTGCAACCTTTTCCTTAACTCAACAATCATCTAGAGACTCAGTGAAAAAAGGATTTTACAACCCATGAAACAAAACACCTTGACCATGGTCACATCTAGAGAATCAACGAACAACTAAATCTCTTAATCTTGAAAAGCCATGCCTAACTCTTGTTTTATCTCGCAATTCAGTGAACAATTCTATCTCACATTCTCAAAAAGAAATGCTTAACCATGGTTAGGCCTTGAGATTAAGTGAATAACCCATATCTACAATTCACTAAATGTTTTTCATACCTTAGGTTATATCTTGAGATTACATGCTGACCATAGATCTTAGGAACAATCAACAGCTATCACTGAATCACTCAATCCATCAGACCTTTACCTTTTAATTACAAGAATTAGTGACCATGGAATTCACCTAATCTCTCAAGGCTATTGAACTTAACCATTTTATTTTGAGAATGCGTGACTAAAGAAGACACGTCTCAATGTTTGCTTTGTTTGCTAGGTCGCCGAAAGATTTGGAACTTTGCTAACTATTTTTGAGATCCTGCAAACACTTTACTCACTCAATCACCAAATAACTTAGAGCATTTCCATCTTTTCTTGAGTTCAAGCGACAAAGGAAAACTTTATCCTTCACCAAATTAAAATATCAGAACTGCCAAACTTAGAGGATATGAACTTAACCACTTGACTTAGAGAACAAGAGATAACTGCCATGCCAAGTCACTAAATGTTTTAATGAAACCACCAAGAATTAAGCAAATAGGAGACAACTCAGTCGCTGAATCACTGGATGTTAAGACTAACCATGACAAAGACTAGGAGATTTAGTGACTAAATAAAACTTAACAAAGGACTCACCACTATCACTAGTTCACTGAAAGACTTAAAGACAAGGAAGAACATTGCATGATTCAATGAAGACAAGGAAAAATGACCACATGCAAATTTGGAAGACTTAAGTGACCCAAAAAGTAATGTGTAGATAGAAAGAACTAGGGCACACTCAAAACTAACTAAAGAATTAACCATTTAGGGCAAAAATGTCTAAGGCAAGGGTTTAAAAAACACAAATATGACAAATTTTAAGGAGTTCTAAAACCCTAAACCAGACGAAGACATAAGCAAGGACATTTAAAACAAGACCTGGAGCAAAGACCTCAGGAAACCTAAAATATACCCAACAATGGCTCTATCTGAGGCTTCTTGAATCCAAGTTCATAGCAAGAAACCATGAATCTTTGGGTGGCAGACCATAAAACCCTAACCTAAAATAGGAAGCAAATACACAACAAAAGAAAACACACCTATACATATATACAGAACTACTATGAATGGAAATATTTAGAATTAATTGAAGAAATACTTTAGGAATTGTCCATGCACTGACAATTCCTGTTCCTCACCATTCAAATTTCTTAAGTATGAACCCTTTCCATGAATTTGATGAATAATGAAAGGTCCTAACCACAAGGATTGAAACTTTTTATGTTTTCCTTTGTCCTCAGCACTAGCATTCCACTGTATAACCATATCATTTGGCTGGAACTTTCTAGTAGTAGCCCTTTTGTCAAAGAGATATTTCATTTTTTGTTGTAATTTCACATTTTCTTTTTGACCCTCTCTCCTAATTTCATCCAATTCTACTGGTTGAATCATCCTATCTTCTAATGGATCATTGATTTCCATCTCTTCTTCCCTTATGAACTGGTAGATAGGTAACAGATTATTCATAGGAAGTCTAGACTTCACACCATACACCATTTCAAAAGGGGATTTTCTTGTTTCTTTCTTTTCAATAATTATGTTAGCCCACAGTGCCAACTTCAATTTCACATGCCACATCCTTTTGTTCTTTTCAAAGGTCTTCTTTAGAATTTGTAGAATACTCTTGTTACTATATTTTTCTTGCCCATTTTCCTGTGGATGGTATGGGGATGAATATGAAAAAACTATTCCCATTTTAGAGAAAAAGTCAATGAATTCCTAGGACCTAAAACTCATAGCATTATCCATTACTATTTTCATGGGTACACCAAACCTAGTAACTATGTTATTCATCAAGAATTTGATGAATACTGTACTAGTTTACTTTTTGGTTGGAATAGATTCTATCCATTTTGTAAAATAATCAGTGGCCACAAAAATGTGGCTATGCCCCCCACTGGATTTCTCTAAGAATTCCCTAATAAAATCCATGCCCCATATAGTTAAAGGGGCCTCTGCAACCACAGGGTTTAATAAAAAAGCACTTGAAAATTTTAATCTCTTTGAAAATCTCTGGCATGGTTCACATTTTCTAACATATGAGTGGATATCCTTAAACAAGACCGGCCAATAATATCTAGCTCTCAAAATTTTGTGAGCTGTGGACCTAGCTAAATGATGCCCTCCACATATCCCAGAGTGCATCTCTTTTAAAACCTTTTCAGATTGATACTTGTCTAAATAGAAAAGCAATATTCCATCATTATCTTTCCAAAATAGATCACCTTGTATCAAAACATACCTTTGAGCCTACAACCTCAAGCTTCTTCTTTGATTGTCATCCAAATCCTGTGGACAAGCAACATATTTGAGAAAATGAACAATGTTAGTGTACCATGGTTGCATTTCAATACTCATCACATCTCCACCAAGGGCTACATTTTTTACTTGTACAAGATCCATGTTCTCCTCTGTCATAAGCTTTGCAAGTCCTAGACCTCTCAGAAGCTTGGTTATATGGAGTTCAATGTCAAATTCTTGAATTCTATTAATCCATTTACACCTTTTTCTAGTAACTTCACTTTGACCCAAAATATCTTTTACTAATGCATGAGGTACATATGCATATACCTTAGCACGTACTAGATAAGGTCTGAAAGCCTTGACCACCTTCACTAATGCATATGCCTTTTTCTCCATCAATTCATAATTAAGCTCAGCAGACTGCAGTGATTTACTGAAAAAGGCAATAGGATGTTCAAATCCCTCTTCATCCTTCTGTAACAAAATAGATGCAATTGTATGAAAAGATGCAAAAGAAAATAGAGAGAAAGGCTTTGAATAGTTAGGGGATATTAAAACAGGAGCCTCTTGGATTTCTTGTTTAATTTTTTCAAAAGCTTCTTGAGTCTCACAGTTCCAATCAAACTTAACATCTTTCTTCAAAAACTTCACAATAGGTTTGACTAGTTCTACAAAATTAGCATTAAATCTCCAGACAAAATTAATCTGTCCTAGAAAAGATTGCACACCTTTGACATTTTTGGGAGGAAGGACCTTTCTGATTGCTTCCACTCTTTCTGGATCAATTCTAACCCCCTCTTTTGACACTATGTGACCAAGAAACTTTCCCTTAGTTACAACAAACTAGCATTTCCTAGGGTTTAGTGATATGCCAAACTCCAAAGATTTAACAATAACCTTCTCCAAATGCTTGTAGTGATCTTCAACTTTCTTAGAGTAGGCATTCAGATCATCTTGATATACAACCATAAGGACATTGATCGATTCTTTAAAAGCAACATCGATTGCCCTTTGAAAGGTTGCTCCAACATTCTTCAAGCCAAAAGGCATGCAGATATATACATAGGTCCCCCAAGGGGTGGTGAATGTTGTCTTGAATTGTTCAGATTCTTTGACCAGAACTTGGTTGTACCCTGAAAACCCATCCATCATAGACAATAATTCACAACCAATTACTCTATGCAGCATAACTTCCATATTAGGCAATTCATAATTGTCCTTAAGTGAGGCAACATTTAAATTCCTGAAGTCAACATAGAGTTTAATATCACCATTCTTTTTTCTTACTAGTACAAGGTTAGAGACCCAAGAAGAATGCCTAATAGGCTCAATGATACTAGCATCTGTCAATTTTGTCAGTACAACCTACATCTTTGTAGCTAGCAAAGGGTTAATAGGTCTCTGTTTCTATCTAAATGGCTTGGTTTCTTCTTTTAGAGGGATCTCATGTTGAAACAAATTAGCTCTATATGCTTTGAGATCATCATAAGACCAAGAAAACACATGCTTGTATCTCTTCAATAGTCTTATCAAATTTCCTCTAACTTCTCTTCTCAACTTCTTCCCAATGTATGTACCACCTAAGGGGAGGTTTAACATCCTAGGTTTACTTCCTCTAAGTCTTCCATTTTTGTGTTAGACTTTTGAGACAAGTAACCATCATTTATCTTGAACATTCCTTCTAACTCCACTAACCCTTTTGGTATGTGATTTGAAGGTAACTGTACTATCTCATTTCCCATAATGCACTCTTTTCCCTCAACATACTAATGTGCTTCATTGAAATCTATTTGTTTCCCATCATACTAATATGGGCACTGAAGAAACCTAAGGATATCAAAATCATCCTCAAAAACTTGCCAATTATATACATTATCAAGCACTGCAGGCCTACTCTTGATTTCTAACATGGACACATCAGTGAGGATAATGTCATTATTTTTGAGGGAAACATTAGCAAGAAAATCTACCATGATATTATTGGACCTTTCTACCCAAAGGAGATTGAAAGCTTTAAAGAACTCTAGTCTATCCCAAATAGCATGTTTGTATAATTTCAATCTCTCATCCTTAGCAACATATATAGATCTCACTTGGGCTATAATTAGTTGGGAATTGTATGCACCCAAAAATGGTCGCCTAGACTTTGGGCCCCATTTATTTGATTTATCAATCCTGAATCATTTTGATCATTAATCAATATTTTCAACATTATCAATCTCTTGATCAAATCCTAAATTCGATCATATATTGGATTTTTATCCTATGGGCTAACCATTTATCCTAAGTCTTTATTTAATTAAAAGGAATATTTCCTCCCCTTTCAATTAAATAAAAAGCCCCCACTTTTCCTCTTATCCTAAGTTGCACAAATAAAGCATTATTCCTATTTTATAAAAAGGGAAAAAGCACTTTTTGTCTCACATGAGACTCAAAAGTCAACACTTCACTCTTATTGGAGGATATGTGTGCACATGGATTGCTCCTCTTTCAAGCTCCACCGCTGATTAAGTCTTTTTGCCTCTTAATCTCCATGGTCCATTTCTCCTCATTTCTTATAAAAGGAGAGCTCTCTCCTTCATTTGCATAGATATCTTTGTTTTATGCTATTGTTATGCTACAGGTTTTTTAGGTCATCTTGGAGCTTTTGGAGACATTCTTGCATCTAGGGTTTGAAGATTTGGAGCATTATTGGCATTCATCTTAGATCTTCATCAACACTCTATCTTCTTGTCTTCATTCTTGCATCATCATGGCTTTCTTGCTTCATAGTTAGATTTCATTTCTTGCATAGTAGCTTCATTTTCATGGCATTCTTAGCTTAGATTTCTTTTATGCTTTAGATTAATTCATCTAGTCTAAATAGGAGGCATTGTAATCCATTGCTATTTCCTTTCATAGATTAGTTGCATTGTACTTTCATTTCCATAGCTTAGATTGCATTGCATATTTGATTCTTGGAGATATTGGCATTGTTGCCCTTGTCTTCACTTGAATCTCTCATTGTATGGTTGACTAGCAAGGTCACTTTCTTATAGCTCTAGCTGAGAGCAAAACTCATAGTCCCTTGCAACTCCATGCATAGAGAGCTATGAGCCGCTTTGTGAGGCCTCACTCTTGAGTAACCTTGCATGTAATGGTTCATAGAAGTGCATATTTTAGTGTGTACAGGAATCACCATGGATCTTTAAACATTTTATACCATTTTTTATAGAAACATCTAATCCCAATATTAGAGCCTCATATTCAGCAATATTATTAGTGCATTCAAAGGTTAATAGGAAAGAGTATTTAAATGTAATACCTAATGGGGAAATGAACACAACACTATTTGATCTATGTTCTTAACTCATTTTTTTGCAACATTAACTCATCCACTATTGGATCTATGTTCTTCATCTAAAGAACTATCTCTTCAACCATGAAATTATTCATGTCAATGTCCACAAAACAATTCAAGTCTTCTGGTGCAACCTTTTCAACCATGACTAAAGAACGGGGCTCCCTATACAACTTCATCTCAGTCCCATTGACTGGAATAGTAGCATATGACAGATCCAGATGCAACTTTCCACCAACTGCTATAGCCCATTGTCTTGACTATAGCATACCATAATGAGGCTTTGTGTTAACAACAACCACATCCATTTTGTATGTGGCCTCTGGAAATGCAACAATCTTCACTTCAATTCCAACTAGAGTTTCTACAACAAGAAATGCCCTATTATCCATAGCATAATATCTAACATTAGACATTTCTACTTGTAATCCAAGCTCTTTCATCACATGATAGGGCATTATAGTTGCAGTAGCACCAGAAACAATCATACAATTTTTCAGCAAAAAATTATTCACTATCAGTGTGACATAGAAAGAGTCAATAGAAGGCTCTTGTGTCACAATAATTCAACCACATACATAAGAAATGTCATCAATTGAAATAGGCCCTTCTACTACATTCCCCTTCTCTTGTACAACAAGAACAACTCCTTTCTCACTTATGAGAGCCAGGGCTGTAGTTTTATGCTCCTTGATCTTCAACATTTCAAGTAAAGGGATATAAACCTTCATTTGAGATAGGGCATGCCTCATATCAAAGGTAGGAGGATTAGTAGAAAGATCAAGAGAATCTTTTGGTCTACCAGCTCTCCTCTTAATCTTGTCTGCAACAATTTCCTCATTCTTTTTCCTTTTAGTTACAAGCCCCTCCCACTTATTATTTACAACATTGGGCTTTGAGGAATCCTTATTCTGAGGGTTATCCTTGACAAATACTGACCTCGAGACTTCTTGATTAGTATCCACTCTTCTATTCCTCAAATTTTATGAGGATTAGGCTTGTGTTATAGTAGCCAAAGTTAGAGTTCTAATCTTCTCTTCACTGTGCTTTTGCCATTGTTTGTCATCTGATCCTGATCCTACTATATTGGCTTTACATGTGTCATTATCAGAGTCATCATTATTAGAGTGAGTGAATACTTGTTGCTCATAATAAGAGAGAATCTTCCTCTTATGATCTACATTAGAACATATCTCTTCATCATTTGAAGATAAGAGATCCCCCATCACTTCAATGGTAAATATATTAATAGTAGGCTTTTCAGATTCTTCATAATCTCCTGCATATGAGTTATCAGGTTCTTCCCCCAAGGCCTGAGCCACAACACATTGGAAAGCTGAATGAGGCATGTTACAAGCCACACACCAAGGAGTATTCTCCACATTGTGTGTTGTGCTTTTCTTCAAAGGGTCTAGTGTATCTGTCCCCTTTTAAGGCTCATTGTTATCAGGGACAGGCCTTCCATCTTTCCAATTTGTTTTGTAGGGCATATCTTGTAAATTAGGGAGTTTATCCTACCTTTGATAAGGTGGTCTTGCATCTTGAAAATTTTTTCCACCCTTTTCAAACTTTTTTGGGAAGTATTTAGTAACATTAGCCAACTTATCCACTTTATCATCATCCTTGGATGGCCTTGCAAGCTGTGACCTAGTCTTCTTCCATAATCTACCCTCATCTATTTTATACATTTGACCAGATGCCTTCTGGTTGCTTTCAATAGTTATGGCCAATTTAAAGGCATCCCTTAGGGTCCAAGGATTCTTATCTCTCAGAAGATAAGACATTTTACCATCCATAGAATTGAAATATGTGGTTAGGAATACCACATCATCTAATCTCAATACTTTTAACAATTTGTACATGGCCTTTTGGAACCTGCCATTAAATTCTAACATGCTCTCATTGTAGTGCTTTTTGATATTGTTAAATTCATTGAGTATGTAACTTGAATTTACATGTTCTACATATTGTTCCTTAAAACATCTGACAAACTCATCCCATGATGCAATACTATTCTTAGGTAGACCTCTATACCAATCCCTGGCATCTTCAACCAATGACTGAACAAAGAGCTTCATTACCACATCTTCATGCTCAATTTAATAGTCATTGAGTTTGTCTGTGAAGATTTTTAGATGCTCTTCACATGTGATCACATTGCTACCAATGAACAATGGGATTTTCTCCTTGATCTCATTAGGGACAATATTAGGCTAGCTAGGGATACCATAAAAAAAAATGGCCTATACCTATCCAAATGAACTGGTCTCCTTTGGAAATTTGGCTCAACTAGAGGAATAGCTCCAACATTTTGACAAGATACATTTCCCATTGTACCACCAATTATAGGGGGAACTTGATTGGTATTTAGATTTGGTCCAAGTGCATTTTGTCCAGGATGTGAGGCTTGGGGATTTGGAAATGAACTACAAGGCTGATTTAATGGATTCATTACTAAAGTAATAGGGATTGAGCTACTAGCAGATGTATTTATATTGGCATGAAGAAAGAAATATTCCTCTTCATTTCATTTACAACAACCTCCAATTCTAATTTCTCAAGCTGAAGAGCCAAATCTTCTTTGGCCTTTCTAGCCTTTTCCAATTCTAGGCTTGCTTGGGAGGGTACACTAGATGTAACAAAAGTTTTCTTAGGCTCATTAATATTTATGCCAACCATCTTTTGTTTTCCCTTATCAGGGATTTCCTTTGTGGAATTTCTAACATCCTCATTCCTCTGGATTTTAGATGGATGTAATTTCCTGAGAACATGGCCTGTTCCCTCAAATTCATCTTGGTTTGGTTTACCACCTTTAGCTTGATCTCTTAAAACCCCCATGTCACCAAACAATTATTTATCTAAACCCTGAACATCTTGGCTTAGATCCCTAGCTTGGACTTCATTTTTCTTAGTTTTTATAATTAGATCTTGCCTTTCCATAAGCAATTCATAAATTTGTTGCTCCCTGGCCTTCCTTCTATTAGCAATTTCTAATAGTTATTCATGCTCCTTTTTCCTTAAAGAAATTACTTCATCTCTTAATTTTTTAGAATCATATGAGGCAATTTCTATAGCAGAAGTTTCTCCTAGTGGACCTAAAGTTTCTCTTGCAGGGAAGAAACCTACTTCTATGATCTCCTCTTCCTGAGAGGGAAAATGGACACTGGGCATGACTTTCTTAACATGTTCTGGGTCATTAGAAGAGGAAGAAGCTTCATGGGGAAGTGGTCTAGGGACTCTTTCTCTTGAAGGTCCTAGGGAGTTAGTAGTAATGTGACCTCTCCTAGACCACTATTTTCTACTAGGTGTATGGAGCTCATCACCCATATTGTTCTTTCGATGATCCCTAAAATAAGACTTAGTAAATCTCGGCTAACTCATGGCATGTCATAGCTAGATATAATTTTTTTTTACAAATACCAGCAACTAGTAAACATAGATTTTTAAAGTCGCCACCCATGAGCAAGTGGGAATCAAATTATAATGCTAGTCTACAACAAAACAATAGACAGTATCGCATAAATCTACTGTATATTCTTTTTAAATCCCCAGCAGAGTCGCCAGTTTTGTTTGCACTTAAACCTACAAATGGTTGACACATTCAGAAAACTTATTGAAACTTAAGACTCATGTATTCCCAATAGCTGCATCCAGCACAATTTAAATGCTAAGGTATTAAGGCTTTGAGCCTTCTTCACTTTAAGTGTAAAACTCAAGCAGGTTTACCTTTCACAATTTCTTCTACAAAGCATTATAAAATCAATCTATGTACTTGACATAGTCAATACAATTCATAAACATACAAATAAAAGTAAATTGAATAGGTTTTTGATATTTCAGTGGTGAATAGATGCAAATTAAGCTAAAACCAGTGCCTTATTCATTGGGCTAGAGTCAAAACCTAACATCTATAGAATTCTATCAACACAAAGATACTAAAATTTAAATGAAATGCCTAACAATTCACTCTCCCAATACCCAACTCTACCATCAAATTCATGTATAGATATTCAATTCCCAGAGACCTCCTTGAAGGTTTACTCTCTCCTTGAGAGAAAATTGAGTTCAACCCCTATATTCACCTTGTGAACAATGCATTAAAGAGCTTTATAAATTAATGCATAAGAAAAGAAAAGCATCCATACATAAAGACAACAAGAAATAGCAATGAAACTCCAGTGTATTTGTAATAATTTTCAACTGTATCCATGCAATTTTAACAAAAACTTCAAAGAATTTAGATCCTATATTTAGTACTTTCTTTACAAAAATTTTAGCCACCTCTACAAAATGAGCAAAACTTGCTACTTATACCACTAGCCATCTTGGAATCCTCAAAAGGATGCAACAAGATTTAGATGGCTAGGAAAAAGACTTGCACTACAGACAAAAGTACAAACCATAATGACAAGGACTAGAAAAATAGAAAGTAGTTCACAACTACTAGCATCTTCACAGGTGGCACCTTTGTCATGAGATATTTCAGAGTAGTTACTTTAATTTGTTGCATGAATAATGACCACCAATATAGGATAACTTACATCATCCTGTATTTGGTCAATGCTCTCCCTGGAATTCTGGATCAGGTGCCACATGTACTTCACTCTTCTTCTTCATCCAACTCTAGGATAGTTGGCTTCTTCTTTTTCTTTGCATTTTTATCCCAAGCCACCATATCATCATTGGATGGCTAGTTATAATTCTCCAGTTCTTGTAGTACCTTTAACTACTCTTCCCACCTAGAATCAATGATGCCCCTAACCTCTATAACAAACCTCATGCAATCATTTTCAACCTTGAACAAGTTGTCAATTATGTTGTTATAGCCTTGTGTTTTCAAAGAATTGTCTTCACCAAGGAAAGCATCCTTCTTAATCAGCACTTGATCCATCGATGGCTTCCACTCATCAATGCTTAGCACACCTCCATCATCATTATAAATAGCAGGAAAAAAATTATTGTAATTTTTGTTAAACATGGCCAGCTTGGCCTTTACTTGATTTGATTTCCCATTGATGAACTTTGAAACAACACTTACCAATCCAATTTTCTCATATACCTCCATCACCACTTCAGGGATATTAGGTCTGTGTTCCTACAAGGCATCAAGCTTTTCAAAAAATAACCTTCTCTCGGACCATGAACTATAAAGTGGCTCCAAACTAGCCAGTGACTCATTTATTTTCTCATTTTCCCTTTGCAACAAGACAAATGATTGATGGACTGATTCCATCATCTCTTTTATTTTGTTTTGTCTATGTTGCACAACCTCTACCATAGTCTTCAAGGCTGTATCTAGTCTCACCTTTCCCAAATCTTCAACTAGCTTGTCAAGAACCTCTGGCTCTAGCTGAGAAGGGGCCTCAATTTGCAAAGGAGGGGGAGGAACTACCTTAGATGCTTCTTCAGGCTTGGCCCTTAGCTCTTCTAATTCACCCTCCATTTTCTTGATTAACATGAGCTTTAGATCCCTGTCCTTAGAAACCTTTATTGAATTTTCAAATAACTTGTCATATCTCTCAGACAACTAGATGGTTTTTACCTCATTTAGGTGGGACAAATGTGTTATTGCCTTAGACACCTCAAGATCAGTGGTGTTCTGTAGAGTCCAAGCAATTTTATTTCTTTCCATCTTATCTTCAATGCTCACTATAGATGGCTTGTTAGTTCTAGGAGCCAAAGACCAAAGTGCAACAGCTTGAGATGTCGGATCATAACCACTCCCTCTAATCATGTCATCTATCTACACTTCATATGATAGGCTATCCTCTGGCTGCTTTCTAATTTGATCAATGATGAATGTAGAAGTCAAGTCACATCTAGGATTTAAAAGCATGCCACTTGATTTAACCAACTCCCTTGCCTCCTCCATAGTAATCTTCTCAAGATTGGGATCATATGATGTCAGAGCCCTTAAAGTCTCCTCACCTAGTTGCATTCCCTTAGGAAAGGTCTTTTTCACTTCTTCTTGCTTCCTCCAAATGAAAAAATCCATGAATTCTTTGCTTTTGATGAACTGGTCATCACTGAGAAACTCCTCTTGGTAAAGTTCTCTTTCATCGTTTCCCAACAATAAGGGTAAATCCCCCTCTTCTTTTGACACAACTTGCTTACCCTCTTTGATAGGCTTTCTCAGTTAATGATGGTAGGTTCTCTTACTAGGCACAAGAGCTAAAGCATTGTCAAGTACCTTCTTCTATCTTTTCTTCTTAGAAGGCTCACCTACTTCAAGCCTTTTGTTTTTTCAGTGGAGGCTCTAAAGTATTGATGCAGGAGCATCCTGGGTGTAAGAGCAATCTTGCATCACCCAAAATTATTTCTATTTTTGTATTCAATAAGGGCTATCTTGTGCAGATTTGCTATTTATGGAAACATGCTATTTTTAGTAAGTTGGTCTTACGATCTCGGCAGGTCTGATTTTACATATGGAGGTTCATCTTAGTCATATCAACCTACCAGCAAAGTTTCATGGCTAGATCAGGTGTAGTTTTGAAGATATTGAAGATTTTCGGTATTGGCAGCAGGGTACAAAAACTTCAAACTCAGTTTTGAAGGCTTTAGAGGCCCCGAATGAGGTTGAAAATTTGGGTGACAAACACTTTGCGCCGGTCAAGCCTGTAGAGTGCTTCGTGGCATTTTCAGAATGGGGTTATAATAGCCAATCGGGTCAACGGGCGATGACTTATGGTGTTCGGAAGTTGGGTCACCTGAAATGATAGAAAATAATTTTTTCTTCAAAATTTTTGTTTGGGTTTCAAAACTCATTTTGAGCCGACTTTGATGTAATAAATTGTAAAATAAAATAATTCTAAGTTTGGTCGGCCCTAAGGGCTAAATTCTAGAACCTTCTCGGGCGGTGGAAATTGCCTATATAAAGAAGGCCCGTAGTGTTGTCTAGGGCAGTTCTGGGTAGTAGATCTGGGTATTGATTTGAGGCTTTGTCCTATAGAATATTGTAAGGGAATGCCCATGTGGCTTTGCATATTGTAATTCTGAAAGTTTGTAATTCCACATTTGTGGAGATAATAAGAAGCCAATTTTCTGTTCTTGCATATTATTGTTGTCATTTCTCTATTTCTTTTATGTGTTTGTGGTATTAAGGGGAGCACCTTTCATCAAGCGGTATCAGAGTAGGAGTTCCTGAGTGTGTAAACAGATCGCCGACTGTGAGGCAGTTTGCAAGAGGACCGTGGTTAGGGTTTCAGGGCGCATTGCGAAAATGCCTCCACGAAGAGAACGTGGCGGAAGAGCTGGTGCTATGACTCCCGAGGTTAGAGAGCAGCAGAGACAAATGCGAGCATTGCAAGAAGAGATTCACAGAGGAATGAATCTTAATGTCAGAGATGAAAGTGAGGATGAAGCCGAAGAAGAATATCAAGAAGGAGAAGCCGAAATTGTGAACCAGGAGGAAGAAAGACTTTTTCAAGTGATTTCCATGATTGGGAAAAGACCTAAGATTGAGGTTCCTACATTTTCTAAAAATCTTAACCCAGAGGAATTGATTGAATGGATCAATGAATGTGAGGAATATTTTGAGTATGAAGATGTTGAGGATCTTGATAGGGTCAAATTTGCGAAGGCCAGATTGAAAGGTCATGCGAAGATCTGGTGGCAAGAAATTCAATTAGAGTGAAATAGAAGAGGGAAAGATAAAATCACAAGATGGGATCGGATGGTGGATAAATTGAAGTGATAGTTCATTCTTGTTGATTATGAGCTTGACCTACTAAAGAAAATGCAAAGTTTGAAGCAAGCAGGAAGATTTGTTCAGGAGTATACAGAGGAGTTCTATCAACTCCTCATCAGAGCAGGCCATGCAGAAGCTGATAAGGATAAAGTTTCCTGATACCTTAATGGGTTAAGGCCAAGCATTCAGGAGGAGTTGAATTTGGTTCGAATGAACAGTATTAAGGAGGCATACCAGTTTTCTCTAAAAGTAGAGGAAAAGATAAACAAGAAGTTTGAGAGCAGACAAAATGGAAGAGGTCATGGTGGAAGATCTGGTGGACGGTCATATGGTGGCCGAAATGAAGATCTGAAAAAGAAGGATGAGGCTAGTAGCAGTCAAAATCAGAGAGGAAATAATTCCAATCATTTCCAGGATTAGAGTAATAGAGATCAGAGAGGAAGAGGAAGAGGAAAAGGATCTGGAAGAGGAGGCTTCTGTGGAACATGTTTTCACTGTGGAGAAGAAGGTCATAGGGCATTTGAATGTCCTCAGTGCCAAGGCAGAACAGATAGGAGAAATGAAGGCCAGGCCAGAGTTGCACATGTAGATGAAGATGCTAGATCATCAAATTTTGAAGATGCTGAAAGAGGAGAAATGCTAATTAACAGAAGAGTCTTGCTGAGTGGTGAGAATGAACCTAAACAAAGGAGGAGCCTATTTCGCACTCGATGCAAGTGTGAGGGTAAATGTTGTGATGTGGTTATCGATAGTGGAAGCACTAACAATTTGGTATCAGAAGAGATGGTGACAAAGTTGAAGCTCAAGAGACAAAAACACCCACATCCATATCAGATTGCCTGGGTGCAGGATGACCACAAGGTTATGGTCAGTGAATAGTGCCTGGTAAAGTTCAAGATTGGCGGGTACCAAGATGAGGTACTATGTGATATCATCTCTATGGATGCATGTCATATGTTGCTGGGTAGACCATGGTAGTTTGACAGATGTGCTGTACATGATGGTCATGTGAATACCTATTCCTTGACAAAGGATGAAGTGCGACATAAGCTAAAGCCATTGAAGGAGACCGAAGAAAAGGTATGTGGTAATGCAAGAATAACATTTGTTGATGGAAGAAAATTCCTAGATGGTATGAGGCATGAGCATGTGTGTTTTTCTTTTATTCCAAAAGTTGGTAAAAAAGAAGTAGAGGATGTACTTTTAGAGGTTGCAGATTTGTTGAATGAGTTTCAGGATATTGTATCTGATAATGTACCTGATGGATTACCACCAGTAAGGAAGATCAATCATTAGATGGATTTGATTCTAGGAGCTAGTTTTCCAAACAAGGTAGCACATAGAATGACACTAGCAAAAAGTGAAGAGTTGAACAGACAAGTACATGAGTTATTGCAGAAGGGGTTGATTCGAGAAAGTCCAAGTCCCTATGTTGTACCAGTGGTATTACCACCAAAGAAGAATGGAAAGTGGAGGATGTGTACAGATTCTAGAGCAATAAACAAGATCACAATCAAGTATAGGTTTCCATTGCCATGAATGGATGATATTATGGATTGTTTGAGTGGGGCTGTGTATTTCTCAAAGATAGATCTGAAGAGTGGATATCACTAGATTCAGATCAGAGAAGGAGATGAATGGAAGACTGCCTTCAAGACAAAGGAAGGACTATATGAGTGGTTAGTCATGCCTTTTGGGCTAACCAATGCACCGAGCACTTTCATGCAGCTCATGAATGAGGTCCTGAAAGAATTTCTGGGTAAGTTTGTCATTCTTTACCTAGATGATATTTTGATTTTTAGCAAGACATTGGAGGAACATATGATGCATATTCGTATAGTGTTTGAGAAGTTGAGAGATGAGAAATTGTTGATTAATTTGAAGAAGTGCAGTTTTGTGAAGAAAGAGTTAGTGTATTTGGGATTTGTAGTTTCAGTAGAAGGTCTAAAAATGGACCCAGAGAAGGTACAGGCTATCCTTGAATGGCCTACTCCAAGGAGTGCTACTGAGGTAAGATCTTTTCATGGTTTGCCTAGCTTTTACAGAAAGTTTATCAAAAATTTTAGCAGTATTTGTGGACCCTTGACTGAAACAATGAGAGGGGATAGAAAAGAGTTTAAGTGGACTAATGGGGCAGAAAAGAGTTTTCAATTGTTGAAACAAAAAGTTACAAAACAACCTATTTTAGTACTTCCAGATTTTAATAAGGTGTTTCAAGTAGATTGTGATGCTAGTGGTACTGCAATAGGAGTTGTTATGAGCCAAGAAGATAAACCTGTTGCTTATTTCAGTGAGAAGTTAAATGATGCCAAGAGAAAATATTTTGTCTATGATCAGGAATTTTATGCTATAGTTCAGGCATTAAAGAAGTGGAGACATTATCTGCTTCCTAAGGAGTTTGTTTTGTATACTAATCATCATGCTTTGCAATATTTGAATAGTCAAGGAAAGTTGAATCAGAGGCATTTGAAATGGGTTGAGTTTTTGTAGAGTTATACATTTGTTTTGAAACACTAAAGTGGAAAGTCTAACAGGGTTGCAGATGCTCTTAGTAGAAGGCAACTATTGTTGACAGAGATGTAGATTGAGGTGGTTGGGTTGAAGGAACTCAAGAATTTGTATCCAGAGGATCCTGATTTTGGTGAAGCTTGGAAAGCTTGTACAGAACCTGTTACCCTAGACAGGATGAAATGGTTGGATTTCATCATCCAGGATGATATGCTATTTAGAGGGAGTCAGTTGTGCATTCCATGAAGTTCTATGAGGGAGAATCTCATCAAGGAGAAGCATAGTGAAGGATTGGCAGGACATTTTGGTCGTGATAAAACCCTTGCTTTGGTTAGTGAAAATTATTATTGGCCACAATTGTAGCAAGATGTGAAGAAGTTTTTACAGAGTTGCAGAGTATGTCAGATGGTGAAAGGAGTGAAGCAGAATATAGGGTTGTATTAGCCATTGCCTATACCAAAGAAGCCTTGGGAGGATATTAGTATGGACTTTGTTCTTGGTTTACCAAGGACATAGCAGGGACATGATTTAGTTTTTGTGGTGGTTGACAGATTTTCAAAGATGGAACATTTCATTCCCTACAAGAAGACTAATGATGTTGTTCATGTAGCAGAATTATTTTTTAGAGAAGTGGTGAGACTACATGGTTTGCCAAAGACCATAGTTTCAGATCGAGATACTAAGTTTGTTGGATATTTTTAGCGGACATTGTGGAAGAAGTTGAAGAAAGATTTGAAGTTCAGTTCATCACATCATCCACAGACTGATGGATAGATAGAGGTGGTGAATAGAAGTTTGGAAAATCTGCTGAGATGTTTGGTTGGAGATAAGCCAACAGGATGGGATTTGATTTTACCACAGGCAGAATTTGCATACAATAATTTTTTCAACAGGAGCACTGGTAAATCACCATTCCAAATTGTATATGGAAGTAGTCCAAGAAATGCATCTGAGTTGAGAAAGGTAGATAAAGGAGAAATAAGTAGTGCTGAAGTTGAGGATTTTGTAGAACATTTGAAGAACATCCATGAGGAGGTGAGGAAGCATATTACCAAGATGAATGTGCAATATAAGACTAAGGTAGATGAGAAAAGGAGGCATAAGGAATTTCAAGTTGGGGATGAAGTCATGGTTCATTTGCGGAAGGAGTGTTTTCTAGTTGGTACATATAACAAGCTAGAAATGAAAAAGTTTGGACCATGTAAGATACTAAAGAAGCATGATTCAGGAAATGCATATGAGGTAGGATTGCCTACTGAGCTGAATATTTCACCAGTGTTTAACATTTTCAATTTGATAGAGTATCATGAAGGAGGTGTTGAAGATGAGGTTGTAATAGCACAGTGGAGTATTCCAGCAACCAGTTCAAATATCAAGGAGATTGAAGACATACTGGACAGTCATGTTGGCAGAAGCACAAGGAACAGGACATATGAAGAGTATTTGGTCAAATGGAAAGGATGACCTGTTGAAGATTCATCATGGCTAACAAAGGAGGAGGTTAACCATCTTGGTTTTCCTCTGTACACCTGAGTCATGACAGGGTCACTTCTCAAATTACCCCGGGTGTCTGATGCAGGAGCATCCTAAATGTAAGAGCAATCTTGCATCACCCAAAATTATTTCTATTTTTGTATTCAATAAGGGCTATCTTGTGCAGATTTTCTATTTATGGAAACTTTCTATTTTTAGTAAGTTGGTCTTACGATCTTGGAATGTCTGATTTTACATATGGAGGCTCATCTCAGTCATATCAGCCTGCCAACAAAGTTTGATGGCTAGATCAGGTGTAGTTTTGAAGATATTGAAGATTTTCGGTATTGGCAACAGGGTACAGAAACTTTGAACTTAGTTTTAAAGGCTTTAGAGGCCCCGAATGAGCTTGAAAATTTGGGTGACAAGTGCTTTGCGCCAGTCAAGCTTATAAAGAACTTCGTGGCTTTTTCAAAATGGGGTTATAATAGCCAATCAGGTCAACGGGCGATGACTTATGGTCTTCGGAAGTTGGGGCACCTGAAATGGGGAAAAATAATTTTTTCTTCAAAATTTTTTTTTGGGTTTCAAAACTCATTTTGAGCCGACTTTGATGTAATAAATTGTAAAATAAAATAATTCTAAGTTTGGTCGGCCCTAAGGGCTAAATTCTAGGACCTTCTCAGGCGGTGGAAATTGCCTATATAAAGAAGGTCCGTAGTGTTGTCTAGGGCAGTTCTGGGTAGTAGATCTAGGTATTGATTTGAGGCTTTGTCCTAGAGAATATTGTAAGGGAATGCCCATGTGGCTTTGCATATTGTAATTTTGAAAGTTTGTAATTCCACATTTGTGGAGATAATAAGAAGCCAATTTTCTGTTCTTGCATATTATTGTTGTCATTTCTCTATTTCTTTTATGTGTTTGTGCTATTAAGGGGAGCACCCTTCATCAAGTATGCCCTTCTTTCTATGGGTCTTGTGTCAAGTCAATAATTGGTGAGTCCTCACCTTGGGGTGGACTTTCACCCTCTTGTGAATCATCAGTGAATTCCTTAGGCTCAAAAATAGAATAATTTCTTGGCACCTCAAACTTCTACTCAAGAAACCCTTCCAACTGGTGAGATAGGGCGCTGTGCATTTCTATCATTTTCTCCATTCTTTGTAGATATGGGAGCTTAGGGAAAAAACCACCAAAAGGAATATTTTCCCTCCTCAGTCTGACCTCTATGTCTAGTAGATCAAAATATTTGGTCCATCTTCTTCCTGCGTCATCTAGGTTCAACATGTTTCTTATCACATCCTCCTCATACAGGCCTTCATGCTCTCTAATTGTTCCAATGTTAGGGATCAAGGTCATCTTGGAAATCTTGATGAAACCCTTAGAATCAACATATCGGTGGGTACTTGTAGTCATCTTGAAATAATTTAGCCAACTACTGACCTGGTCTTGTGCTCTTTTTCTAATCAAGAAACTGCCAATCTTGAATTACCTCGGTGTGTAGGTACCCTTCCTATGAGGTGCTAGGTGTTCTTTGTCAGTCCATATTAATTGCCAGATGAATTCCATCATAGCAACCCTAGGAGGTACAAATTTAGGAAGCATGTGTGTGGGTTGGGGGCAGCCATAAATTGTGATAACTGTGAAGTTGCCACCTAGGTAGAAATCTCCCCAATTGTGGTTCCCTAGCCATTTATCTTCATATTGTATTGGCTTTAACACCCTCAAGACCTTAGTTGACAGCCTCACAAGATTTGTTCCCAACATCTCAAGAATTGGATGGACAAAATAGTTTTGGAAAAGAAAGAAGTTACACTCATTGGATGTGTAATTCCATGCCCTTAATCAATATTGACTACATTTGGATTTACCTCAAAAGAAGTCCTTAATTTCAACATTCTTGCATCAAGATTATTAACATGGTAGTACAAAATTAAATGAATAAGGAGGGACTAATGCATGAATCTAATAGGTCTTTTACTATCCTTAATAGACACTAACCCCTCATGCATCCTATCAATTATATACTAGATTTAATCATAGTCAGTATTGGTGTTGGAATTCTGAATATCTAGGATTATCATTAAAAGTTTAGCAGGCATTTTTTCTTCATCCCCATCTATCCCTAGGACCCTACACAACCCATGACATAAGAACTTCATGTAATGATAGAGAGATGAAAATTGATAAGGGGCATTCATACTTTCCAGGAGAGGGGCTATATATTTACCCTTCTTGGGCATATGCTTGACTATCTGGCTTTTTACTGACCCAATATTACTGGCATATTTTTATCTTTCTTTTTTAAAATCTATTACAGTGGAAGAAGAGGCATAAAAATCAAATGCCCTCATGAAAGAACCCCTAAGAAGACTAGTCTTCACACCTAATGGTCTTAGAGATGGGGTCATATAGCCTAGCCAACTCAATAATTAAATCAATAGCTAAGAACACGTCAGGCACAATTAACTTTGCCATTCCCAATGCCCAAGCATTACAGATAGGTATAGCCTTATGCCTATTATTATAGAAGTATGAGAAGATGGTGTAAATTGAACCCTAAGGAGAGATAGGATCTCTACATTTGTCTATGAGATCCTCAAACACTATGTCAATGGACTTCTTGTTTTGATTCGAACTAGGAAGTAGCTTGATGAACTCATCTGAATAATTTGGCTTTCCCTTATCCTCGCCACTCTGTTCTTTTGCAGCTCCACTGGATGATGCTACACTCACCTCTGGATGACTCATCTTGTCATAGTAGAAATTCACTGTATTGCAACTTTTGCACTTCTCACTCACTACTTCAGCGCCAACAATCTCAATTGTCTTTAGAATAAATTTGAGCACAAAAAGAAATGAAGTCTTGTCTATATACTTCAAGAATTGAATGCGTACAATTGCTAAATTGTAACAAATCTGGCCTAAGTCACTTTTGCATTCAATTTTGCATATTACCAACCTTCAAATCATAGCTATTCATGGCATGGATGTTGACAAGATGATTTAAAATATCATAGATAAAGCGTGAGATCACTGATCATGGCTTTTTGGCATTTAGACCCTTAATTACTAATGCACACCCTAGTTAAAACCTGATTGGATGAAATTTTACCTTTTTCCAGCTTGGTAGAGTAATTTTTTCCATGTTGCAATAGTTTGTAACATTGATTGGCATGAAAACTTAACCATATATGGTTTAGAGATCCAGCGAACAATGGAACTCATGATCTCTGAAAGAATTGTTAACTTGAGGTTAAGTTTGGAGATCTAGTGATAAGGCCATTCGTGGAATCTTGAAGTGATTTCTTAACTCATGACATTATTTGGAGATTCAATGACTACCATTGATCCCAAAGATGATCAATGGTCCTTAGGATATCTTTTGAAATTTATCATGATCCCACCATAATCAGAGATTTGGCAACTAAAAGAAATCTCATGTTCTCGGAACCCTTGATTCAATCATGGTTAAACTCAAAGAGAAAGTGACCGAAGACTTTGCCAATTCTTGCAACCTTTTCCTTAACTCAACAATCATCTAGAGACTCAATGAACAAAGGATTTTACAACCCATGAAGCAAAACACCTTGACCACGGTCACATCTAGAGAATCAGCAAACAACTAAATCTCTTAATCTCAGAAAGCTATGCCTAACTCTCATTTAATCTTGCGATTTAGTGAACAAAGCTATCTTGCATTCTCAAAAAGAAATTATTAACCATGGTTAGGCCTCGAGATTGAGTGAATAACCCATATCTCCAATTCACTGAATGTTTTTCATACCTTAGGTTATATCTTGAGATTACACATTGACTAAAGATCTTAGAAACAATCGGCGGCTATCGCTGAATCGCTCAATGCATCAGACCTTTACCTTTTAATTATGAGAATCAACGACCATGGAATTCACCTAATCTCTCAAGGCTATTGAACTTAACCATTTTATTCCAAGGATGTGTGACTAAAGAAGACATGTCTCAATATTTTCTTTGTTTGCCAGGTTGCCGCAAGCTTTGTAACTTTACTAACTGGTTCTGAGATCCCGCGAGCACTTTACTCACTCAATTGCCAAATAATTTAAAGCATTGCCATCTTTTCTTGAGATTAAGAGACAAAGGAAAAATTTATCCTTTGTTAAATTAAAATATCAAAACCTCCAAACTTAGAGGATATGAGAATAAGACTCAGTCACCAGGTTGCTAAATGATTTAAAGTAGGACCCAGTCTTTTTGAGATTAAAACCTAACTGCCGATTACAAAGAAAATCAATGGCATTCACTGGATCACTGGAAGACTATGAGCTTAACTGCCCAACTTAGAGAACAGGAGATAACCAACATGCGAAGTCACCAAATGTTTCAATGAAACTACCAAGAATCAAGTGAACAAGAGACAACTTAGTCACTAAATTGCTAGATGTTAAGACTAACCGTGACAAAGACTAGGAGATTCAATGACTAAAGAAAAATTAACAAAGGACTCACCACTATCACTAGTTCATTGAAAGACTTAAAGACAAGGAAGAACATTGTGTGATTCAACAAAGACAAGGAAAAATGACCACATGCAAATTTGGAAGACTTAAGTGACCCAAAAAGTAATGGGTGGATAGAAAGAACTAGGGCACACTCAAAACTAACCAAATAATTAACCATTTAGGGAAAAAATGTCTAAGACAAGGGTTTAAAAAACATAAATATGGAAATTTTTAAGGAGTTCCAAAACCCTAAACCAGATGAAGACATAAGCAAGGACATTTAAAATAAGACCTGAAGCAAAGACCTCAGGAAACCTAAAATATACCCAATAGACCTTAAGAAGTATTTCATCTCTATCACCTTTGAGTAGATTCCTAGAATGGAGAACAAGGCTGATGATGCTATGGCAACACTATCTTTACTACAATAGCCTGAACATGAGCTACATTACAAGTTCCTGGTGGAAGCATTGTCATTCCCTGCATATGATTCCCCTGACACCCACATGATCTAAACTATTGTTGGTCATGATTCTTCTAGATACAAACACCTTTTCTACTACCTTCAAGACCAAATCATCGCCGATACCTTCAACCACCATGAGAAACAATACCTTATCCAAAATGCATCGCGGTATGCCATCATAGGTAATGACCTATACAAATAGAGTCTAGATGGTACACTTCTTAGGTGTTTAGAACACGAGGAGTCTCAAAAAGCATTAGAGGAAGTCCACAAAGGTATATGTGGATCACATTCCAATGGTTTAACACTAGCTTGAAAAATTATTAGGGTTGGGTATTATTGGCTTAAAATGGAAAAGGAGGCTATCAAATATGCAAAGAATTGTTAGAAGTGTCAGGTACATGGTAACTTAATTCATGCACTAGGGAGAGATCTTATTCCCTTTACTACACAATGGCCTTTCCAACAATGGGTGTTTTATCTTATAGGGGCAATATATCCACATTCTTCCAATGGACATACTCATATCATTACAACTATAGACTATTTTACAAAATGGGTAGAAGCAATTCCTTTGACTCAAGCAACCAAAAAACAAATTTCAATGTTCATTATGTTAGGAATGAATGCTAAAGTGTTTGGCACCCATTCTGTAGCATTTGTTGTTGCATTCATGACTATGATTGTCATTGATGTCAACACAGTGTTTTACTGAAGACTTGCAGAGAAGAAGATAGTGTTTTGATTAGCGCACATGGTATATTGTAGTTGGAACTATGTGAAATTGAGGATATACTATTTGATATGTTATATGTCTATGGTTAAGAGCACAGATAGTAATTCTTTTATTCATTAAAGTTATGATCATCTTGGTGGAAGCAGTATTTAGGCAGTGTTCTTGAGTAGCGGTTTTTGGAAATCGAATGATATCTCCTAATCGGGATGGAATCTGGCTTTGCACAGTTAAAGGAAAGTTAGAGACACATTGATAGTGACATGGATGATAGTGCAAACTTTGAAGTCACATGAGTGAAGATTTATTATATTTGGAAGCTGACAGTTTTATGTAATTTTGGTGTAGCATGTGGAATCTTTTATTTTATAATTGTATGCTGACTCATTTGTAATTATTTGAGTGTGGTATAAAGGAAGGAATGTGTTTCCTTGTTATATGTAGAAGAGGATAGTAGTGTATGAATATGAAGTGAAGAAAAGAGCTAAATGTGAAAGTGAATTGTGAAGGAAGACATGCGAAGTTCAGAGATCTGAAATTGAGATCTGATGTAGCAGTGAGTGTAGTTTGGCATAGTGAGAGATGAGGTAACATATTATTCTATTGAATAATGCAAAGATTATTTGGATAATGAGTTCAGTGATCTTACCCTAAAGCTGTTTGGGTAGTGGGTCCTTCTGTCTTCCATAACTTTTAACAGGGTTAGAATCTTTTAACAGGGATTCAAAATCTCCTAACAGGGATTTATATTTACTAAATGTATTTCATAAGACTCCTAACAGAGTCCATCCTTTCACAAGGATTATTCATATTAGTGCATCTTTTGTGGGCATCATTCCCACCAGGGTTTACTCTTTGATCAAGAGGTTCCCTAGTCAACATATCTTGTGTTACTGTGTAATTGTGTATGAATATCTTTCTATGGTTGGTAATTATATTGCTTACATGGTTTAATATTGTTGAAGATGGTAAAAATTATAATTATCTGATAACTGATTCACCCCCCCCCCCCTCTCAGTTATCTTGGTGGACTTTACTTTCTAACAATTGGTATCAAAGCAGCAGGTCCTTGAAAGAGAAGTTTAACAGCTTAAGGAGATCCATGGCGAATTTTAGGAAAGAAAGCCTTAAGTTTGATGGAGTAAATTTTGATAGTTGGAAAGAAAAGATGAAGACACATCTACTATGTTTAGGACTAGGTTATTGGTTGATTACAAGGAATGATAAGACTATCATTAAAGAAGATGATCGTGAGACATGCTCTAATGATGAGAGAAATCTATTCATGTGTAACATACTTGCAAGAGAAGCACTTTTGACAACACTTCTGGAGCATGAATATAGTCAGGTAAAATGTTTGAAAAAATATCATGAAATTTGGAAAGCTTTGCACTCTACTTTTGAAGGTGATGAACATGAAAAAAGGGTTAGATTACATAATTAGATATGTGCATTTGAAGATATAAGAATGTTGGAGGATGAATCTGTTAGAAGCTATATTGGTAGAATGTCAGAAATTGTTGCAGGGATAAAATCTTATGGAGGAACAAAGATAGAGAATGAAGTGATATGGAAAATTCTAAGGACATTGACTCCTGTATTTAAGCAGACAACACAGATGATTGAACAAGTTATACCTTGTATTATGAAATTTACAAGAGAGACTCTTCTTGGAAGATTGGAAGTAGTAGAAATGAACCTCAGGTTATCAAGAGACTTACCTAGAATGGAGACAACATTCAATGCTCTTAGTGTTTGCCCTACATTGTCAAGAAGCATCAATGTGAGCAGAGATTATGCTAGCAGCAGTAGATCTAGAAATGAAGAAGACAAGAAGATTGAAAGAACTTTAAGTGAAAGTGATATTGAGAATAATGATGAAATAGGATTTGTAGCAATTAAAGAAAAAAATTCTGAAACTAATCTTAAGGAAGAAAAAGCCTTAGTTTCCCAAGTTGATAAGAAAGTTGATTGGATTATAGATAGTGGTTGTTCAGATCATATGACTAGAGATATGAAAAAGTTCATAAAGTTTAACAATTATGATGGAGGAGTTGTTAGAGTTGGTAACTGTTACCCAAAAATTCCCTATCATTCATTTTTGGCCACAGTCCTATTTTCCAAAAGAAATGCTCAAGTGTTGAAAGTCTAGTGTGTTTTCTACCTTTTGGCCCAAAAGCCCATTGTGTTTTTGACCTTCTCTCTGAAGGCTTAGGATGTTTCTGCCTTTTGGTCTAAAAGCTCAGTGTGTTTTCAACCTCCGCTCTGAAAGCTTAGTGTGTTTTTGACCTTTGCTCAAAAACCCTCTATGTTTTCGACCACTTCTGTGTTTTGGACTTCTTCCTCTGGCAGCATTCATTTCATAAGTGCACAACTCTGACCTGGTGGGGCCCCGTGGCTGGCTTTCCTCAAATTCTTGCAATTTTTGCATGTTTACAAGGAATATTCCTTGCCCTTGCGATCATGTGACAGGATGACACCTGGTGGCGGGCCCATTCTCCGTCTATAAAAGTTAACGCTCGGCAAGATCTTGTGGTTGTCGCTACACCGCTAAAGAAAGTTGATGCCTTTTTAAGCCGACGGTATAGTGACAATCGTCCAATGCTATTTTTTGCAGATAGGCTGATGTGTCAGTGGGGTCCTAGTTAAAAGAAGATCTACGGTTGGTGTAAAAGTGTAAGGTATATTCTTTGGCCATGCAATCTTATGCCCGCTGTTAGATGGGAATCTGGAAGTTGTAGTGGGTCCATTGTCAAAGGGTTGCCAAGGTGTTGATGACCGAGTGACTAGGATGAATAACAAAATGTCAAGTGGCATCAGTGGGCCCAGTTGATGGTTTTCAAAGAATCACTAGCGGTCTGTCACATGATCACATAGCCCTTTTTTAGGCTATGTGAACATGCAAAAAACCATTAGCCATGTTGATTGAACTTGTAGTTTGGTGGCAGTGGCAAGAGATCTACGGTGGTCGCAAGATCTCATGGGATCTTCCGACCCCATGAGATCTTGCACCTGCCATCCAATTGGAATCTTAGTTTGCAGATGCATGGTTAAGAGTTTTTGCATGGTCACTGGATGTGGCCGGGGTTAAGGAAAAAGTTAAGTGACTTGGTGACTAAGAGGGAAAATGAACCCGGGTTTAACTTAATGTTAAGTTTGCAGTAAGGCTCGAGATGGTTCCATGGATGCTGACATGTCGGTATGCTCACTTCCAATTGGCTCTTGACTGGCGATGTGTACTTTGACCTTTCATAGGGGCTTGCGACTATTTTGGGGATGATCTAGATCGTCCGATTTGCTAAGAAAAATGTGATCAACAGCTGAGTTTTAAATGAAGAACTGGTAACCGTTGGGGCCCAAATTTGAAGTCTTCTGCAGGGTTTTCACCAGTGTTGGATCTGGTTGACATGTGTGAAGCAGAGATAGGTTCTAAGAGGCTTGTCACATGATCACATGAGGCTTTTTGAGTTCATACGATCATGCGACCAGTACTATTTCAATGCAGTGTGACTATTTTTCACGGGCTTTCTTCTAGGGAGATGTTTGCAGGGGTGCGGTAGCTCAAAGGATTTATGTCTCTAGGACATGCGTAGTTAAGGGAAGATGATGAGGAGGTCTAGGCGGCCGTCAGGGCACATTTCTTGTCCTAGTAAGGTACCAGTGTGCATTCATGGCATGACTTTATGCAGAAAAGAATGACGAATCCAGGTTGTTTATCTACAGGTTGATTGTAGTATAGAGTTGGGCATGCAAACTAGATATCTGATCTGCCATGTTGTTGCAGAATTTATTTATGATCAGATTTTGACTGCTAGGGATGATTATTATATTGTAAAATCTATAACCCTAGTTAATTTTGAGACTCTTGCTTGCGTGTAGTTGAGTGATGTATATAATGCTTTTTTGGAGCCTTAGAGCTCAGAATTCGCATTTTGTAAAGAGAAAGACTCTTTTCTTGGGAAACTATCTGTAGCATTTCTTCCTGCTCTCTAGTTTTCCACATTCTATAAATTCCCATTGATAATACAAGTATTGCAGAGGTAGTTTGTGACAATCCTTCATGTCCTTGTGCTTCCCTATTTGCATTATCTCTTATTGGATTGAGGTTTATGAATGTTGTTAATGGAAATTGGGGTTCCTAGTCCCTCTCACTTTCTGTAACTATGTGTTTTATTATGTCTGATCTAATTTAGATGTTTTGTGGGTATACTACAGCCCCTAGTAGTCTTGTCTCATTCCTACATCTAGTTGCAAAGGAGGATGTTTGTTTGTAGGTCATAGGTTGAGTCTTCTATTCAGGCCTATCTAGTGAGTGGTGACCTAGTAGACCAGATTCCTCCATTGGTCTCATTCCTCTATACTGAGATCCAAACCCTAGTTTTGGTGCATCACCTAGTAGGATAGATTTTCTTTCAGTCATTTCCCTTTCCATGTATTCCTTCTATCCCTTTCCCCTCAAAGTTTTACATTTCCTGTTTAAAAGCAAATCAAGGTGATAATCCAAGAGGAACCAACCTAGAATCTAGAGGTCTCATCTCAGTTAGCAAAAGGTCCCACAACCTTGAGATGATTCCCATGTTATACTAGATTATCAAGACTACGAGAGCTTGAGATCAGAGGTGCAAATTCAATGTATAATAGTAACAATGCACCTTGTTTGACTAAAGGTATAGGATCTATTACTCTTGATGGAAATACTAATACTAATGATGTTTACTTTGTCTATGGATTGAAACATAATCTTTTGAGTGTTGGACAGTTAGTTGATAAGGGATATCAAGTTTGGTTTACTGAGAAAACTTTTGTGATAAAGGATAAAGATGGAAATCTGATTGGAACTAGATCTAGAACTAGAGGTAATGTATTTTAGTTGAATCCTACTAAGATGACATATTTTATTACTAAGATTGATGAAAATTGGTTATGGCATAAAAGGTTTTGTCATATAAACTTTGATAATATTGTGAAAGTGAGTACTACACTTGCAGTAAGGGATTTGCCTAAAATTATGAAGCCTACTAACATGATTTACAAAGAATGTGTGATGGCTAAGCAAAAGAGAAGTTCATTTCCTAGTAAGAAGTTCACATCGGCAGAGAAGTTGGAGATTTTTCATGCAGGCTTGAGCAGTCCTACCAGGACTAGAGGATTCTATGGAGAAAGGTATTTTATGATTCTTGTTGATGATTTTACAAGAATTATGTGGATTGCATTTCTGAAAGAAAAATCTGAAGCATTTGATAAGTTTAAGATCATTAAGAACAAAGTTGAGAATGAATCTAGAATGAAGATTAAATGGTTGAGATCTGATAGAGGTGGTGAATTTCCTTCTAGAGAGTTTAACACTTTTTGTGAAGTGAATGGTATTAAGAGATAGTTTTTAGCCCCTAGAACACCTGAACAATATGGTATTATAGAAAGAAAAAATAGATTAGTGACTGAAGTAGCAAGAGCTATGTTATTTGAGAATGATTTAGCGAAGACATTTTGGAGAGAAGTAGTGAATACAATAGTATATAAAATGAACAAAGTACAAATCAGAGCAGACACAGACAAGACACCTTATGAATTATGGTTTGGAGATGCACCCTTAGTTAAGTATTTTAGAATTTTTGGAAGCAAATGTTATATAAAGAGAGATGATGATATTGAAAAGTTTGATCCTAGAAGTGATGAAGGTATTTTTCTTGGATATTCTTTGAAGAGAAAAGCATATAGATGTTACAATAAGAGAACTAAAAATATTGTTGAGAGTGCAAATGTTAAAGTTGATGAAAAGTTAAAAATTCAAGAAAGAATGCTTGATTATGAATCTGATGAAGAAGCTCATCCTAAACCTAACACTGAAACTAATGAATTATTCTATGAGACTAATAGTGAATTATTGAATGAGAGTCATACTAAAGAAACCAGAGAGGAATCTAGAGAAGAATCTACAGTTGAAGAAAGATATGAGACTATGACACTGAATAGGTATTTATCAAGACATCATCCTGTTGAACAAGTTATTGGAAGTTTAGACAGAGGAGTTCTGACTCAAAAAAAGGTAAATTTATGTTTGATTTCTCAAATTGAACCTAAATCTACTAGTGAAGCTTGTGAAGATGAACACTGGATTAATGCTATGAGAGAAGAACTAGATCAGATAGAAAAGAACAAGACATGGGAATTGGTCCCTAGACCTAAAGACAAGAATGTAATTGGAACTAAATGGGTATTCAGAAAAAAGATGAATGAACAAGGAGAAGTTGTAAGAAACAAAGCAAGATTGGTATGTAAGGGATACTCACAGAAAGAAGGAATTGACTATGAAGAAAATTTTGCACTAGTAGCAAGAATTGAAGTAGTAAGAATGTTTTTGGCCTATGAAGCTTTTAAGAAATTCAAAGTGTATCAGATGGATGTGAAGTCAGCATTTCTGAATGGAGAATTGGAAGAAGAAGTCTACATTGAGTAGCCTGAAGGTTTTCCTTTGACTCAAGAAGGAGACATGGTATGTAAACTAAAGAAAGCATTATATGGACTAAAGCAAGCACCTAGAACTTGGTATGCAAGACTGGATAAGTATTTGTTAAAGTTGGGATTTGCTAAAGGAACAGCTGATAGAAATCTGTACACAAAAGAAATTGAAAATGGTTTGTTGATTATAGATATTTTTGTTGATTACGTTATTTTTTGGAGGAGAAGATGAAGCTAGTGACAAATTTGCTGATGAAATGAAGACTGAATTTGAAATGAGTTTGATTGGTGAAATGAAATACTTTTTGGGATTACCGATAACAAAAAACAATGATGGTATCTTTGTAAGTTAGACAAAGTACTTGAATGATTTACTGAATATATTTGGAATGGAGGACTGTAAACTAGTTGGAATACCTATGGTAATCAGACATAAGTTATCTAGCATAGATGAAACACTGGTAGTTGAGTAGAAGAAATACAAATCCATGATTGGAGGATTGTAGTATTTGACACACACAAGATTGAATATAGCACATTTAGTTGGAATTGTAGCAAGATTTCAAGCTGAACCTAGAGAATCACATTATGCAATAGTAAAGAGGATACTGAGATATTTAAGAGGCACAATGGACTATGGATTATGGTATGAAAAATCTGGTGATTTTACCCTATGTGCATATACAGATGCTGATTGGGGAGGTAGTGTTGATGATAAGAAAAGCACCAGTGGAGGAGCATTTTTCTTGGAGGAAGATTAGTTTCTTGGCTAAGGAAAAAGCAGAATTGTATTTCATAGAGCATAGCAGAAGCAGAGTATGTAGCAACAACAAACAATTGTAGCTAGATAATTTGGATGAAGCATATGCTGAAGGATATTGGAATTAAATTTGTTGAACCTATTTTTATACATTGTGGCAACACCCGTACAATCAGTATGTCTAAGAATCCTATACTACATTCTAAGACAAAACATATAGAGATCAAGTATCATGTTCTAAGAGAGAAAGTTGTTGAGAAAGAAGTCAGACTAGAGTACATAAGCACAAAGGAACAGATAGAAGACATATTTACAAAGCCTTTTCCTAAGGATACATTTGAGTATCTAAGAGGTATGCTTGGGGTTATGCCCCAACCTACTTTTGAGTAGTGATGTAATTGGTTGCATCCGTTTAGTAATATACGAGCCCTATCTTTCTTCTAGACTAGATGTTGGTACTTCCTCTATGGGGGAGTATGTGTATCTGAGTTGAGTCATGAGGACTCTAGTAAATGTATTTTTCTTCTGAATAGTGTCTTTTGACATTGAGTTGTTGTTGACATAGTGATGAAATTTCTATCATTGATGTCAATGGGGGAGAAGTATGCATGAAAAACAATATGAGAGAATTGAACAGGATAACGAAGCAAGATTTGATTGATGAAGAGGATTTGAAGAAGCAGTGTTGCAGTATTGGATTTTTGGAGCATTGGATTTTTTCATCTATGTTGCCATCAATGCCAATGGGGGAGATTGTTAGGAATGAATGCTAAAGTGTTTGGCACCCATTCTGTAGCAGTTGTTGTTGCATTCATGACTATGATTGTCATTGATGTCAACACAATGTTTTACCGAAGACTTGCAGAGAAGAAGATAGTGTTTTGATTAGCACATGTGGTATATTGTAGTTGGAGCTATGCAAAATTGTAAATATACTATTTGATATGTTATATGTCTATGGTTAAGAGTGAAGATAGTAATTCTTTTATTCATGAAAGTTATGATCATTTTGGTGGAAGCAGTATTCAGGCAGTGTTCCTGAGTAGCGGTTTTTGGAAATCAGATGATATCTCCTAATCAGGATGGAATCTGGCTTTGCACAGTTAAAGGGAAGTTAGAGACACATTGATAGTGATGTGGATGATAGCACAAACTTTGAAGTCACATGAGTGAAGTTTTATTGTATTTGGAAGCTGACAGTTTAATGTAATTTTGGTGTAGCGTGTGGAATCTTTTATTTTTGTAATTGTATGCTGACTCATTTGTAATTATTTGAGTGTGGTATAAAGGAAAGAATTTATTTCCTTTTTGTATATAGAAGAGGATAGTAGTGTATGAATATGAAGTGAAGAAAAGAGCTAAATGTGAAAGTGAATTGTGAAGGAAGACATGAGAAGTTTAGAGATCTAAAATTAAGATCTGATGTAGCAGTGAGTGCGGTTTGGCATAGTCAAAGAAGAGGTAACATATTATTCTATTGAATAATTCAAAGGTTATTTGGATAGTGAGTTCAGTGATCTTACCCTGAAGTTGTTTGGATAGTGGGTCCTTCTGTCTTCCATAACTTTTAACAGGGTTAGAATCTTTTAATAGGGATTCAAAATCTCCTAATAAGGATTTATATGTAATGAATGTATTTCATAAGACTCCTAATAGATTCCATCCTTTCACAAGGAATATTCATATTAGTGCATCTTTTGTGGGCATCATTCCCACCGGGGTTTTCTCTTTGATCAAGAGGTTCCCTAGTCAACATATCTTGTGTTACTATGTAATTGTGTATGAATATCTTTCTATGGTTGGTAATTATATTTCTTACATGGTTTAATACTATTGAAGATGGAAAAAGTTATAATTATTTGATAACTAATTCACCCCCCCCTCCTCAGTTATCTTGGTGGACTTTACTTTCTAACACATTAGTCATAGATAATGGTGGCTAATTCAAGAATAAGGACTTAGATTCCTTGTGCTCTAAATTTAAGATTACACAAAATTGGTCATCCATATACTATCCTCAAGGGAATGGACAAGAAGAGGCATAAAACAAAAATCTGTTGAAGATCATACATTGCACAGTTAATAAAATAGGAAGAGACTAGCATCTCATGATCAATCCAGCTCTCTGGGCCTACAGAACAAGTATCAAAACACCCACTAGGGCTACACCATTTTCTTTAGTTTATGGGTCTAAAGCGGCATTACCTATTGAGGTTGAAATCCCATCACTAAGAATCAGAATGCATGGTCTAGTAACTAATGATGACCATAGAGTGTCTAGGTTGCAAGAACATGAACTACTAAATGAGCACATACAAGTAGCTTATGATCATCTCAGAGTATATCAGAAGAGAATGTCTAGAGGCTACAACAATAAAGTTAGAAACAAAGAATTTTAGGTTGGCAATCTAGTCTTGAGATAAAATACCAAAAATTAATCACATTGAGAGTGCAAGGGGAAGTTTGAACCCAACTCGCTAGATTGCTTTATTATTGTTGTCACTAAGGATTGCACCCAATTCGCTAAGTATTAAAACCCAGAAATCATGTGAAGCATGGGACTATTCTCAGGCTATGGGTAACCTATTTGAGAATAGACCTTCGAATTAAGGGCTGACTTCCCTTTGGATCACTTAAAAATAACTAACTTTTAGGAGGAAAGGGAGAGAGTGCATAAAATAAACAACTGAAATTGATTGAAAATAAGGCGATCCACCGAATTTGAAAGATGATCCACAACTGAAATAAGCTTACTGCAACAACAAACAAAACTGAACTCACAACTTGATTCTACTTCCTTAAACTACCTATGAAATAAGGTACTTGAAACATAGAGACAGGAGAAATCTCCACAATTCTGATCTTTTCAATTACACACAAATTTATGCTACTGAGCTAAGATGAATTCCTAAACACCCACTTGGATCAACATGCAGATTAAGGATACAAGGACATCATAGTAATCCTGCATGAGATTCAAAACAACAAATCCAAAATTTTAGGGAAACAAGAAGGATCAATTTTATTGCTGAAAAGAAACTAAGTACAATTGTGTCTCTTAGAGCTACAACACTCATATCAAAAAGAATAGAATGAAGAGCTAACCTCCATCATGAAAAGTGAGAGGTATATAACTAAAACCTAAGAATCTGCATTCAAATTCCACCACCTCCTAAGAATAGAAATTCATGAGGCTGCATCATAACTTGATGCCAGATTCCTGAGTTTTTAGGGGTAGCGGAGAAAGTGGGAACCTAAAAAAAGATGGTCAAAAGAAGACCACTCTACCCCTTTAAGTCATGCACTAAACATATTTTGATGACAGTCTATAAAAACACCATCACCAGAATTTACATTAATAAGCTATGCAATGACTAACCATTAAAACCTATCCCACTAAGACAGAAAATGGATTTAATATGTTTTAAAATAGTCTCAACCCAAAAATGGGGAAACATATTTTAAAATAATTACAATTAAATGATAAAACCCATCGATGCCTTAAAAAATAAATTTGGATAACATATATATTTTAAAATATCCTCAACCAAAAAAAGGGGAAAATATTTTAAAATAATACATCACATAGATCCAATGTCTAAGAAATCACGGTAAAAGGAAAACATCAACCCTAAAAGAAGGGGAGAAATAGAAATATACACTATTGTCAAAACCCCTCCTTTGATAATGGAAAACTACTGGCAACAAACCCTCAAACTCGGCAACTGGCAAGCTGTTATTCTCATTGACAGTTGGATATGGAAACATATGGCACCACTGCAATAGATTTGGGAAAAATACGGCCTCTAGCTTCATGTTGTCGAGGTAGGAACTTGAACTGGCATTCATATTTTCATTTTGTGTTTGATTTTGAGGGCACTAGCATTGTAAACCCTTTCTCTATCTATGAGGGCATGACATTGTCTGCTCTACATTTTATCTCATCCTCGAGGGTACTGTACAATGGTGGCATGCCATTTTGATACTTTTTTGTGTTCATAATGGGGTTGAGGGCCATGAATTTGTAATGTTTTTGCATATTTCCCCATTATTTTCTTCAAAAACTTTGAACTATGAAAGCCCAATAATCCTTGATTAGGGCACTATGTTTGAATTTTGTTGTCTCTCTATCTGTTATGAAACAAAACCAAATGCCACTATGGTCATTCTGGTTTGGAGTTATCTTTTGTATTTGATTTGTATGAACTGTGTATTTGAGTGTATCTAGGGCATATTTGATGTTTAGATTTCGATAGCACATGTTCTGAATTCCTCGGGCCTGCAAGCTAGGGCATCATATTATGTCACTTTTTACCATTGTGCATGCTTTTATTGCTTAGGCACGGTCCATGTAAGGTTTACGAATCTCATGATCAAGCTAGGCCACCAAATTAAAGCCACAAGCCTACCTCTGTATTTGTCACTCCCTGTGTGTTATCATTACCATCTCTTATTGGTGTGATGTATCTTGACAAACCATGAGCTACCTATCGTGGATCTTGGAATAGGACACCATTGCATTTTGATTCATTGCTTGCTGTATTCTGAGGGTGTAACTATTAACATTGTATTACTTATTTGTTGTTATCTATTTTGAAAACCCATGAAATAGCTGGGGTATTAATGCATATGTTCAATTTGTTTGCCATTGCAGATCATAATATGTTCATTGTTTCTATTTATTCTTCCTTTATCATTCATTTGTGAGGCACTGATTGTTAGATTAGGTGAAATACTAATCTCCCAAGAACACCTGCATGCATAACCCTGTCACATGGAAGAAGCAAAGAACAGAAGCAAGAAAAATCTATGGAGGCCAAAAAGCCAGAGACATCTTATGGACATGTAAAGAGAAAATTTCTATTATGATCCAATAAGTGAAATCATGAAATACAAAGAGGGAATCCTTATAAAAGGATACCAAAACCCTAAAGGTATAAAGCAAAAAATAAAGCTAGGTTGCACATTATAATTAATAAATATATTAATTATAATGCACCTAAAAGATAGCTTAAGTAAATAGAGTAATAAATGACTTAATTAATTAAACCAAAGTGATTTAATTAATAAGCATAAAGTATGATTACTCTAACACCCCGCCTTAAGCGTAGCTCAAGAGGAAAGCTAACCTAGCACAGCTATGAAAGCAGAAAATGCAAGAAAGAGCAATGGGTCCTGGCAACAAGGCCTGATCAGGTACCCAAGTACAAGAAATAAACTAGATGAAGGAAACAAAGCCTCCAATCTAGGGAATGTCCCAAAGAAAGGAACAAGAAAGAGCATGAAACATCTCCGAAGCATGAAGCTGCAAACACTGTCAGAAGAATACTGCTGGAACCCCCACTGAAATAGTGCATGACCAGGTAGAGAAGAAAAAGTCTGAAGAGCTGATCAATCAAAGAGGTGACCTCCAAAAAAGGAATGAATGAGTGTCTATATAGTAGATGATCCATCTCACCGAAATGCATAGGTGCCTAGCCACTGCATCCACCTAGTACATAGGAACAAAAATTGAATACGTAGATCACTCAACCGAACCAAGGAAGCAATAGAGCCAACAGGTGAACCCCCCCATAATGTTGAACAGGGAGAGGGGTGACAAGAACACTGAAATGCAATGCCAGAAACATCTGCAAGAAGAAGAATCAGGAACACCAACAGTGCAACAGAAGTACACGCACAGGATAAAGGGCGGTGTCGAAGAAGAAGAATAGATCTTCTGGACACACAGCATGGGCTAATGTCGTGGAAGGTACACTCACTTGACAAAGGTGGATGAGCACAAAAGGCAAAACATCATAACCCCCCATGGCACTTTATAACTGAGTGCGAGTACAAACAAACACAAGGAGTACAAGATCCCAGATATGCAAAAGGAGGCACTTTATCTCAGTGCATTTACATAAAAGAAATGCTATAGAAGAGAAGCATACAATACTCAAAAGAAGAAGGAAAGAAGAATAGTGAGAACAGAAGCAGAAGTCATCCCAAGAATGGAGATCCATGGACCTGTAAAAGCCAAGTAGTCCATCTGAGTGCAGAAAAGAAAAACTCAATGGAGGAAGAACCTGGTATAGAATCTGGAAATAAGACCTCTGAAACTAAAAATGACACTGAACAAGCTTTCCGAAAATACCAAGTTTGCTGAAAACTGAGTCCGAATGTGAGAGATATAGTGTCCGGAATGTAAAAAGTATCCGTGACTTTGACTGGCATAAAACCCATGCAAACAGAAAAATAAAACAACCAAACTGAAAAAAACAGAATGGTCTCGGAACCAGCTTTCCGTCGATATCTCGTTTGGCAAAAAATGCCATCGTATGCTCAAGTTACGACAAAAATAGTGACAGGTGCTCTGGCAGGCACCTAAAAAAGAAAACCTCTGAATTCAACAGCCTGGTGCAAAAAATGGAAGAAGAATCTGGAAAAAATCTCTGCATAGAAAATGACCATCTCAGAATCATCTTTCTGATGATGTCTCGTTCGCCCACTAACTCCTCCGTATGAGCAAGTTATGCCAAAAAAAGCATCAGGTGCTCCAGGAAGGCAAAAAAGTAGTCCTGCCTTCGAAGGCATGGTACCAAAAATGAGGTAAAAAACTCAAAAAGAAACCTTCATAATTGCATTCATCTCGGAAAGAGCTTTCCGATGATATAAAAAACTCCCAAATACGCCTCCAGATGAAGAAGTTATGGCCCTGGAGGCCGAGCTTGCACATGCGGACTTAAAAATAAGCCATGCAAAAAAAAATTGCAAAATAAAAATTTACCACCTGCTGTTTTAAAAAAAAAACCGGCGGGTAAGGCGGGACCCGCAGCAGTGACCGCAGCGGTCACCGCAGTGACCGGTGGTGACATCGCGGGTAACCGCTGGTGGTCACCGCAGTCACCGGCGGTGACACTGCGGCGCCGGTGGTACCTGCGGGAAGCGGGGTACCTGCGGGAAGCGGCCGGGGCCGGTGGCGGGTTGGGAGGTGGCAGGAAGCGATGATGGGTGGGCGATGCGGGGGCCGCAGTGCCCCTGTGCTTTTTAAATTTTTTTTTGATATGCGTGCAGACTGTACGGCCCGCATCAGGATGCGTGCAGTCCCGAGGCTAAAAAATTTTGCCTCTGATGCCACTGTGTCCAAAATGGACAAGTTTTATATGGATTTAGGGGTTCTTGGGCCTTCCGGGACACAATGGTGGTGTCCGTTTTTGCCCAAGGTGAGCCAAATTTCAGCTCCCCCCTAGATCCACAAAAAAAACTTCTGAAACCGTTGAAAAACCTCCTACTTCTGAAACACTTCAACAAAACATGAACAACGAGCAGCAAGATGGCTCTGATACCATGTTAGATTAGGTGAAATACTAATCTCCAAGAACACCTGCATACATAACCCTGTCACATGGAAGAAGCAAAGAACAGAAGCAAGAAAAATCTATGGAGGCCAAAAAGCCAGAGACATCTTATGGACATGTAAAGAGAAAATTTCTATTATGATCCAATAAGTGAAATTATGAAATACAAAGAGGGAATCCTTATAAAAGGATACCAAAACCCTAAAGGTATAAAGCAAAAAAATAAAGCTAGGTTGCACATTATAATTAATAAATATATTAATTATAATGCACCTAAAAAATAGCTTAAGTAAATAGAGTAATAAAATGACTTAATTAATTAAACCAAAGTGATTTAATTAATAAGCATAAAGTATGATTACTCTAACACTGATTACTTAGTATCACTAATAGATGACCCTCGAGCCATGAGCTAGGGCATCATTTTAATGTTTATACTATATTTCTGTCTCATGATACTGTTGGAAGCTTACATGGGCATTGGGCACCCACCTTTTCTCTTGCTGGCACATTTATTTTCTTTGGTTTATTACTTTAACATTGGTGAATTTGGAGGCCGAGAGCCACAAATTTAAGTCTAAGGCATCATTGTCATGCCCCTGACAGTCTCAGGCTTCATTTTTGAATTCTATGTTTTGGTTTGGTTTTCTGGATAGTTAATTTTGCTTGATCTGGAACTTATTTCTATTTAATTTTATGAGGTTGATCTCTGGCATCATCTATTTAAAAATTGCTGAGTAATCAGATTTTATTATAATCTGGATCTCAGAATAAGAATGCTTAATTATCATTTCTCATCAATTAGGAAGACTATTTGATTGTATTCTAAATTTTCCAATATCAGTGAAAAATTGGTTATGTTTCAGAAAGTTATTTGTCAAAATAAAATTTGGCTCAGAACAACATTGGTTTTCAGTTTAATAATAGTGATGGATTTATTTTGAAGATATCATTGTTTATTATCTTTGATATAAAAAAAATTATCACTCTGTTTATTTGAAATCTAAGTTATAATTGTAATTAGTTAGACAAGATTATTTGTCTCATAAATGTTATTTCTTTAATAAAACTTTAATCTGATAAGATTAAGTTGATAGTAGAATATATATATATATATATATATATATATATATATATATATATATATATATATATATATATATATATATATATACATACATATATATATATATAGATACATACATATATATATATATATACATAGATACATATATATAATATACATACATACAGTACATATATATATATACATATATATATATATATATACATACATACATATATATATTATATATATATATATGTATGTATGTATATATATATATGTATGTATGTATATATATATATATATGTATATATATATATAGATATGTATATATGTATATATATATATATATATATATGTATATATATATATATGTATGTATATATATATGTATATATATATAAATATATATATATATATACATACATATATATATACATACATACATATCTATATATATACATATATATATATATATACATAGATATATACATACATATACATACTATATATATAATATATATACATATATATATATATATATATATATATATATATATATACATACATATATATATATATACATATATATATATATATATATACATATATATATATATATATACATATATATATATATATATATATACATATATATATATATATATATATATATGTATATATTTTATACATGTATACATATATATATATATAAGCATAAAATAGATTGAGTCAATTGTTTATATTGTAATAAAATTTATTTTGTTTTAATTAAATTAAAAGTTAGTAAAGCCTAACTATTTGTTAGATTGTTAGTATTCAAAGAAATTTCTAAATGTTAGTAGCTCATAGGCTATTAGTAATGTTATTAAGCTAACCTAGACTCTTCTAAAATGATCCCTAAGTTTTCTAACCTATGTCTAAACACTTATTCATGACTCAGTTTACGCGGCATTGTTGGCATGTGTAACTGCATATTTAGTGGGCTTTTACTGTTAGAAGGTGCTTTAAATTTTGAGCTGGTACTCCACTTGACATTTGGCATGAGACGTAGTACTTGCTCAGTTGGGGATAAGCTCAAATTTATGAGCTAAGTCTTGTCATTCATTCTGTTTGTGAATACCGCCTTTCGCTCTAGTCTGGACTAGCAGTTGCAAGAAAAAACCTAACTGTTACCAGTTTTGGCTGCGAGTATTTGGTTGATCAGTTGGTCATGGAGGAGATTACTGGTTCTCTTCTATTTATTAAAATGGTTTCATTAACTTTGAACTCCCATGGAAAATTCTCGCTCTACTTTCATAGTTATTTGGAAGGTTCTCTGTATCATTTGCCATCATTTTTGTATTTACATTGTTGGCTTCATTACACGGTATTTTGGGTCAGAGGTTTAGTGGTTGGCCTTTGTTGCTGAGCTCATAAATAGTTTGGAGAAGCTCACCAGAGCATGGAACAAGCATTGTAAAGCTTCAAGTTCGAATACCCTCACTCTGTGTTACAGGCAGGGGGCATTCTCTAACTCAAACTCTTGTTTTATTTATGAATCTGGTTTATAAAAGTTCATTGAACATAGTTTTTATTCATGGCATTCACTATGAAGGATTTATGTGTTACTGTGGAAGTATCTTTTATATGTTTGGTCTTTAAGCATTGGAGTGTTTTGTTCACTGATAGAAATTGGGGCATTCGGTGGTGTGTTTCCTGTTCAGTTATTGGAAGTGTTGTTTTAGGGTTTGTCAAATTCGGTGATACTGTTATTTTAGGAATATGAGGATGTAGGGTTACTGAGCTTTGGGAGCAATATGTATTTCACTGGTTCGTGTATGTTATTGTGATTCCGTCAAGGGAACTGTAATGTGTGCTTTAGGGAGTAACATTCTGGGAGTTAGGACCGTGGAGTTTTCATTTCTATCCTACCTATTCTACCGAGCTTCTGGAATGATAATTTGTGTTTTGAGGGTTGAGCTTCAGTTACTATGAATTTTATGTTGAGTGTAGCCATGTATAGCTTTGTATCGGTCTCAAGTGTAGTTAATCCTATAGCCGTTGATAGTTATATGCTATAGGGAGAGATGGATGAGATTTTGATCATAAGTTTTGCAATTGCTTGTTTAGGGGATATGTTGGGTCTGTTAGTAAGTTTTCATTAGGAATCGTGTTCTATTGTTGAACGTGCTGTAGCGGAATATGGAATATAGTTTATTGTTCTCTGTATTGTGGAACTCTCAGTTATTTTTGGGGTTTACAATGGGAACCACTGCGGGTCTCATTGTTTTTGTTGAAGACTTGGTTTTGGTTGTGGTCTGTAGACTATTCGATAGCTATTGTAGCAGTAGATTTTCTATCTGCGGGATATATGGTGTGACAATAGTAAATGACAATACATGTTTCGAATGAGATATCTGATTTTTATGTTATTCTGATAGAACTATAATTGTGTTGATATAGTGTTCTGAATTCTATATGTTTGCAAGGATACATATATATATACTTGTAGGAATGTGTATATATATATATATATACATATATATATATATATATAATATATATATTATATATATATACATATATATATATACATATATATATATATATATATATACATATATATATATATGTATATATATATATGTATACTATATATATGTATATGTATATATATATATATAGGCGTACACAACATATATATACATATGTATATACACTCACGGTATGTGTACACACACACACACACACACAGATATATATATATATATATATATATATATATATATATATATATATATATATATATATATATATATATATATATATATATATATACACACACATAAAGTGAGTGTATATACATATGTATATATATGTGTGTACGCCTATAAGTATATACATATGTGACTTTGTAATAGAGATGACAGAATTGCAACAAGTGCATTTTTATATGGATGATCATTGGGATGATAATGTGTAATTCTGCAGTAAACATTAGTATATGAATTTGATTTTTACCTTCCTTGGATTTACAAATTACTATGTTAGTTACAATGTGTCAGATTAATGGAATTGATTTTTTAAGTATTAGCTATATCAGTCAGTTGATAATTAAATTGGTTATTTCGATCATCAGATATAATACTGCAATTAGTTGTTAGGAATTGGGTATTATTACTGTTTGAGTTACTAAGGATAGTATTGGAAATTCTTACTTAAGTTATTCTTTCAGTTGATGAAAAGAAGATGCTTTACTGTGGTTATTTTGAAAAGAGGTTTCATGGGTGTATGTGGATGTTTTAAATTGTTGGCTCAGTATTAAAGATTTCAGTTATTAAGTAAACATTAATAGTTGAATTTGATAATTCAGGTTTTATTATGGTTTAACTATTATTGGTAGTATGAAGTGTTTTGAGATAATGCAAGTGTGATCCTTAGTATGGGAAACTGACTTTTATCTAGAGCCTTAAGGTGAAAGAATATCTATCAGTTATTTTACTAAGTGATAATTTAATAATTCATGGGCTATGGGTTTCATTTAAAAAGATAAAATATGTTGCCCTATTTACTTGCACATGTTGGTGAAGGGAATGGATTTACCTTATTGCTTGTAAAGAATAAGGCTGGCATAATGAATTCTTTGAGTTTCCTATATGGTTACTGATCGTTGATTCTTATGTAGATACCCAAAGCTAGTGGATCATCACCTTGTCATTTTCTTTGTGAGTTTATTTCTGTTGAAAATGAAATAAAATACTTGTATATTTCTGTTGAATAGAAATGAAATGCTTCCTATTAATAATGAAATATGTCTATTTTTAGATGTATGGTTTAGATTATTTTGTTAAGGTTCTAACTAGTATGATGTAGATGCTTTGGAGGTATTCCATCATCTTAGTCTTTTTGACTAAGCCCTGTTTGTTTGTGGTTGTTTTCTATTTTGGTGTTTTCAAGATTCTAGATGAGGAAAACAATGTTTTTGGGGGAATGGTTAGTTGTTGTAAAGATTTATGGAAAATAGATTATTACCTGGTTACTTGTTATCAGAGTAGTGTTTAGGATGGATAAGGGCAATTAGAAGCAATCTGGAACTCTTAGAAAATATGTATTAATTATTGAGTATATTGTTATACTCTCATGTAAATCAATTACCCTTGGATATTAGTAATTGATTAAGTCAGTGGAGTTGTATTTCGGTGCTAATTTGTATCTTGTTAATAAATAAATAAAAATGTTGTGCATTTCTGATTTACTCATTTGGTTTATTCTTTGTTTGTCATTTATTTAGATTAGTCATTTGAGGGTGTTACAATCACATTCTTGAGTCCAATGTTATCCATCCCTATTTTTGTATTGTTGAAGAATTGTGTGCTGGTGTAGATCAATGGCACATTTTGTTCCCTACATTTTTCTTTACTTACCATGCATTGAACCTACGATGGCATGCTTTGTGGATGCTTGCTATTTGCTATCACCACAGTCCAATTTGTATCTTTATTCTTGCTACAACATGCCTTTTTTAACACTATCATGTATGCTAGCCCATGAATGATTGTTTATTCATGGACCATTAAATTGCTAGAAGCAGGTCCCTTTGAATCATGATACCCTCTGTCATTGCTTTAAACCTTCTTGATGTAACCCATGAGTAGTAGCTAGGGTATTACCTTTTAAACTCACTACTTTGCTAGCACCCATGCTTGATCCTTCTCTGCATATGGAATCTCTTCCTTTTTTGTTGATGGAACCATGGCATCATGATTTGAATGGTGTCCATAGCTATCTGGGATCATAGCCTAGTTGTGGCCTTCTATTATGAATGGCACCAAATTAATGTGTTTGTTGTTACCATGATGTTGAAGTGCTCACTATTTCCTTACATTCTATTATCCTTGAGTGTCCCCATTGATGCTGCACCATCTAGATGTTTCTCTATTGACCATGGGTGTTCTTGGCCCATGATGTAGTCACTGACAGGAAACTTGAGGTTTTCCTATCATGATCTACATCAATATTCAAGGTCATTCATCTAGGATCTAACAACCTTGAATTTATTCTTGGATCAACTCCTCCTGTATCTACACATGGAATAAAAATGTTAGTGAAAAATAAGATGTTTCTTTCATCTTTGGAGCTTTGATACACATTCCCTAAGCACAACCCTTACCAGAGGTGTATGGCTGGGTGTACATATGCATCTTGTGAATATTGTGATACCAGTCATTGCTTAGATCTATAGATCTAACCCATATCTTCTCTCCTCTTCTTACAAATTTTGGATCATAGGAGCTCTCTGGATAGGACTAGATCCAGACATCAATACCAGACAAGGTTTGGTACCCCTGTATTTAAATTGATTACTTTATGTATATATGCACTCATTCATTCAATTCTGGTAGTGGCTATTCTCATGGCCTATGTGAGCTCAGCTCGCTTTCATGCACTTTCACAATAAAATGAACACAAATTTTAAGCAAGACCACTAATAATTTCAAACTAGGGTCTAGTATTCTAATTTAGTAACTAAGCCTTTTCAAATGCATAAAATACTGATAACATTCTGGCAACCTCTTTGGAGTGCTTACTTGCTAAGCATCCTAACCCACTACCTTAAAGATCTGTTGGGCACAAAGTCCTATAAGCTTCAAACTGAACCTAGTTCTTTTAAAGAACCAATCCTTCTTTCTAACAAAACCACTAATTGTCAGAGATAACCTCTCTAGCTTATTTCTACTCCCACCAAACTAAAAACTAAACTGAAAGAAAACTGAAAAACAAAACTGGAAACAAACTTGTGCCAAGCACTTAGGAAACACAAAAACTGAAAACTTTTAAGTTACTAATGTACAGGGTAGAATTAGACCTTAGAAAGAAGCCTTGAGGTGAATCCCATTCATTGGAATGGGAAACTCCTCTCCATCCATATTAGCCAACTGAAAAGTGTTATGGGCCTTGCATTTAACAACCATGAAGGGTCCACTCCATATGGCATCAAATTTAGTATGCCTTCCTAATTTATGTTTTGATTCATCCCACTTGAGGAAAAGGTCTCCTTCCTTGAAAAATCTAGGAGTGGTCCTCTTATCAAAACTTTTCTTCATCTGAGAATGATGAGCTTCCAAGTTCTCTAGTGCTATTTTTCTTACTTCTTCAAATTCAACTAGTTTGGAAAGTCTAACTTGTATAGTATCTTCTTCCATAAGATCAATTTATTTGATTAAACTCAAAGTAGGAAGCTCAATATACAAAGGAATCCTAGCTTCCTTCCCATAAACAAGTGTATAGGGGGAGTTACCTGTAGACCTCTTGGGTGTTATTATGTCTACCCATAAGGCCAGCTTCAACTTGTTGTGCCAATCCCTCTAGTTTCCTTCTATAGTCCTTTTGATGATTCTCAGCAAGTTCTTGTTTGTTGATTCTACCTGACTATTAGCCTGAGGGTAATAGTTATATGAGGTACTTAGGAAGATATTGTGCTTTAGTGCCCATTCTAAGATTCTCATTCCTAGAAATGCCATAGCATTGTCTGAAATGATAGAATCTGGAGTGCCAAATCTAGACACAATATCTTGATAGAAATTTAGGATAGAGGTCTCACTTGCTTCCTTTAATGCTACAACCTCTATCCATTTGGTAAAATAATCAGTGGTAGTAAGTATCCAATTATGTCCAGCACTAGATGGAGGATTGATAGGTCCAATGAAGTCCAACCCCCATTTGGAGAAGGGCTACTCCACTTTGATGGGATGTAGAGGGAGGGCTACTAATTTCTATTTTTCAGCAAACAGAGCACAATTCTTGCACTTCCTTAGCCAATAAAATGCATCCTTGTATAGGCTAGGCCAATAGTATCTAGCTCTCATCACTTTCAGAGCAATGGGTCTGGCTGCAAAGTGTCCTCCAAAACCTCCATCATGAAACTCTTCCAGTATTTTGTCTACCTGGCTAGTTTCAACACACCTCAACAAGACACCACTATGATCTTTTCTATACAAAACATCATCAATAATGATAAATGGGATAGATTGAAGTCTAAAGTACCTTCTTTTACTCCTATCAAGGCCTTGAGGGAACTGACCAGTTGAGAGATAATGTTTCATTTCTATTGTCCAACTTGCACTCTATTTTGCATTCTGGTTCATCAGGACAACTTCCTCTTCTTGCTGGTTTGTGTTTGTTCTTCCCTCATTCAGTTGTTCACACAACCCTTTTCCTCTAATCAACTTAGTCACTTTAATCTGAATGTCATACTCCATGACTTTGGTGATCCAACTAGCACTCTTGTGGCTTAGATCCTTATCTAGCAGGAAGTCTTTTATGCAAGGGTGAGCAACCATTAGGTGTATTGTATTATTGGACAATAAGTGTCTGAATTTTCTCAAACTCCTCACTATTTGTAGGACATGATTCTCTATAGGAGTGTAATTTAATTCATAACCATCTAGGCCTTGGTTGTAAAAATCCACTGGCTGCTCCTATTTCTCAGCATTCTACTCGACTAACATGGTAGAGATACTATCAATGTCCCTAAAAGCATACAGGATGAAATCTTAAGAAAAGTTAGGGTTTACCAGAGTAGGAGGAAAAACAATTTCTTCCTTTATTTCTTCAAAACACCTCTTTCCTTCATTTATCCAGTGAAAAGTTGAGTTCTTCTTCAACATCTAGGTCATAGGCTTTAGTGGTGTTGGAACATTTGGAATGAATCTTCTTAAGAAGTTGATTCTTCCAAGGAAACTCTACAGTCCCTTCTTGTGAGATGGTAGGGGTAGTGCCATGATGGCATTTATCCTCTTAGGATCAATTGTTGTCCCTTTCTTAGAGATAATGTGCCCTAGAAATTTTCCTTCATGGACAACAAAGATGCATTTTTTAGGACTTAATGAAACTCCAAATTCTCTGTATCTCCCAAAAATCTACCTCAGATGAATCAGGTGATCATTAGTGTCTTTTGAAAAGATAGTTATGTCATCCAAATAAACTAGAATGAACTTGTTCATCAAACCAGCAAATGCCATCTCCATGGCTTTCTGAAATGTAGCACCAGCATTAGACAACCCAAAAGGCATCTTCCTATATGTCATGGTGCCCCATTTTGTGGTGAATGTTGTTTTGTATTGGTCTTCCTCTCTAACCAGGACCTATTTATAGCCATAAAATCCATCCAACAAGAAAAATATATCAGACCCTGAGACATACTTCAATATCTATTCCATGGAGGGCAATGGGTGGTGGTCTTTGAGTGAGGCTCTGTTAAGGTCTCTCAAATCCACGCATAACTAGATTTCACCATTCTTCTTCCTGATAGGTACTAGATTAGAAAACCAAGAGGTATGTTTAATGGGAAAGATAATATTGGTTTCAATCATTTTCCTCAACTCTTTCTTCATCAACACTTCTAGTTTAGGATTGATAGGTCTATGTTTTTGTCTCACTAGTTTGGAATGGGGTTCTAGCTCAATGGTGTGCTAGGCTAAGTGGGGATCAAATCCTTTCAGATCATAGTATTCCCATGCAAAAAAATCATTAAACTCTTGACATAATGAGATAAAGGCCTATTTTTCTGGCTAAGTGCATACCTTTCCTAACTTAAGGGATTTGTCTTTAAGAATCTCTATAGGCTGGTAGTGCTCTTTCTTGACTGTCATGCTGGCCTTGTCCCCTCTAAGCTGATCATTAAAGTTAAAAATGGAGTCAAGAGTGACTAGTCCCTTGGGAAGCTTGTTAGTTTTCAATTGTAGTATCTGGTCATTATACTGGTGAGCATGTTTATTCTAGTTAACTTTAGATATTTCAGCTTCCTCTATCAAAAAGTTAAAAATCTGCTCATCATTTTCAAAGACTTGCCAGCTCACCCGATTTTCTGGTATTGATGGTCTTACCAGAACTTTCACATGCTGCATTTCAGGTCTTGTGGTCTCCTTTGGAATATCATATTTTTCTCCCATGGTAGCCAACTTGTCTACCTATTTGTTCTGATTTCTTGGGAGAACAACGAGATTAAAAGCACAAATATCTTCCATTAAATCCCAAACCCTGTGCTTATACATCTTAAGTGTATCATTTTTTGTGAGGTTAGTGCCACAAATCTGATTAACCACTAATTCATTATCACCTATAACTTTCAGGCACTTGATCCCTCTTTGTCTAGCCCATTCTAAACCATGAATCAAGGCCTCATACTCTATTGTATTGTTGGTATAGCTGAAAGAAAAATGAACAGTAGAGTAATACCTTTGTCCTTCTAGAGAAATTAGGACAACTCCTCCTCTTGAACCAACTTTTCTTCTGGCACCATCAAAGAATAACTACCATAGCTCACCATTCTAATTTTCAGAACACTTATCTTCTTTCTTCATCAAATCTAGAATCACAATACCCTCCTCATGGATAGTATACATTCCAATACTAGAAATCTCCATGTTTCTAAAAGGATTCTCTTCTAAATCTATTTCAACCCATTCATCTAGGACAATATTAGGAATTTTTTCAATAGTGGTTTTAGGTTCAGAATCAATGGAATCTTGTTCATGAAACATCAGTTTAGCATTTATAGGGCTTGGGGTATAAGGTTCAACATGATTTTTTGCAAAATCTTTAGACTTGATTCTAACTCTAGTCCCATACCTGGTTCTAAAGTATAGATGAAACCAATCAGCTAAGAGATATCCCCTAACTTGGCAGTGAAATCTCTACTTAGATAGATAGCAAAGTGAGGAGGTAGATCTATGACATAGACATCTTGGGGAATAGAGAAGTTGGGACATTCATGTAAAGTGAGACTCAGGTCCTTAATGACTCCAATGGTGCTAACTGATGACCCATCCAACTAAACAACAAGCCTATCTATTGGCCTATAAGACAACCCTAGTAGGTCTGCTATCTATTTAGAAATCACAGAACTTCTTTCCCCTGAGTCTATCATGCAATTATGAACCAAGAAATTTCCAACAATAAGAGTAACATAGAAAGGAGGGGGTTTAACCTGAGGAGAAACAATGGGCTGCAAGCTGGCCTCTTCATTTTGCTGCTCTTTTTGAAGTGTTTCAGCCACTAGTATTCTAGGCTATTCTGAAATAGCTTCTTGATTTGATGAAATCTTAGCCAATTCGATGAGTATTAGCTCCTTTTATCGAGGGATTTCCAGGCTGTCCATCAAAGGCACATTTATGGAGGTCTTATTCATTTTTTCCACAATGTTAAAAGATCCCAAGCTTACTTTAGACTGCCCTTTTGCTGCAACAGTCTCTGGTTGTGTGGATACCAACTGTGTTGCTGCCTTGGCCGATTCCTTGACTTCTTTTGACTAGTTTTGGACTGGAGCTTGAACCACCTTGGGTTGTGGAGTCACAATAGGAGCTTGCTAACTGGTAGAGGCCACTTGTTCAACCTCTAAAGCCTTCTTCTTAGACCTTGTGTTGGCTACAATCAAAACATAGTTTGAGTTGTCATTTGGGGAAAAATTTACCCCACAAAAATCCTCCTTTTGAAAGTTAACCAGTGCCACCTCAGGTGTCTGCAACTCATTTGGGGTAGCAAGAAGACCTTGTTGAATCTCTAGTTATTGAACCATCTCCTGCAGCATCATCACATTTTTCTGCACCATGAGGGCTTGGGCATAGACATTAGGACACATCCCTTGGATATGTTGCTGATTACATGGGCAACCCCATTGATATTCTTGGGCCATGTTATTTTGAGCTACAGGAACCAACTCTCTAGAAGCATTGGGAGTGTTATGATTATAAGGGTGACTGGCTATAATTTCTTGCTTGGCTTTGCTGGCCTTGTTGGTATTGGGGTCTATTTTGTTGGTAATAAGCTTGATAGGGCTTCTGATAAGGTTGTTGATAGGGTTGCTGGTAAGGCTGGGACTGCTTCTTCTTTAGACTAACCAACTCATTAGTAATAGTTTGCAAGGCCTTTTTGATCTCATTCAACTCTTGGGATTGGTTCACAAATGGACTAACAACTTGTTAAAAAGGAGTTGGGAGAGGTGGAATAGATGCCAAAACTGGAATTGCTTTATGTACAGGATGAAGCTTGGGGAAAATGGGCATGGGAGGCCTGGGGGCTATTTTCCTTGCTTGAATTAGGTTATTTTCAGCTCTTACGGTGAGATCATATGCCATTGGTAAATTAGTCCCTCCCATTAATTAAATCATAACAGAGATATTATTGTTGAGTTCTCTTAGATAATATAGGAAAGCATGATGGCTCAAAGGTCTAACTGTGGCTGGTATTCTATTCTATGTCCTCTAAAATCTAAAATTAAAATTCATCATGTACTCTTGGGGGGGCCTTTTAATGGTAGACAAATTCTCAACTAAGGAGAGGTGGTCTGATTTATCTTCAAATTGATTGGTCAAGGCTTGACCCAACCCATCCCAATCAACTATATAACCAACTGCTAAGCCTCTAAACCACTGTAAAGCTTTACCTTTGAGGGAAACTGCCAAAAACCTCACAACCACATTATCTTGGGTTATATTTGTATGCACCCTAAAATGGTCACCTAGACTTTGGGCCCCCATTCAGTAATTTATCAAATCCCTGAATCAGTATTTCCAAAAATCAACATTTTTTAATTATATCAATTTCCTTGATCAAATCCTATTTCTATCATTTATTCGATTATTTTCCATGGGCTAACCATTTTATCCTAAGTCTTTATTTATTTAAAAGGAATTTCCTCCCCTTTTATTAAATAAAAAGCCCCCACTTTTCCTCTTATCCTAAGTTGCACAAATAAAGCATTATTCCTATTTTATAAAAAGAAAAAAAGGCCTTTTTATCTCATATGGACATAAAAGTCAACTCCTATTTTCTCATTGGAGGAGATTTGTGCACATGGATTTCTCCTCTTTCAAGCTCCACCCTTGATTAAATCTTTTGCCTCTTAATCTCCATGGTCCATTCCTTTTCAATTCCTTTAAAAGGAGAGCTCTTTTCTCATTCTAGGATCCCAACTTTGAATACTAATTTTATGCTGTAGGATTTCTTGGAGACTTTGGAGCTTTGGAGATCTTCATGCATTTAGCTTTCATTCTTGCATTCTTAGCTTAAACTTTCATGACATCTAGCTTAGTTTCCTTTATGCTCTAGATTAGCTCACATAGCTTAATTAGCAAGGCTTGTAATACTTTTCATTTCCATAGCCTAGTTTGCATCTTCATTCTTAGCATAGTTGCATTGCATTTCCAATCTTGATTCTTGAAGATATTGGCATTCTTTCCCTTGTCTCTTTGAATATACCATTGTGTGGTTTACTAACAAGGTTGCATGCTTCAATACCTCTAGCTGAGAGCACCATCAACATCCTTGTGACTCTATGCCTAGGGAGCTCTAGGTCGCTTTCTCAAGGTTTCCCATTCATGGATTCCCTTGGAAATAATGACTTAGAGAAGTGCATAATTTAGTGTGTACATTTTTGGCACCCACAATGGGGCAGAACACTCTTGTTTTGTCCTTTTTATGCATTTCTGTCAATTTTTCATCATCATTTTAGCTTGCTATTTCGGCTCTCTATTTTTCTGACATAATTATCATGCAATACTCTTCTAGTCTCGTATGACAGTTTCTTGTATATTAGTGTGATACTTTACTAGTTAAAGTATCACACAACCTTGTAGATTCTGTCGCACTATCATATTATTCTCTATCACATGCAGGTATCACGAACTATCGCATAGAGAGGAAATATCACAGTAGTATACTGAGAAGTATTGTATGATTCTTTCTCTGATAGAACTATCACCCAGGCCTGGCAGTGAGTAATTTTGGACATTTCTTTGCAAGATTTGATTTGTTTTCTTCGAAGTTCTGATTTGTTGTGGTAGAATAGAGGTTTATTTGTAGATTTTACTTGATTTTGATGTGCTAACCTTTGTAGGGCTAGCAAGTTGTGTTTGTAGGTGCTCTCATTGCTTGAAATTTTTTCTTAAAATAACACATGTCAAAGCTCCAAATGCACAAGGGCTACTAATCCATTCTTGTAGGGCTACCCAATGCATAAAAACCAATCAAGTGCTTGTTTAATTGCTTTCATTTTGAGTGCGGCATATACTAGTTTTTTCTTTTCATAGGCACTTAATATCTTGTTGTAGGAATCTTTTGGTGGTAGGAGAGTATGCTCTTCACCCTTGTGGTGAAATAGAAATCTTGACCCATATTTGGATTTTGAAGGCAAGATGGTAATTGAACCTTTCCTTGGTGTGTTTGGGAGAAATTTTTGAGCTAGGAGAGTATGCTCTTCACCCTTGACGTGAAATAGAAATGTTGAAACTCAAAGGTTGATCCAGTCTTTGTTTAGCTTTAGAATCCTTTAGCAGGCCTGCTCTTGAGCAATCAAGATGAACAACCCAAGTGGGGACAAGCTTTTCGCCAGCTATTCTGACCCACTATAAACTCAAGGCTATCAAGGACACAAAACCTTGGTAGACGTAGTACTTGTCTTTGCTTAATGTGAGTACTTGTGGGATTGTGACCATGAGAAAAATGTTGAGCAAGAATGCTTAAGGTACTCTCATGGCCGTGAGGTCTGTTACTTGCCACAAGGTAAGGAGTCCCTTTGGGGAACAAGAGGGGTATTACGAATGGAAGCCCTCACTAAGAACCATAGATAGAAGCCACCCTATTTTTGTGCTTAGCTTCTTGGTGCAAGGATTGATCCTAGTGGACTAACCCGGATCACCCCAAGATTACTCACCATCTGTGTTCCTTTGGTTGTTTCATTAGCACTTCCATGACAAAGCCAATATCTATTGTGGGTAACCACTTTGTGTGAGGTAATGGAGCATCAAGTGTGGGCCAAGTTGTTAAGTATTGAGCCTTTTTCCTTTTAGGCTAGTAAGTGCTTGAAGTTTTCTTGCTATGATCTACCTGTGTAAATGTTCTCAAACATCAAACATCATGGTAGCATTCATAGGATTTTATTGCTTTGATATCACAATTGCTTGTCTTGGCAAGGTTGCTTTTGCCATTGTGCAAGTGTTTTATGACATGTTTGATCACCTACTATTTGCAAACTTGTCTGATTACTACTAGTACTATGCTTGAAATCAAAAAATCCAACCCTCAGATTGAAACTTTGACCAAATTTCCTTTAAAACTTAAATTTAAACACTCACTGGTCAAGATTCGTACGATCCTGCAATACTATCGCACACTATTTTGAGATTTATCATGTGATAGTTCGTTGCTGTACAACTATCACACTGCTTGCCTAGATTTTATCGCATAGGCTACCTGGAAACTGTCACACTACTTCATGCGAAATAACACCTGGTCAGATTGTATCATCCTATTAGCCTGGAAACTGTCGCACAAAGTCTTTTTGTTGTCTGTCTGATTTGTGTAATGCCCAAAATAATCAGACAAAAACACAATTACAATCGGACAAAAACACAACTACAATTTTTTTTGAATCAACTAAAACGCACATCTGGGTCAGCAAGATTTAACTAAAGCCCTACGATGCGGAGCTACGGAAACATAAGCTCGCTTGGGCAGGTAGGATACATTTTGCTAAGGATAGATTAATTCAAATGTAAATCAAAAGAATATTACTTTAGTAAATTCATGAATCAACTAAGATTACTACTCCTAACTAAAACTCTTAAGGTTTACTAATCCATTACTAGTCTGATTATTTAATTAAATTAACTCTTCTAAATTTATTTGTTTAAATTGTGAAAGTAAAGAAATTAAGATTTCTATGAATAAAATTAAATATAAAGACGACTAAAGAACGAATATAGATTTTCTTCTATTATCAATTTTGTTAAATTAATATTATCAAGAAATAATCTATTTGCTCATCCTACATTTCTCTCTCAGACCTATTTTGCTCATCCTACATTTCTCTCTCAGACCTATTTTGTTACAGGACTGAACCAACATTATACAGGTTACTGTCGCACTGGATCTATTATACAGATCAAACAGTTACTATTGCCTTCTTAGGCTGCTATAGTAACTGGTTTTATTTCTGTATTGTTGTCATGTTAGATGTAGCTTTATTTTCTTTTATTTTAAGAGTTCATAGCCGTCACTGGCTATGCTGGGCGAATTGAAGGGTTGAAAACCCTAATGACAGTAGAACCGCTCTAGACATTTACTTGATTTTTATTCTGTAATAATTTGTTTATATCAGTGTGGTTTATATTTCCGTGGGTTTCAATATTGACCAAGATCTATCAATAGATTAGTTGCCATAGAAATGGCTATAATGTTCTACATTTGAATGGAGCAATTTGTATAAATACTAAATGGGTCTGTATGTAGAACGAACAATAATGTATTGTCAAATATATATATATATATATATATATTTTAAATCGATCTCAGTAGTTTTTTTTTTGGTGTTTTTATGTGTATGATACAGGTGTTCTCCTCTTTTATTATTTTGTTTTAGCATCCAGAATCGACCGCAACAAAATATATAAATATTATTTGGGTTTTGTTTTAAACCAGAAGACTCGATAAAACAAGGTAACTATAAGTTTTTTTTTGGTTTTTGTTTTGGGTTTCAAAAACCCTAAGGCCGCGCGTATTGTTGCGGCCTTATGTCTGCAACTACAGACTTGGTTGCAGCTGTGGCTCTAGGCCACGACACGGCAGAGGCTGCCGTGGCTCTAAGCCACGATAGTCTTTGCACTGTCGTGACTTAGAGTCACGGCAGGAGGCTGCCACGATACATGGTGGCTACGGCCTCAACCATAGGGTTTCAGCCATAACTTTTGTTACTAAAACAAAAAACTTTTAATAATATATATTAATATATATATTATATACTATGCGTTAAATCTGTATAGTATATAATATATATATTTAATATTATATTATATCTAAAATCTCAATATGTTATTTTAAAAGGGATACATCAGCATTATGATTTTATGAGGAATAATATTATTTGCTATATACTATACAATTTTTATTGTATAGTATGTAATAAATAATATCATATCAGTAACATTTCCGATATATAATATTTCTGAATGGATATTGTAATATATCCATATATATATATATATATATTATATATATTATACACCTTTTGTAAAATGTATAATATATATATATATATATGTATATATATATTTTTTCTTACTACTTACAATTAGACAGGTTCAAAACAATGGATTCTAGTTTAATTTTATATTTTCCTGTAAATACATTTAGAGTAACTTATATATTTTTTTTTATCATTTCTTTTTCAGAATTAACTATTTTAATTTGCCAGTTTTCTTATTTCTATTTAGGAATGATATGCAAAAACTTTAGCTTCTGAAATTAATTATACTTATTTCATTCAGCTAGTAATATGAACTTACAAGGTTATCTTTTGATTTTTACATAATTTAATGAACATACTGAATAACTAGAATTTCCCAAACTTTATTTAACATACCTTATTATTATGAGGGAAATTTTGCAATAATCTGACTATTAATTTAGAATATAGGAACTTTAGAATAACATAATAAAACAAGTTGGATACACAATTTTTAATATCAATTCACTGCTACAAGTAATACATTATTTTCTGGTAATCATAGTAATTCTGAAAATACAAAACATTAATTAATTTCTCTGTTACAAGAACTTAGAAATTGATTTTCTGCTACAGGAATTACATTATTTTTTGGTAATCATTGTAATGCTAAAAAACACAACATATCAACTGATTCACTGTTACAAGAACTTAGAAACTTATTTTTGCCTCAGGAACCTAATAACATTTTCTTCTACAGGAACTTAACATTTTCTGTATAACTATTAAAATTAACACTTCCAATTTTACAACTAAACAATAGGAAACTAATTTTATACTTCTGATGGTAAATACAGATTTAGGACTGTTTCAAAGAACAATAATTTGACTCAATACAGGAAAACCATAAATCAAATAGTCTAAAGTTCAAACTTAATAAATTTGCAGGCTCTTTATGCAGTAATTACACAATTATACAAAATATATCCTCTCAATCAGAGACAACATAGGACCATCTTTAAGAACTTCAACTTAGTCTTTAATCTTCAGTTCTGGTCTATTCCTTAAGACATGAACCAAGACCTGCAAAAACATAAGACTTTCTTCACATGGTCATGGAGCTCACCTCCTAGCTTAGGCCATTACATGGCCACCCCCCCGAGCTTGGGGAAACAAGTATAGGATAGGTTACACTCAAGCAACACAAACATACTCATGCAACATGATTAAGATCACATATTTTCACAATAACTCCCTTCTCAGGCTTACGCAAAGGATTCAAACATAGAATCCATATAATGGGTGAAGATGGAATTACCAAATGGAGTCACCATGCTTATGATACAACAACAAACAAATAAGTATACTAGCCTTCACAAGGCCCCTTCCAACCCCAAAACACAGCTCAATTCCATGAGCAACAACAACTCCTTATGGCCCCCAAATCACCTTATGACCCCCAAAACATAAGATGGTTGTCATAGCTGCCCATACAACTATGCACTCAAACAAATGAAATCCCAACTCAGGCCCTTCAACCCAAGTTCTCCTACTTTCTTCCCAAGGATGAGGATTGAGTTTGCACACCCACAACATGAACATTTACAGGAAAACAACAAGATTGAAATAAAAAACTCAATTGAAATCAACAATAATAAATAGGTTTACACATAGTAAAAACATATTACAAATTCCTTCACAAAATACATTCTTTTTAAACATAATTCAAATAATAACAATAATATTTTGAAGACCACCAACCTCCTTCAAGGATAAGGCTGAATTGTGAGTTGAAGATGAGCTTTGATTTGGCACCAGCTTGCTATCACAAATCTCCTAAACTAGGGCTACCAAGAAACTTCTCTGATTTCTCTCTTCACTAACTTAGGCAGAATAATCTAATCTTTTTTTGTTTTTAAGTCTTTCTTCTAAAAACATTCTTCTCCCTACACCCTTCCCAAGCTATTAGGTTTCTAGTTTAAAAACAAAAATGACACTTGCCCCTACCATAGGTTTTGGGATGAATTTCAACATATCAAAATGATGGAAGCTTAGGAAAAATTACCATTTTCGTGCATCCCCAAAATGACATAATTGGAGAGACATATAAGTGGCCTAGGAAGATGAAAATGAAATAATTGAGTCCCCCAACCCAAGTCCTAACCTTGGGGCACTAAAATTTACATTAAACTACATCCTAGGACTCCTCAAAACCTCTTAAAATAACCAATAAATCATGCATCCAAAAATGAAGTTTTATTTTCAACAATTCTTGGTCCTCTAACCCACCTACCAAGCTTGGGAATGCTCAAGGCTAACTAAGGAGAAGGTGGGGTCCAAAATCCACTCAACATGCCACTACATGACTAAGGTGTCAAGTGACACATCACAAATAATACACATCACAACACATGTGGCATGCCTTGTGTGCAAAGACATTTAAACATTTTCACAAAGATAAAAATTTCTTACAAACATATATATCAAACATTATCAACCATATACACATAGTCATCACATTTATGAAAGAAAACACGATACGATGAGGTATTACTCTACTAAAGTCGACCTTGGCTTTTAGACTGATTTCACTTTGATCCTATCTTATTTCCCCGACTTACAACCATGACTATGTTCCTGCACACTCAATTCCAATGTCAGTACATTATAAAATATTGCATTAATCATCATCTCAAACAATAGAATAGTAACAACTAAACTTGATAGTACATATATATCTACATTCATAACATTACGTAGTCCACATAAGCATGTAATCCTAAGCTTATCATAGAACCATGATTTCACCAACATTCATTATACTAAGAGATAAAAAAACAAATACAGAATTGTTGAATTCTTTTATCATAGATAATCATAGAAACAAAATGAGCATTTATAAAAGTGTAACTAATGTGATCATCATAAGAATCTATAACAACTATCTCATAAGATCCAATGATAGCATATGAAGTCCAAAATAGATGGCATAACAATTACCGAATCAAAGGTAAGCATGGAGCCATGATGAACATATAACAAGTACATCTAACATCATTATTTGTACCATAATTCTATAAGCATTGTAATATCAATTCAATTTTCACATAAGCATGCAATCTTGAGCTAATCATTGAACCATGATGCCATCAACATTTACTATTCTGTAATATAATGTGATGAATGCAGAATCAACTTTAACCTTAAATTTTCTATCACATGGGGTACCTTCTTTTAGTCTTTATAATCCTTCATCATAATTTTATCATCACTTTTTTTTCATTACTTTTAAATGAACATATGTAATTTGAATCTGAGAACATAATCTCTTTAACTCATATGTCCCACTAATCATTTCAGATATATATAAATCATGATGCAGTTTTATCCAATTTACAAAGCATTAATTTTGTCAATTAAAAATCAATTATATGGCATAAAATCAAGTAACCGATTCATCAAGCAATTCTCATAATCATGTCCTGAAATTTGTCAATATATTTCATCACCTAACCTTTCATCTTTATAAAATTTGACATCCCAACAATAATTCAAATTGTGATTAATCATTTTCCTAAACAACTCACATCAACCTATATTTATCTGAATTGTGATAAGTTAATATTCGGCTAAAGAACTCATCGAAAAGATAGTCATATTGTAGCATAGGGTTGACATTGTGAGTATAGAAAGCATCACGAAATGTATTCACAACTAATGTAATCGAACCTTTGTCCAAAAGGGTAAAATCTTCTTAATTAAGCATAACTTAGGCCAAATACTAGGTCTGCCATAATGATAATGGCAAAGCTATGAGGGGTCTAGGTTGAGGCCTCACATCATGCCATTTTCATCCTTCCCTTAGTCGATCTTGATTTTAGTAGGTCTCCTACCTTGTAGCTGGAAACCTATTTGTACCTTAGGTTTTTGTATTTAGACCCCTTGAATTAGTATTCTTGTATTTTACAAAGTAATCTTGCTTGAAATTGATAAGTTAGGAATCATCCTTGTTGAAAAAGTAAACCTTTCGATTCTTTGGTAACACACTTGGAGAGTTTCAGTAGTCTCTTGTCCAAATTCACTTCCATAAGAAAATTCAATTTTAATTTCAAATATAATTTGGTTAAATCCATCCTCCTAATCCATATGTGTTAGGATACTTATCCTTTTATTATACACCTCTGTGGCAATGTTGGTTTACACCTTTTGCAGCTTTCTATCTCACCATCTCTTTTTGGACAATTGAACACTTTTACTATCCTAGTTTGGTATTGACATTTCGTAGGGTCATCTTATCACCAAGGCTCTTTTTCTTTCATGTTGGTTATGACAAGGTACCAAGTTAGTCAAGGAAAAGTGAAAGGGAAAGGAACCCATCTTTGATCAATCCCCTAGGAGTGAGTCTGAAGCTTGGTTTGACCGAAAGAGAAATCCTAGTGAGTTGAGTATCTCTTTAGCACCTTCTCAATCAGATATGGACATGAGTTACACCATGACTAGAAAGGAGAGAGAAGTGATGGATCAAAATCTTGATGACATTTTCTAAAGACATAGGGATAACATGCTATTTGGTGATGACAATCAACCAGAATCACCCCCTATTAACTCAAGATATTTAGAAACCCATCAAAGAGCTGAAAGACATTATGGGTGAGCTCACCAAGATGCATGGTCACAACACAAAGACCAAAAAAATGAATCTGGTGATGCTCATGTGAATGCAGCATTTACTAATGACTTATTCAAACATTCAAGGCCCAACTCTCCACTTAAAACAACCTCAAGGTATGCAAATGAGAGGCTTAAAGGGATTGAGCACAAAAAGAAAGCCTTTTTGGATGAACAAGATGCTAAAGAATAAAGGTTTAGACTCCTAGAGGCAGAGCAACAAGCCTTGTTAGAATTGAAAAGAAAAGCATAACAAGAATAACAAGATAGGCTTTTAGCCCAACAACTCAATGACCAAGTCAACAATAGGGATACCAACAGTGGAAACAACTCTCCACCATCTACTCCCTCAAGAACCCCAAGAAGCAAAAGGTGGTCAAGGACCCCTTCAAGATCTCCTAGTCCTAGAGGAAGGAGGATTTCACAACATAGGAGACAAACACCTCCTAGGAACTCGAGACAACCCTCTCAATGAGCTCATCATGGCTCTCAACATGGAGGAAGTAGTGCAAGTTTTGATGCTCAAGATTTTATGAGGATGCAACAAGAGCCACTATTCCAACAATATGTGGAGAAGTATCTTGATCAAAACAAGGATATGTTCCTAGAGAGCTTGATTAGCAAGGATTCCAAAGTCCCTTACAACTTTGATGTGGATAGAAGAATCAAGAAACAAGGACCCTCTCAAGAAGAGGAGATCAAACAACTCAAGCGTATGATGGAAAAGGTGTTGGCACCTAAAATTTCCTTTTCACTTGATTCTATTTGTCCCAATCCTTTTGACAGAAGTGTCAGTATGAAGTATTTTCCTAGAAAAGTTAAAATCCCCCAGTATGACAAGTATGACGGCAACGGCGACCCACATGATCATGTGTGTTAGTTCTACATCATGAGTTTTGAGTTTCACCAAGATGACTCCTATCTTATGAGATTATTTCCAAGGAGTCTCAAGGGCCAAGCCATGGAGTGGTTTACCAACATAACCCCTCTCGTCAAAACTTTCAAAGAACTTGTCCACAGATTTGTTCAACATTTTGCATACAACTTGTCAAGATCAGTCACTATGTTAGACTTGTGAAATTTGAAGCAAAACCAAGGGGAATCCTTTGTTACCTTCTTACAAAGGTGGAGATGATTGTGCTCTTGTTATTCTAGCACTATCCCTGAGCATGAAAGGATTGATATCATTGTTAGCAACTTGGTGCCTAAAATGCAGTATGAGGTTTAGAAGATGGTCTTTGATTCCTTTGACACTATGGTCGAAACCACATGTCAAATTGAGGATGTCTTGAAAGAGAAATGCATTTTGACCAAACATAGCAATAACAACAATGGTCAAAACAACCACAACTCTAATAAGGACAAAGGCAAGCACTTGCACTGGAACAAGAACAAGCAAATAGTCAATGATGGAGTTGTGGACTCTTCCCAACCCAAGGATCAAGGATTCCTTCATTTGTCTAGTGCAGTCCAAGCTATGAAGCTCAACACATCCTCCAACCAACAGAGCATAAACCAAAGTATCAAGATAAGCGTAAAAAGGGGAGGTGACAATTTTCTAAACTGGGTGACTCCTGTGAGGATGTTTTCAAGATGCTTATTGCCAATAACCTTGCACAACCACAAGATCCAACAAATTCCTACATACCTGACATTAAGCCACATTGGTGGAATGAAAAAGATTTCTACAAATTCCACAATCGCATTGGACATGACATTGAACATTGCTGGAAACTTAAGCACCTTATTCAGGATCTTATTGAGAGTGGAAAAATTTAGATTGATGGGTTGAATACCAATGCAGACCATAAGGAATTCAAGGAGCCTTTTCCCAAATATGAAAAGGGGGAGACATCTAAACCCAAGAATGGCAAGGCCGGAATCAACTATACCTACACAAGTGCTGAAAACGTGGTCAATATGCTTGAGGTTGTGGAGGAAAGTGTCAACATGATGAGAGACAAAGATCCTTATGGTTATGATTTGGGCTCTCCCCCTATATTTGATGAAGAACCTATGGTGGTGCTTAGGGGTCCTCACTCTCAAACGTCATCCCAAGCTCTTAACACTATTAAAAAAAGTCAAAGCCAAGGTCATGTGGTTATTAGAGGTCCTAGTTCCAACTAGTCCAGCAAACCCAAACAAGTGACATCCAAGAATGTCACCACCAAATTAGCAGTCAACCTTGAAATGAGCTACAATATTGTTGACCAGTTACAAAGAACACTAGCTCAAATCTCAATCTTTGAACTCTTGGAATTGTCTCCAAGACATAAGCGTATCCTTGATGATGCTTTGCGTGCAGCAAATTTTCGTAACAACATAGATGTTGACCAATTCCAGAACATGGTTAACCACCTTGCCAGCCCTCATTACCTAACATTATCAAAAGATGATGACAAAGCTTTGAGCTATCCGCATAATCTTTCCCTTCATATCAAAGTCATGATTCACAAGACCCATGTCAGGCATGTGCTGATTGATGGGGGTCCTGGGCTCAACATTTATTCCTTGAGTCTGTTGAAGATACTAGGTTATTTTGAGTAAGTTATTGATACCCGAAAGAAAATTACCATTAAAGCCTATGATGAGGCAGAGAGAAGTTCTAAGGGGTTGGTCATCCTTCCTGTCAGGATTGGCCCTGTTGAAAAGGACATTTTGTTCCAAATTGTCGATGCTGGTCCTCTAGCATATAATATCCTACTTGGTAGACTGTGGATCCATGACATGCAAGTAGTGCCATCCGTCTACCACCAATGTGTTAAGTTCCCCTAGAATGGAGTATAATTATATATACCTAGGGATAGCACATTATCTGTAAATACAATTTCAGTAGGGACGCATGTTCCTCTCAATAGAGAAGTAGAAGCTTTTGATTGAACCCTAGCACAATGCAAGAATAAGTTCAAGTCCATAGACCTTGGTATGGGGGGTATCAAATTCACTCCTTTACAAAACTTCCAGTTTCAGCTAGGTCCTATGGAAAACCTTCACAAGAGATGTGTCCTTCATCTTCATCCATGACTTTGTTTGGTACATTTGTAGAGTCCTCAGTGCCCATCCAGGATGAAAAAGAAGAGGTGGCTATCAAGGAATAGATATATAGAGAAGACAAATACATGAATAATGAGAACTTCTCTCCCTCTCCTAAGACATATGGAAGAGGGTATACTCTTGTCAAAATTATGGGCTATCTAGGTCATGGTCCTCTTAGTCATAGATTAAATGCTAGATCCAAACCACTCAATCATGCTCTTTTTGGACACAGGTCTAAAAAAATGGTTGGCCTAGGTTTTGAAAGTCATGACAAGAAGAATGCTCCTATCCTTGTTGTGATGGATAGTGATGATGTATCAAAATACATACCTAATTTTAAAAATCAACAAGATAGGTGTGAAGATTGGGTCCCTTCCACCAATCTCATTTGGGGAGATTCAGATACTCCAGTTGCCAATCCAACAGTTTCAGACCTAGAAAAAGAAGAATCCTCTATTGAAGATCATGTTGAGGATCCTATTCAATAACATCAATAAAAGAATGGAATTCAAGAAGGTGTTACCCTTGGTGACATTAGAGCTTCCACATCTAGATGTCATAAATATGCTTGGTGTAAACATCCCAGTCGGGATTCAGATATGGACTCACATGAGTATGAATGGGAATCTCTCTCTGATTCTTCTACAGTTGACATGGACATTGATGTTGTCAATACATATGGTTCCCAACCTGAGGTAGCTAATGAGTCTAGTGTAGGATTAGTGGATTCAAATCCACAAGTCACTTTAGTGGATGATGCTTTGCTTGGTAGGATAAATCCTGATTTGGGTACCTTAGATAGATACTTGATAGACGCTAACTCTATGACCACCAGAGATGATACCATTCATATCCACAATATTGAACCTGTCATTGACCTACCCCTTACCAATCCTCACCTAATTGATTGGTCTCAATGCTATCAAGAGCCTCAGCTCTTAACTTTCTAGAATGACTATGAGATAGCATGTTACCTAAACGTCATTGAGCCCATAGTCTCTTCCACCAGAAAACCAAGTACAAGCATGATAGAACCAGATATCAAGTACCTTAGTCACAAAATGAAAAGAAAAGAAAAAAAGAATAAGAGTTCTGATGGTGAAAACCACTGTGTGGCAGTGTCAGAACCTAAAAAAGTAAAAATAAAGGACGTATTCAAGGGTGAAAACCTCTCCAAGGCACCTAAGGATGAGGTACTTGATCATCTCCCAAGTTACTTCCAAGATAGGTCTTCAGTGCTCATTGAGCCTACATAGCCAGTTAATTTGGGTACAAAAGAGGCTCCACAAATAGTGCATTTAGCTCAGTCTCTATCAACATAGGAAAAAGAAGCATATACCAAGTTCCTACAGAGCAAAAAGATTAATTTTTCTTGGACTTACTCAGACATGCTAGGGTTGGACACTACTCTCATTATGCATCACTTGTCCATAGCTCCAGGTATAAAACTAGTAAAATTGAAATTGAGGAAAATCCATCCTCACATAGCTCTTCTCATCAAAGCTGAACTAAAAAATCTCCTTAGTGCAGGATTTATAAGAGCCATTGATTATGCTGAATGGATATCCAATATTGTACCAGTTTCAAAACATGGCAAGTCCATTCACGTCTGCATGGATTTTAGAGATCTTAATAAAGCATAACCAAAGGATGATTTTCCACTTCCTAACATAGACATGATAGTGGACATGACCGTGGGTTATGAGATCTATTCCTTGATGGATGGTTCTTCTAGGTATAATCAAATCAAAATAGCTCCTGAAGACTAGGAAAAGAATGCATTCACTTGCGCATGGGGAACCTATTGCTAGAATATCATGCCATTTGGATTAAAAAATGCAGGAGCTACTTATCAAAGAGCTATGACAACTATCTTTCATGACATGATGCATAAGAATATGGAAGATTATGTGGATGACACCTTGGCAAAATCTAAAAAAAGAAATACACACTTAGGTGATTTAGAAGTCATTATAGATCGTATTGAGCAATTTCACTTGAGATTAAATCCAAAAAAGTGTGCATTTGGAGTCACCTTAGAAAAACTTCTAGGGTTTATCATTTTAGCCAAAGGAATAAAGGTGGACCCAGAGAAAGTTCAAGTAATCTTGGATATGCCGCCTCACAAAAACATTAGCCAAATGAGGAGTCTTTAGGGACATCTTCAATCTATAAGGAGGTTCATTTCACAACTAGCTGATAGAGCTCAACCATTTAATAAGACTTTTCACAAAGGGGTTAAATGTGTCTGGAATGAGGATTGTTAGAAAAGCATGGACCAAATCAAACAATACTTGGCCAATCCTCCAATCTTAATGCCTCCTATCCTAGGAAAACCACTCATATTGTATGTATGTTTCAGCAACAGAATCTTCCCTTGGGGCATTATTAGCTCAACTTGATGACACTAGAAAAGAAAGGGCTATATACTACATCAATCGTACTCTTGTGTCATATGAGGTTAATTACACTAGTATTGAAAAATATTTCCTTGCAGTGGTGTTTGCTTCCCAAAAGTTGTGACATTACATGCTTGCGCATACAATACACCTCATTGCAAAGATTGATCCTCTCAAATATTTTCTTGCTAAGGCTGCTCTCACAGGTAGACTTGCTAAGTGGATGATGATCTTATTAGAATTTGACATAGAGTATGTTGAGTGTAAAGCTATAAAAGGAAAATCCATTGTAGATCAATTGGCTGATTTTCCAATTCAAGACAGCATGCCTATTCAAGTTGAATTTCCAGATGAGCACATAATGTACATGACTAAAAGAACATGGAAGATGTTCTTTGATGGCTCTTTCATGCAAAATGGTTCAGGAGTGGGAGTGTTATTTGTTTCTCCTCATGGGTACACAATTCCTAAGTCCTACAAACTATTGTTCCCATGTACAAATAACATTGCTGTGTATGAGGCCTTGACAAATGGACTAAAAATGGCAATAGAATGGAGAATCATAGAGCTACATATCTATGGGGATTCACAATTAATAATCAACCAAGTTAATGAAGAATACCAAACAAAGGATGAAAAACTGGTATCCTACAAGAAAATGGTTGATTCATTGAGATGATATTTCACCTTTGTTACATTTCAACAACTTCCTAGAGTAGAGAATAAAGTAGCTGATGCTATGGCTACATTGGCTTCACTTCTTTAGCTAGAACAACATGATTCCAAATTCAAATTCCTAGTGGAAGAGCTACGCTATCGTATCTATGACTCCCAAGAAAGCCAAGTTGTCTATACCCTTGTTGGCCATGAGTCATACCACTATGGGGCCATTTACTCATATCTCCATGATGGCATTATTCCTGAAACCTTCAACCATTCTGAATGAAGAAACTTAACCCAAAATTCCTCTCGCCACACCCTTATCTCTGATGATCTGTATAGGAGGGGTTTAGATGGGACACTTCTTAGGTGCTTGGAAAAGGATGAGTCTGACCAAGTGTTAGCTGACATTCATGAGGGCATTTGTGGAGGAAATTCCAATGGTCTTTCCATGGCCCAAAGGTTTCTTAGGGCTGGGTACTATTGGCCTACTATGCAGATAGATGTAGTAGCTTTTTCTAAATCATGCGAAAAGTGTCAGAAACATGGTAACCTGATACATGATCCAAGAAGGGAGCTTATTCCTTCTATTTCTCATTGGCCATTTCAGCACTAGGCCTTTGATCTTGTTGGGAAGATTCATCCCAACTCATGAGGTGGACACAAATTCATCATCACTACTACCGATTACTTTACCAAATGGGTAGAGTCTGTCCCACTTTCTATTGCCTTAGGCAAGATAGTTTCTTTATTTATTTTAAACCATATCATTTGTCGGTATGGAGTGCCTTCTAAAATAACCACTGACAATGGAGGTTAGTTTAAAAATAAGGACCTTAAACATCTTTGCAAGAAATTCAAGATAAAACAACATTGGTCCTCCATTTACTTCCCACAAGGAAATGGACAAGAAGAGGCTTCAAATAAAACCATTCTCAAAATTCTCCATAGTACAGTTCACAAGAATGGTAGAAATTGGCATCTACAAATAAATTCGGCCTTGTGGGCTTATAGAACGAGTATTCATACTCCAATAGGGGCTACTCCTTTTTCCCTTACCTATGGTGTTGAAGCAGTGTTACCTTTAGAGGTGGAGATTCCTTCCCTTAGGGTTTCCCTCAAAGGTCTAGTGATAGATGAAGACTACCACGCCATGAGACTACAAGAATTAGAACTTCTTGATGAGAAGCATAAAGCATCATTTGATCACATGAGAGTCTACCAAAAGCATATGACCAAAGCATTCAACAAGAAGGTTTGCCCTAGAGTATTTCAAGTAGGAGATCTTTTCTTACAAGAAAACCCTAAAGAACCAACAACATAGATAGAAAAAGGGAAAATTCAAACATAATTGGCTTGGACCATACATTATTACTGTTGCTTTTGGGATAGGTTCTTATTTGTTGTCTACTAAAGAGGGAGAGCGGCTTCATGAGCTTATTAATGTTTTGTACCTTAATAAGTTCTATCCATGATGCCTATTCTATCTAGGGGCATCTTTTTTACATACTTATTGATCCTAAAAAATTTCAAAAAAGTTCATATATGATGCTGAATAAATCCTAAAAAGCATATAAAGTCCTGAAAAAATACAAAAAAATAAAAAAATGCAAAAAATTGAAAAAAATAGAAAAAGTGCCTTGGTGAAAACCTGGAAACAAGCAGCTTGGTAGCAAATATACAAAACAATTGAAAAAATAAAAAAATCTCCAAGTGGTGAAAACCTGGAAATAGGTGCTACTTGAGGCCTTTGCACCCTTGTTTCTTAGCATGCGTCCTTAACACTTAGCCTTTCTCCATCATGCCTTGACCTTGTTGCCTTGGTTTGGAATTGGTCTTTGTCTTTGTGTAGGGGGATAACTATGTTAGCTTTGGTCTCTAGGATGCATTTGTCTTTGGAAAATCTTACAAATGGTTTTTTTGAACACCACTCCAACTATTTTTTTCAACACTACCCTAGTGTCAAGTGTTTCTCAACACTTATTAGATATCTTACCCACAGTCTAGCATGATATGATATTTCTCCCTGACAGATGTGATACTCAAAGTTTGACTCTATGACCTACACACACACACTTAAACACTTGAATCACTGAGACTTGTTTGACTTTATTTTTTTGTGTGCTATCTATGATGATTTTTTTGATGAGTGTTCTCTCCCTAATAGTTTTCGATAATGCCGAGCTAGAAGACTGGGGGCATGAGGACATGTTTTATTTCTTTTTCAGCTTGTGGTTATATTTTGTTGGCCCTAACTGTCATTAGCATTTATGCTTGTTCCACTTGACATTGGGGTCTACAAGGTATTATCCTTGATTGTTTTCCCAAGTGCATACTTATAGCCATCTTGACTTTCCTCGTGTCTTGATGTGAGTATAATCTTGCCATATTAAACTCAGGAAATCTCACTGCACTAGTCATCTTGACTTATATATCTTTGGTGCCTAGCTGGCATTCCCACATATCTATCTGATATAGATCATATTCAAATTCACATAGTTATACTAGTGTGTATTGTATGATCTTACAACACTACCAATAATGTTTGATGATGAATATTAGAGTCTAAAAGCTTTGTGAGCTTGAAAGTAAACTACTTTTCATAGTAGGTTGCATTTTTAGGTTCATGATAGTTAGTTTTGCATCTTGCATATGGAGAGAGCTCTCCTTTCATCTTTTGTGGACTTATCAGTCAACTGTGCTCACCTTTCACTCTTTCTTGATCATGTCTTTCACTCCTTGTCTTTCACATCACATTCTTTTCCTATCATCTGATGAAGGGTGCTCCCCTTAATACCACAAACACATAACAGATATAGAGAAACAACAACAATATGCAAGAACAAAAAATTGGCTTCTTATTATCTCCACAAATGTGGAATTACAAACTTTCAGAATTACAATATGAAAAGCCACATGGGCATTCCCTTACAATATTTTGTAGGACAAAGCCTCGAACTATTACCCAGATCTACTACCCAGAACTATTCTGAACTGCCTAAGACAATAATACAGCCTTCCTTATATAGGCAATTTTTCCACCGCCTGGGAAGGTTCCAGAATTTTAGCCAATAAGGCCGACCAAACTTAGAATTATTTTATTTTACATTTTATTACATCATAGTCGGCTCAAGATAACCTTTGAAACCCAAACATAAATTTTGAAGAAAATTATTTTCTGCCATTTCAGGTGGTCCAACTTTCGAAGACCATAAGTCATCACCAGTTGACCTGATCGGCTATTATAACCCCATTTCAAGAACGCCACGAAGCACTCTACAGGCTTGGTCGGTGCAAGCGCTTGTCACCCAAATTTTTGACCTCATCCGGGGCCTCTAAAGCCTTCAAAACTAAGTTCAAAGTTTCTGTACCCTGCTGCCAATACCAAAAATCTTCAATATCTTCCAATATACACTTGATTTGGCAATGAAACTTTACTGGCAGACTTATATGACTAAAATGAACCTCCAAGAAAGAAATCAGATCATTCTGAGCACATACAAAAATTACCAAAAAATAGTAACTTTCCATAAATAGTAGCTCTGCATAAAATAGCCCTTATTGAATATAAAAATAGAAATATTTTTTTTTTTGGTGATGCAAGATTGCTCTTACACCCAGGATGCTCCTGCATCAGACACCCAGGGTAATTTGAGAAGTGACCCTATCACGACTCAGGTGTGCAGAGGAAAACTAAGACGGTTAACCTCCTCCTTTGTTAGCCATGATGAATCTTCTACAGGTCATCCTTTCCATTTGACCAAATACTCTTCATATGTCCTATTCCTTGTGCTTCTGCCAACATGACTATCCAGTATGTCATCAATCTCCTTGATATCTGAACTGGTTGCTGGAATACTCCACTGTGCTGCTGCAACCTCATCTTCAACACCTCCTTCATGATACTCTGTCAAATCTGAAATGTTAAACACTGGTGAAATATTCAGCTCACTAGGAAATTCTACCTCATATGCATTTCCTGAATCATGCTTCTTCAATATCTTACATGGTCCAAACTTCTTCATTTTCATCTTGTTATATGTACCAACCAGAAATCGCTCCTTCCGCAAATGAACCATGACTTCATCCCCAACCTGAAATTCCTTATGCCTCCTTTTCTCATCTGCCTTAGCCTTATACTATGCATTCATCTTGGTAATATGCTTCCTCACCTCCTCATGGATGTTCTTCAAATGTTCTACAAAATCCTCAACCTCACCACTACTTATTTCTCCTTTATCTATCTTTCTCAATTCAGATGCATTTCTTGGACTACTTCCATATACAATCTAGAATGGTGATTTACCAGTGCTCCTATTGACAGAATTATTGTATGCAAATTCTGTCTGTGGTAAAATCAAATCCCATCCTGTTGGCTTATCCCCAACCAAACATCTCAGCAGATTTCCTAAACTTCTATTCACCACCTCTATCTATCCATCAGTTTGTGGATGATGTGATGAACTGAACTTCAAATCTATCTTCAACTTCTTCCACAATGTTCGCCAGAAATATCCAACAAACTTAGTATCTCGATCTGAAACTATGGTCTTTGGTAAACCATGTAGTCTCACCACTTCTCTGAAAAACAATTCTGCTATATGAACAGCATCATTAGTCTTCTTGTAGGGAATGAAATGTGCCATCTTCAAAAAATTTTCAACTACTACAAAAATTGAATCATGTCCCCGCTGTGTCCTTGGTAAACTAAGAAAAAAGTCCATACTGATATCCTCCCAAGGCTTCTCTGGTACAGGTAATGGCTGATACATCCCTGTAGTTTGCTTCACTCCTTTCGCCATCTAACATACTCTGCAACTCTGTACAAACTTCTTCACATCTTGCTGCAACTGTGGCCAATAATAATTCTCACTAACCAAACGAAGGGTTTTATCACGACCAAAATGTCTAGCCAATCCTCCGCTATGCTTCTCCTTGATGAGATTCTCCCTCATAGAACTTCATGGAATGCACAACTGACTCCCTCTGAATAGCATATCATCTTGGATGATGAAATCCAACCATTTTGTCCTATCTAGAGTAACAGGTTCTGTACAAGCTTTCCAAGCTTCACCAAAATCAGGATCCTCTGGATACAAATTCTTGAGTTCCTTGAACCCAACCACCTCAATCTACATCTCTGTCAGCAATAGTTGCCTTCTGCTAAGAGCATCTACAACCCTGTTAGACTTTCCACTTCTGTGCTACAAAACAAATGTATAACTCTGCAAAAACTCAACCCATTTCAAATGCCTCTGATTCAACTTTCTTTGACTATTCAAATATTGCAAAGCTTGATGATCAGTATACAAAACAAACTCCTTAGGAAGTAGATAATGTCTCCACTTCTTTAATGCCTAAACTATAGCATAAAATTCTTCATCATAAACAGAATATTTCCTCTTGACATCATTTAACTTCTCACTGAAATAAGCAACAGTTTTACCTTCTTGGCTCATAACAGCTCCTATTGCAGTACCACTAGCATAACAATCTACTTGAAACACCTTATTAAAATCTAGAAGTGCTAAAATAGGTTGTTCTGTAACTTTTTGTTTCAACAATTGAAAACTCTTTTCTGCCCCATTAGTCCACTTAAACTCTTTTCTATCCCCTTTCATTGTTTCAGTCAAGGGTCCACAAATACTGCTAAAATTTTTGATAAAATTTCTGTAAAAGCTAGCTAAACCATGAAAAGATCTTACCTCAGTAGCACTCCTTGGAGTAGGCCATTCAAGGATAGCCTGTACCTTCTCTGGGTCCATTTTTAGACCTTCTGCTGAAACTACAAATCCCAAATACACCAACTCTTTCTTCACAAAACTGCACTTCTTCAAATTAATCAACAATTTCTCTTCTCTCAACTTCTCAAATACCATACGAATATGCATCATATGCTCATCCAATGTCTTACTAAAGATCAAAATATCATCTAGGTAAACAATGACAAACTTACCCAAAAATTCTTTCAAAACCTCGTTCATGAGCTGCATGAAAGTGCTCGGTGCATTGGTTAGCCCAAAAGGCATGACTAACCACTCATACAGTCCTTCCTTTATCTTGAAGGCAGTCTTCCATTCATCTCCTTCTCTGATCCAAATCTGGTGATATCCACTCTTCAGATCTATCTTTGAGAAATACATAGCTCTACTCAAATAGTCCATAATATCATCCATTCGTGGCAATGGAAACTTGTACTTGATTGTGATCTTGTTTATTGCCCTAGAATCTATACACATCCTCCATTCACCATTCTTCTTTGGTGCTAATACCGCTGGTACAACATAGGGATTCAGACTCTCTCAAATCAACCCCTTCTGTAATAACTTGTGTACTTGTCTGTTCAACTCTTCACTTTCTGCTAGTGTCATTCTATGTGCTACCTTGTTTGGCAAACTGGCTCCTGGAATCAAATCCATCTGATGAATGATCTTCCTTAACAGTGGTAATCCATTAGGTACATTATCAGATACAATATCCTGAAACTCATTCAACAAATCTGCAACCTCTACAGGTACATCCTCTACTTCTTCTTTACCAACTTTTGGAATTAAAGCAAAACACACATGCTCATGCCTCATACCATCTAGGAATTTTCTTCCATCAACAAATGTTATTCTTGCATTACCACATACCTTTTCTTCGGTCTCCTTCAATGGCTTTAGCTTGTGTCGCACTCAATCCTTTGTCAGGGAATAGGTATTCGCACGACCATCGTGTACATCACATCTGTCAAACTGCCATGGTCTACCCAACAACATATGACATGCATCCATAGATATGATATCACACACTACCTCATCTTGGTATCCGCCAACCTTGAACTTCACCAGGCATTGTTCATTGACCATGACTTTGTGGTCATCTTGTACCCAGGCAATCCGATATGGATGTGGGTGTTTCTATCTCTTGAGCTTCAACTTTGTCACCATCTCTTCTGACACCAAATTGTCAGTGCTTCCACTATCAATAATCACATCACAACATTTACCTTCACACTTGGACCGGGTGCGAAACAGGCTCCTTCTTTGCTCAGGTTCATTCTCACCACTCAACAGGACTCTTCTGTTAATCGACGTTTCTCCTCTTTCGGCATCTTCAAAATTTGATCATCTGGCATATTCATCTACATGTGCAACTCTGGCCTAGTTGTCATTTCTCCTGTCTATTCTGCCTTGGCGCTGAGGACATTCAAATGCCCTATGACCTTCTTCTCCATAGTGAAAACATGTTCCACGGAAGCCACCTCTTCCAGATCCTTGTCCTCTTCCTCTTCTTCTTTGATCTCTATTATTCTTATCTTGAAAGTGATTGGAATTATTTCCTCACTGATTCTGACTGCTACTGGCCTCATCCTTCTTTTTCAGATCTTCATTTCGGCCACCATATGACCATCCACCAGATCATCCACCGTGACCTCTTCCGTTTTGTCTGCTCTCAAACTTCTTGTTCAGCTTTTCCTCTACTTTTAGGGAAAACTAGTATGCCTCTTCAATATTGTTCATTCGAACAAGATTCAGCTCCTCCTGAATGCTTGGCCTTAACCTATTAAGGTATCGGGCAACTTTCTCCTTATCAGCTTTTGCATGGCCTGTTCTGATGAGAAGTCGATAGAACTCCTCTGTATACTCCTGAACAGATCTTCCTGCTTGCTTCAAACTCTGCATTTTCTTCAGTAGGTCGAGCTCATAATCAACAAGAATAAACTATCACTTCAATTTATCCACCATCCGATCCCATCTCATGACTTTCTCTTTTCCCCTTCTATTTCGCTCCAATTGAATCTCTTGCCACCATATCTTCGCATGACCTTTCAGTCTGGCCTTCGCAAATTTGACCCTATCAGGATCCTCAACATCTTCATACTCAAAATATTCCTCACACTCATTGATCCAGTCGATCAATTCTTCTGGGTTAAGATTTCCAAAAAATGTAGGAACCTCAATCTTAGGTCTTTTCCCAATCTTGGAAATTGCCCGAAAAAGTCTTTCTTCCTCCTGGTTCACAATTTCAACTTCTCCTTCTTGATATTCTTCTTCAGCTTCATCCTCGCTTTCATCTCTGACATTAAGATTCATTCCCCTACAAATCTCTTCTTGCAATGCTCGCACTTGTCTCTGCAGCTCTCTAACCTCAGGCGTTACAACACTAGCTCTTCCACCACGTTCCCTTCGTGGAGGCATTTTTGCGATGCGCGCTGAAACCCTAACCACGGTCCTGGTGCAAACTACCTCACAGTTGGTGATCTGTTTACACACTCAAGAAGTCCTGCTCTGATACCACTTGATGAAGGGTGCTACCCTTAATACCACAAACACATAACAGATATAGAGAAACAACAACAATATGCAAGAACAAAAAATTGGCTTCTTATTATCTCCACAAATGTGGAATTACAAACTTTCAGAATTATAATATGCAAAGCCACATGGACATTCTCTTACAATATTCTATAGGACAAAGCCTCGAACTATTACCCAGATCTACTACCCAGAACTATTCTGAACTGCCTAAGACAATAATACAGCCTTCCTTATATAGGCAATTTTTCCACCGTCTGGGAAGGTTCTAAAATTTTAGCCAATAAGGCCGACCAAACTTAGAATTATTTTATTTTATATTTTATTACATCATAGTCAGCTCAAGATAACCTTTGAAACCCGAACATAAATTTTGAAGAAAGTTATTTTTTGCCATTTCAGGTGGCCCAACTTCCGAAGACCATAAGTCATCACCAGTTGACCCGATTGGCTACTATAACCCCATTTCAGAAACAACACGAAGTGCTCTACAGGCTTGACTGGCACAAGCGCTTGTCACCCAAATTTTCAACCTCATTTGGGGCGTCTAAAGCCTTCAAAACTGAGTTCAAAGTTTTTGTACCCTACTGCCAATACCGAAAATCTTCAATATCTTCCAATATACACTTGATCTGGCAATGAAACTTTACTGGCAGACTTATATGACCAAAATGAACCTCCAAGAAAGAAATCAGATCATTTTGAGCATATACGAAAATTACCAAAAAATAGTAACTTTCCATAAATAGCAGCTCTGCACAAAATAGCCCTTATTGAATATAAAAATAGAAATATATTTTTTTTGGTGATGCAAGATTGCTCTTACACCCAGGATGCTCCTACATCATCATCACAAGGGGTTAATCTTATTATCATATCTATATCACAAAAATCTCATTTTCAGAAACATGAGTCTATATTATAAACATGAGAACTAAACATACAGCTATGAGAGAGATTATACATGAGCATATACATCATACATTTTGAGAAATATGACAAGACAATATAAAATTGAAACATCCATCACAAGTGGGACAAATACACAAGATATATCACCAATCGAGTAAATCTCATATATATATGAATGTCATAATAAAAAATACAATGTGGGATCCAAAATCTTGATAATGTCCCAGGATATGTCTCTATACATCTAACACCCTATACCTAAGTTTGAATCTCCCCATCATGTGGTGGTGGTGGAGGTGTTGTTGCTACTCTATCTAGTACCATGTCAGATCTCCCAGCCCTCTCAGAGTAGACTAACACTCTCTGCCCCTTAGGTATAGCCTATATGTAGAGACCATGATAATTAAGCAGCTTGTGTTGCCTCCCTCTAGATCTCTGTTGCATCAGCCTATGCTTCTCTCTCCCACCAATATATCTCATCTCATAGATCTGTCAGTTTCTAATTGCTCACAATAATAGTAATCCTTAGCTACTGCATCTTAGTCTCTAAAACCTAGATCCTAGCTCTAAGATCCTCCCCTCCCCTATAGGCTGATCCTACCTAGCATCCACCCATCGATGAACTAATCTTGCCACATCATTAGAATCCTATCTCCATGACCATTTCTAGCCACTAGATTGAGCCCCTATCCTCTCTCTCTCACCCTCCCTCCATCTCCCCCGTCTCCCCCATCTCTGTCATCCCCGTCACCACCTTTTGCCACCAGCTGTGCATTAGGTACAGTAAACCATGGGAATGGATATATGTGCCGCTCTACTCTATAAGCTGCATCTACACTGACATTTTCCATATCTAGGAGATAGTCCCATGGCTCCTTGTGTATACCTGTGGTATCCTGTATTGCCTACTAGTAGTCCAGCATTAGTAGCCATCCCTATCCCTCCTCATCCCTGACCTAGGCATATGTAGTGGTCTGTGTGGGCACCCTCTACTACCACCCAAACTATCTCTAGACTCAAGTGATCATGAAGTGCTCGACTATCTTAGAGTGCTGCCCTACTAGTGATCGACTGCATAACATGTATCCCAACTCCCACTCTCGATCACTCCACAGCTCACAGGCCCTATATGGTCTCCACTAAAATGATGTGAGCTTGTCTAGTAGTCCATGGTAATATGTCACATCTCTGCTATGTGGCTATTAAATGAATACTGTGTACCTATAGATATAGGAGCATCTCCACTCCCTAGGTTGCACATGTGGGTGCACAACTTATGTGCTCCCATGCCCATACCTATGCATGTCCTACTCTCCCTATAGACGTTCTCATGGAGCTCATGGTACATATCTACTAGGATGGCTGGGCCCCATGCCATCCATCGTGGGTGTGCTATCAAGTCAGCAACCAATCTGCCCTAGCCTAGTGGGAACCCTCTCTGGCTCCTGTCTGTGATCAGTGCCTATGCAACTATAGAACATACTATGCACAGAACTGGGAAATCTCTGCCAAACTCCTCCATCAACCGATCCCATCTGAGGTGTCTATCAATAATGGTAACATCCTGGAACATGTATTAGATGGCCTGTCATCCCTCGATCAGATCCTGATCATAGTATACCTGTGCCAAAAAATAATCATGTTAGTTTCTATCATATGAAAAGTTTACATATATGAACATCTATAAACATGATTATACTCACTGGAACGCCATGGCTAGATACTCGGAGGATCAGATAGACATCCTCTAGGGTGATGGTGGCCTCTCCAATAGGCAGATTAAAGGTGTTGTCCTCACTATGCCACCTCTTAGCTAGCATTGTCAGTAGCCCATGATCTTCTCAAATATGGGGCATATCTAGTAAGAAGTTGAATCCCATAGCAATCAAATCATCTCATCTAGGTGTATCAAGATCTCTGATACACCGTAGCCCGGTCACTCTCAGCACTCTAATGAGGAGCACTAGGAAGTTCTCCTACAAGCCATAACCCTAAACCAGATGTCAAAACATATCATGATGGATGTCTAAAATTAGTATAAATAATTTTAAATGCAAACATTGTCTAGACCCATGTCATATTGCTCAAAATTTAAAACATGTCATATTTCTTACACTAGTGTGATACTATTTTTTTTCATAAAGTATTGTGTGATACTTTCCTTAATAGCAGTGCAATAATATTTTTGAGTATGATAGTTCGCATAGGATCGCATCATGTTTCATCCGGTATCGTGTGATACTGGATTGAACACTTGTGTGATACTTTTTGGACCCACGAACTATCGCACGATACATAATATCAAAGGTGTGCGATACTTTTTTAGTATCTTATGAACTTTCACACAAGTCAAATTTGAAATATTAAAAAATAATTAAAAACATTTTTAAAAATGCAATAAATGCTCATTAATGACTCAAAAGGGTGAGTTTTTCTGAAAACTTACCAGGGAACCATACCGAGGAGGCTAGTTGTGCAACCGAGCATGCTCGAATCGATGTCTATGTACCAGAATTGCTACCTGGTGGGCCATTTTCTCTCTCTAAGCTCTAAAAATTCTCAAATCACAATAAGACAAATGATTTGAAAATGATCTTTTACCCCCTTTTTATAGCATTTTGACTTTTTGACCAATTTTCAAAACATCTTAGAATTGCATGAAAATTGCACCCCTAGCTAATTTCGACATCCTAGATCCATTTTCAGGATCAAAATCAAAATCCAAGTTCATCTTGATAGGAAAAATCACATTTCAAATTTTCCCCTTCTTCTGCACAGTTGGCTAACCATCTGAGGCCTGATCTTTCGATCATTATTGGGGCATCTTCAGTTCTTCATCCCCATCTCTTTCAACCTTCTAGTCTTTCATTCATCTTAATTCACTTCATCTCTTTGAGGTTTGACTTCATCTTTATCCTATATCTTTCCTAGTCAAACCTAGTCAAACTGGGGCATATCTTTACTGCTTGATGGTTATCCTATCATCTTTCATCTTCGATTATGATTTCTAGTGATTTGATAAGATTTATCAATTTATTGTTTCTCCTCTACCTGATTTTGATTTCGATTCCGAGGGGGTAGTACCTATCAGCTTCAATCCTTGATTCAACTTTATCAATCAAACCTTGCTTGAGATTCTTATCTCTTATTTGAGACTTGACAATTTCCTATTTACAGGTATGTTGGTCTTGTCTTTTAGCTTATCCTTGTCAGCTTATGCTTATCTTTTTCCTGATGTGTTCCCATCCGTCAAACAGACGTCTTGGTTTTTTTGTGATCCCAAATCGATCTCACATTTCAATTCCATTCTTTGACCACATGTGATCCCAAATCAATCTCACATTATTCAAAGAGGGGCAAATGTATGCACCCTAAAATGGTCACCTAGACTTTGGGCCCCCATTCAACAATTTATCAAATCCCTGAATCAGTATTTGCAAAAATCAACATTTTTCAATTATATCAATTTCCTTGATCAAATCCTATTTCTATCATTTATTCAATTATTTTCCATGGGCTAACCATTTTATCCTAAGTCTTTATTTATTTAAAAGGAATTTCCTCCCCTTTTATTAAATAAAAAGCCCCCACTTTTTCTCTTATCCTAAGTTGCCCAAATAAAGCATTATTCCTATTTTATAAAAAGAAGAAAATGCCTTTTTGTCTCATATGGACACAAAAGTCAACTCTTATTTTCTCATTGGAGGAGATTTGTGTGCATGGATTGCTCCTCTTTCAAGCTTCACCCTTGATTAAATCTTTTTCCTCTTAATCTCCATGATCCATTCCTTTTCAATTCCTTTAAAAGGAGAGCTATTTTCTCATTCTAGAATCCCAAATTTGAATACTAAGCTTATGCTACAGGATTTCTTGGAGAATTTGGAGATTTGGAGATCTTCATGCATTTAGCTTTCATGGCATCTAGCTTAGTTTCCTTTATGCTCTAGATTAGCTCACATATCTTAATTAGCAAGGCTTGTAATACTTTTCATTTCCATAGCCTAGCTTGCATCTTCATTCTTAGCATAGTTGCATTGCATTTCCATTCTTGATTCTTGAAGATATTGGCATTCTTGCCCTTGTCTCTTTGAATCTTCCATTGTGTGGTTTACTAGCAAGGTTGCTTGCTTCAATAGCTCTAGTTGAGAGCACCATCAACATCCTTGTGACTCCATGCCTATGAAGCTCTAGGTTGCTTTCTCCAGGTTTCCCATTCATGGATTCTCTTGGAAGTAATGACTTAGAGAAGTGCACAATTTAGTGTGTACAATATTATGAAGGGCACAGAGGGAAGCTACATCTCTTATATGCTCAATAGTGGAGGTCTGATCCTCTCCTGTGAAAATGGGAAAACTTTTAAGGGCTGATATAAGTATGTCATTATGCTACTGCAAATTCAAAGGGCTACCTTGATTGAAGGCTACAAAAGGATGTTGTCTAGCCATTAGAGGATTAAGGGGAGCTTGAACTATTGGTGTTTCTTGGACGGGCTGAATTGGGGGAGTGGTTGCAGGAATGTGAGCAAGATTAGGAGTGGGATTTGTAGATTGTAATGCACTAGTTTGGGCTGCTTTAGACCTCTTCTTGATAGATGGTAGCTCTATATAAACAAAAGGATTCTTACTCTGTCTAGTTGGAATCCCACTCATAAGCTTAAGTGATGATCTACATGAAACAAGATTAGAGTTGCCAGGTATGATATAAAAACACAGTCACTACTCATACCACACAATAACTTGCATGTAAAACTTCTTAGAAATCTGACTCACTGAGTCTTTTTTCCCACTGTGCATGCCAAAAACTATTGTCACTAAAGATTGCACCCAATTCACTAAGTACAAAAACCTAGCAATCTTGTGAAACATGGGACTATTCTCAGGCTGTGGGTAACCTATCTGAGAATAGACCTTCGGATTAAGGGTCAACTTCCCTTTGGATCACTTAAAAACTGACTAACTTTTAGGAGGAAAGGGAGAGAGTGCATAAAATAAACAACTGAAACTGATTAAAAACAAGGTGATACACCAAATTTGAAAGAAAATCCACAACTGAAATAAGCTTACTCCAACAACAAACAAAACTAAAGTCACAACTTGATTCTACTTCCTTAAACTCCCGACGAAATAATGTACTTGAAACACAGAGATGGGAGAAATCTCCATAATTCTGATTGTTTCAATTACACACAAATTTATGCTACTGAGCTAAGATGAATTCCTGAACACCCACTTGGATCAACATGCAGATTAAGGATACAAGGACATCACATTAATCCTGCATGAGATTCAAAAGAACAAATTTGAAATTGTAGGGAAATAAGAAGGATCAATTTTATTATTGAAAAGAAACTAAGTACAATTGTGTCTCTCAGAGGTACAACACTCATATTAGAGAGAATAAAATGAAGAGCTAACCTCCATCACAAAAAGTGAGAGGTATATAACTAAATCCTAGGAATCTGCATTCAACTTTCACCACCTCCTAAGAATAGAAACCCATGAGGCTACATCATAACTCAGATGCCAGATTCGTGAGTTTTTAGGGGTAGCGGAGAAAGTGGGAACCTAAAAAAAGGTCAAAAGAAGACCACTCTACCCCCTTAAGTCATGCACTAAACATATTCTGACGATAGTCTATAAAAACACCATCGCCATAATTTACATTAATAAGCTATGCAATGACTAACCATTAAAACCTATCCCACTAAGATACAAAATGGATTTAATATGTTTTTGTAGACACCTAAATTTGCTTACATAATTTAGTAATCATATTTAGTCTTTTCCTAGGACATCTTGTTAATTAAATATTATTTATTTAATTAATTTATGTCATCCCCTAGTTAATTAATTTAATTAATTAACTATAGCCCAATTAATTATCAAAATGACAAATGTATAGTCTGATAATTAATTAAATCTCTATTCCTCTATTAATTTAAATAGATACTTTTATCTAAATAAATTAATTCATAAATCCCATTTTTCCTCCCACTTGAAATTAAATAAAATATTTAATTGTAATTCCCCCCTATTAGCTAATAATCCATGCTTAGCTAATAATCCTCCACTCATTCTCTCTCCTCCCATCACATCTCCCCAATCCTCCACTTACCAAGCCTAATCACCTCCTAAGCATGTACACAATCATAATCCAAGATTAAAGAAAGCTAATCCACCCCAAAGTCAACCCCTTATGACATCACCTCCACATCCTCCAATGAGAAATCAAAAGCCTCTTACACCTCTTACACACTTGTCCCCTCTCACACCTTCCAAAGTTGACACATCTGTTAACCATTTGACCTCTCCTTCCATCCTCCCCCATTGTGACACTTGTCACAATGCTATGCATTTGAGAAAACACAATCCATGTGCTCTCCCTTGGATGCATCTCCACCATTGCTCATATCCCTTTTGCCCCTTAATCTTCACTATCTGTTTCACCCATCTTTCTATAAGAGAGAAGCTCTCCTCCTTCATTTTCATCCACCATTTGAAGAAAAGTTATTATGCCTATTTCTCCATTGAAGCTTGAGCATAGCATTTGAGCACACATTCCATCCTTGGAAAAATCTTCTACATCTTGGAGGTTTTCTTAAGGGTTTTATATTACTTTTGAGTTTGTTTTCTTCCATTTTGTAGGTCTAATCATAGGTGTTTATCTCATTTGTTTTGTTGAATGTTTAATTTACTTTGCATTCTTTAACACTACATTTTAGGTATTACATTTTGGCATGCCTGGTGGGACCCACTTCAAGGGTCATTTCTCTTAATCTTTCATCTATTTTCTTTGCAAAATTAACCCCATACTAATTTTTCTTGTTGTTTGAGTTTGTTGCAAGGAGCTTTTTGGTATTTTGTAGGTTCAGGGCCGAAGAAGGAGCATTTCTGCAACTATTCCCATCATCAGATTTTACACAGCAACAACTTTTGAAAATCCACAGTTTTGTGGGAACGCTCGTACGAATGCGAGAATGTCTGTACGGGCTTGTGGGAATGCATTCCCGTAGAAAACTTTTGATTTCTATTCTTTTTCTTCTCTGTGTCTGTATTCTAGAAAATAACCTGGCTATACCTTTTTTGCAAGATCGCATTCCTACAATGTGGGAATGCGCATTGACTAGGCGGATTTGCCTGTGTACATTTTGTAAGCCATAGTACAACATTTTCTACTTTTTTATTCTTTCCTTCATTCCCGCAATGTGGGATCACTATTTGACTATTTGCGGGATCGCTTATGTACCTTATGTGAGCCGTATGACCTCATTATTTTCCCTCAATTTTTCTCCCATCATTCCCGCAACACGAGATTGACAGCTGACTTGGGGGAATGGGGTTTGACTTGCAGGAATGTGGCTCGAGGTATTATTTCTATGTGTTACGTTCCTTTTATCATTTTCAATTTATCTGATAGTCTTGCGGGAATGCCGGTACAGCTCTACAGGATCATTGTTTTTCTACTGTAGGATTGCAGGTTTCTACAGGAACGCGGGTTAAAAATCTTTTTAAACAGAATTAACTCACTTTGGTTTTGGTGCATTAAAAAGAATAGTGTATGCCAAACAACACCTCACATTTTTTATTTGGGTTTAAAATAAACAAAGGTTAAAATTGAACAAGGCAAACATCACACTTCTTTTTAGGTTCTTAAAATCAACTTATTCAATCTTGAGTGCCTAAGGGACAAAGAATCAATGCGATGAACACTTCTTTTGGTGCTTAAAAATTGATCAAACACTATCTTGAATGCTAAAGGGAGTAAAACTTTTCTTGATTTTGCAAATCAAATCTCTTTTTCTTTCAAGCATCATCATTTACATTTCAAAACAAAGAACCTTGCATGCTAAACATGAGTGTTTGACGTTCTAGAATAGAAAACACTTAGTCCTAATAGGTTCAATTTGGAATGAACATTTCTTGGCATGTTTGAAGGAGTGTTTTTCAACACTTCCTTAGAACTTTTTTTAATCTTTTGCATAAACCTTGTTAAAGTAAGTGACGTGGAAGCAATCCACTTGTATCTGTATCCTCTCCCCTTGCCTTCATGGATCTTGGGTGAAGAGAAAGATCAAGTTTGATTGACAACACTTCTAGCGAGGCCTATCTAAAGAGAAGCACTTCCTCTTTAGAGAATGACCTCAAACTAGTAATACCCCAGCTGGTATATAAATAAGGTGCTGAGAAAAATATCGCCTTATCCCCGCAAGCTCAGGTGAGGCGTGTTGATGGTAGTCTGAGGTAGGTGAATATCCCTATGATTTTGGCATGGTCAACTAGGCTCTTAAGTGAGTCACGTGCTTACAAATTGATTGGGGGGATGCCACGAACCTTACTAGAAGCCATTAATTAGAAGCCTACCTGATCTACTCCTGAAGGTATCATAATCTTTGTGTAAGGACTGACCCAAGTGATTTCTTGGGTCACCTGAAGATTACTCACCATATGTATTCCTCTTTTGGGATATCAAGCTATGGGAAAAGGTTGTGTTACTAGCCTATCTAGTAGGTAGAAAGTTCTTGTATGTGTTCTTGAATGTGACTTGACCCAGTAAAAACATCTATTGAACATACAAAATTATTGGAATTACAAAGCTCTTTTGCCAAAAGAGATCATCTACATGTATCCTCCAATATTGCTTTGTCTCTTATGAGGACTATTTTGCAAGACGTTATCCTGAGAGTGAATTCAAGTTTGTTCAGAACCAAGCCAAGGTATACTTACCGTAGTCACTTCCTAGCTTGACCCAATCCTATGAACAATTACTCTTTTTGACCTATGACCTAGACTATGAAGCATAAGAAAGATAAGTTACCCATCCCACGTGCATATCGAGAAAAGAAAGTTACAGAAAGAAAGCTCAAAGATTGTCAGCATATTGTCACTGTAGCTCACGAAGAAGAAAAGTACCAAACCCAATTGGATAACATACAATACAACGCAAGGGTTAAACGGTTTTCTTTTCAAATCCAAGTTCATTGCTGCTTTGTCAAATCAGAGAGTGAATATTGGTTGGCATAACCTCCTCCTCTTTCAAAACTGTGAAAATTGTCACAACATCCCCCATCTTAGGTGATCCAATAGGTGCATTTCCATCATCCCCTTTTGAAGCATCATTATCCCAAGTCATTATCCTAGATCCATATCATATCCAAGAACTCACTTTGACTTACGCTATCCTTGTTTACACAAATCAAAATCTTGAAGCTTCACCCATTTGACTAAGCATTGTCTAGGGTAGCTAGTACTTGCTTTTGTGGACCTCATCATCTTGATCGAGAGATCGGCTCACACTAGTAAGGATCTCATCATCCAAAGATTGCAAGTCTATCCGAGGATGACAATCCACACATTTTGATCCCCCCATCAGGAAAGGTAACCCATCTCAATCCTCTTCCCAATAGCCTATCACTAAGAATCCTACATTTAGATCATCACCTAGTCCATCTCAAAAATCCAAGTCCCCATCCTTAGCATCATTCCACCACATCTGCATTTTTCCTCATCTTAGGACATTTCACTTTCATGCTTGTTGTGACATGATCAAAGAAAAGAAAAGGGATGGATTCCAACCAAGCCACTACTTCGGCTAATCCAAATGACTCTACAAGTGAAATGGTGATGTATGACCCTCCGATGATGATAGTTCAGAACATATGGGAAGATCCTAGTGAGACACCTACTACTAATTCCATGGAGGCTTTTATGTGCCTCCCAGGACATGTACAAATGGTAAGTGCAATCATCGCACAAAATCATCTGGCTATATTGGCAAACTATGTGCAGGAGGGTACTCCCATCCCACCTTAATTATGCTCTTTTGACCCCACAAACCCCTTTCACATTCTTGCCAACATTGATTCATTTGTCTTCCAGCAAGTTCATGATCCAACCATGCAAGTATCCCACATGGCCTCACCTATCCCACATCCCCTACAACCCCATATGGTGATCCCCACAAGCACACCACTTTCCATCATGGGACCACCACCCCCTACCTCTTTGTAGATAGTCACTCTAGCACCAGCATTCACCCAAGCCTCTATGCAAGCAACGCCACCTCCCACTACATCAACACCTCTTTCGCAAGGAGTCTCACAAGCCACCCCACCTATATCCACCCCACAATCTCACTCCACGCAAGCACCTCTCACCTTTATGGCTGGCACATAGACCCAACAAGCCACCTTTACAACAAGAATGCCACATGTGCCACCCCACAATCCCCCACTAGCACAACAAACTCCCATATCAGCCCCCACATTTCTGGCCAACTCTACATCACAAACCCTATCAGGAGTCAACATCGCCTAGAGCCTCAACCAAGCACAAATGAACACCATGGGCATACCCACACATGGCCAACTTTACCAAAGGGCTCATCAGTAGCAAACCTTCCCACAAGCAGCACCTCCACCTGCATTTACCAACTATTTGTCTATGCCATCCGCCATTCAGCAAACCAAACCTCCGCAATCACAACAGCTTGGCACTACCCATCCCACTAGCTCCATTATGCAACCACCAATAGTACACACCCAGGCCACCATCCCCACTCTCAGTAATGCAGGTATGCACCCATCTTATATTGGTCAAACCCATCACCAACCACAATCATTATTCCAACCTCCCCAGCAACAACAATACTTCCTAGCTCCACAAGCCAATCCTCTCATCTCATAGTAGCAAGCCTTGCCATAGCATGCACCCACCTTGCATCAGCAATACGTCACTCAGAAAGTTAGCCAAAACCCCTTCGAGATGACCTTTTCAATCAAGCAATCCCCATTCCCTAGCTCACCATATCTTCCACACATCCCTTTGTATTAACCTGCGCCATCTGACCCATTCTCACTGGGAGTACCCGCTCCAGCACCTGCCAAGTCAGAATGGGAAGAAATGAGAAATGCCATCAAAGAGCTTAAAATTGGTACTAAGACTAAGACATTCAAGTTCAAGGAAGTTTGTCCATATTCGTTCGATAGATTGATCACAACAATCCCCTTCCCTAAACATTTTGAAACACCAAAGTTTGACAAGTATCGAGGGAAGGGTGATCCAGCTAACCATGTCAAAGAGTTTTACATGGCATGCTAGGAGGTGGCATTTAATGACTTATTTCTCATGCGACTCTTCCCCAAGAGCTTAGAAGGACCTGCCCTTGAATGGTTCTACAAAATACCTTATGGGTCTGTTTCCACATTTCCAGAACTTTTAGAAAAGTTCATTGCTCAATATGCGCACAACATCAGGAACGAGCTCACCCTATTGGACTTGTGCAATACCAAATAGAAGGGAGGTGAAACATTGGCTGATTATTTACAACGATGGTAGAATCTCACCACATGATTGTCATACCAACCACCAAAAAAACATCTTGCCAAGATATTCATTGATAATCTGCACCCAAAGCTATCCCATTCCATGAAGATGAATTACATTCAGACCTACCAAGACATTAAAGGGAAAGGCATGGATATTGAGTGAGCTCTTTTGGATGATGGTAGCATCAAACACTATAAAGAAAGCTCTCAGGACAGACCAAACAACAACCATTCTTGATATTGGAACAAGAATAAGAATGTGGTCACTGACAGTGCCACCAACACCAAGAATGTCTAAGTTGTGGTGGTAGGTACTAATCCCACTCCTCTAGCATATCAACAATAAACACCTATGTATTAGCAACTAGCACCTGTATACCAACAACAAGTGCCTACCTATCAACAACCACCCTGTCAACCTCCTGTGAATCAAACCAATGCTATATCTATTACCCAAGGACAAAATAAGCCTCATGTTCAGAATGACCCAAAGCACATCTTCACACCCCTTGGAGAACCCTTGGATGCCATTTTTCACAAGATGGTGAGCACCAACCTGGTTGTGTATTCGTAAACCCAGCCCTATGATGACTCAACACCCAAGCTAGCCTGGTACAAAGACAATGAATACTGTGAATACCACTATGTTCAGGGACACACTATCGCTAAGTGCATGAAGCTCAAGAACTATGTCCAAGACCTTATAGATAAAAATGAGATCATAGTCGATGCCCCTACCCAAGCATCACCCAATGCCAACTTGCAAATCTACCAAAATGTGTTTCCTAAACACAACATTGGACAGGCCCAAGTTAACGCTACTCCTCCCACTAGTCAAGATAAGGGTAAACAAGGCAACCATGGCGATGGAAAAGACTATACCACCACCTACATAAACTATGATAAATTTGTTGGTTGTATCTCCCAGGTTGAGCCTACTGTGAACATGATCCATGTCAAAGGTGCTAGCAATCAATGTGTTGTTACTACTTGAAGAGGTCGGATATTTGTAACCAGCACTAATACTACCACCATCCCCAATGCACAATACAACCTCCTAGAACACCTTGGGAACACACTCACATAAATATCCATCCTTGATCTCCTTCACACATTCCCCCTTTATCAAGAGGTCCTCAACAAAGCCCTTCAAGAGGCCCACATCCCTGCAGAAATTAATGCCATCCAATTCAAGAACCTTGTGGGACACATATCTGCACCATCCACTCTCTCTTTTCAACTATCTGACATGCCATCTATTGAACCAAATCATAATCTCCCACTCTGCATTGCCATCATGATTAATGACTTTTCCATCAAATGAGTCATGATAGAAATGGTTCGGCCCTCAATCTTTGTATGTTAAAATTTGTTCGATGGATTGGCCTCACCAAAGCAGAAATCTCCCATGAGATGATCACCATCAAGGCCTATGATAATCTAGAGCATACCTCTGAAGGTACCATTTTGTTGCCAATCAAAATTGGTCCTATCACATAGGACACAGTGTGCCATGTTGTTGATCTTGATCTCCCTTACAACATCCTCCTGGGTCATCCCTGGATCCACTCCATCCAAGTTGTCCCTTCCACCTATCATCAGTGCATCAAATTCCCTTACCAAGGCACTAAAATCACCATCCACGCAGATCCCCAACCTTTCACATACTACTGTGTGATCAAGGCCTCATTTCCCCACTCCACTCATTGTCCCAGAATTGACATTGGCACAGCTATTGCCAGCTCTTCCCAATCCCACTGTGATCCAGAAGAAACCCTCACCTCCACCTTCTCCTTTGTCAAGATCAACAACAAGGGCTATGAAGAATATAGTCTCACTAATGCTTTTGCAGTAGGGGCTCTTCCCCTGGATCCACACACACAAGGATGACCCTCCCACCAAACCAAGGCTCCTCAGGAGGGTCCCAAAATAAAGACCATGGCAACATCTTCTTTTGTCTCTAATGGAATCCAAAATGGTCAGGAGTTGGCCCTAGATATCAACCAATGGCTGTATAAAGACCCTCCACCTCTAGATACTCAAGTCCTCAGACACTTTAAAGATAAATACCCCATACCGTACAAATGGGAAACTGAGCAATGGGACTATCAAGGAGGAGGTCTAGGACCCAACAAGGCTGGAATGATAGATCCCATGGAGGCCTCTAAAAATCTAGAGACTCAAGTCCTTGGCTTTAATCCCCCTCGCCTACACATACGAGGACTCGATGCCATAACTGGGGGCACTAATTCACCCAACATAACCGTTTTGAGAATCCAAGATGAACTCATGGAAGTCAAAGACGTTCTGGAAGAGGAAGAAAAATGGTCCTACGATGATATCTTTGATGAAAAAAACTTCCTGGGAAATCTTGTCCTTCGCCAACTTGCCATCAACCTCATTGACCTCCCCCTCATTCACCTTGACCTCATAGACTAGGACCAAATGAGCGTAGTACATATGGATGAGTTTTGAAGTGAGGAAGTGCTCCTAAGATTCATGGGCCCCACAAATTAGCAATCAAAATGGGGGTAGGAATAGATCAAAGTATACCAACTCAACCCAAAGGGGTACTTTGGGGAAGAGGAAGTTTCTAGCCACAAAAATAAAAACAAAAAAGAAAATAAAGAGTCCTCATGTGAAAACCCCTCTGGGGCACATCCCGATTCAAAAATAGTAAAAACAAAGGGTGTATCCAATAGTGAAAACCTCTCTAAGGCATTGGAGGATGGAGACTTGTCTCTTCCTCTTATTCAAGATTACCAGTCAGAGAAATCATCCATAGTCATTGAAGAGAGCAAGCTAATCAATCTAGGAACAAAGGAAATCCCTCGGATCACATACATTGCAATAGCTCTAAGTGAAGCAGAAGAGACAGCCCTAGAAGCCCTCCTTCAGGAATCAATAGGAAACTTTGCATGGTCATATGCCTATATGCCTAGACTCAATCTTAATCTTGTTGTTCATCATCTAGCAGTTAATCCCGATGCCAAACCAGTCAAGAAAAAGTTAAGGAGAATGCACCCAAAAGTAGCCTTGCTGGTTAAAGCAGATCTTGAGAAGCTCCTTCAAGCTAAGAACATCAGAGCCATTGATTATTCAGACTAGATCTCTAACATGGTGCCTATTGTCAAACCCTCAGGTGACATAAGAATTTGTACTGACTTTCAAGATCTCAACATGGCATGTCTGAAAGATGATTTTCCACTACCCAACATAGACATGATCATAGACTTTACTATAGGGCATGAGATGCTATCACTCATGGACATCTTCTCAGGGTATAATTAGATCAGAATCGCAGAAGTAGACCAGCACAAAATTGCCTTCACCACACCATGGGGCACATTCTGCTATAACATGATGCCATTTGGGCTAAAAAATGTGGGAGCTACCTATCAAAGAGTGATGACCATAATTTTTCATGACATGATTCATAAGATCCTCGAGGACTATGTCGATGACATTCTAGACAAATCCAGAACACACTATGAATACCTTGATGTCCTCGAAGATGTGTTCGATCGCCTATGCTAGTATGGCTTGAAATTGAATCCAAAGAAATGTGTATTTGGTGTGACATCCGAAAAACTTCTAGGATTCATTGTGTCCAAACGTGGCATAGAGATTGATCCTAAAAAGGTGAAGGCCATCATGGAAATGCCTCCTCCCAAAATGCTCAGACAGTTAAGAAGCTTACAAGGAAAGTTGTAGTCAGTTCGACGATTCATCTCCCAACTAGCAGATAAGTGCCAGACATTCACACACCTTTTACGAAAGGATGCCTCCTTCAAGCGGGATCCCATCTATCAGTGCAGCTTTGAAAAACTCAAGGAATATTTGGTGAATGCACCTATTCTTGTTCCACCAACGCTAGGAAGGCCCCTCATTTTGTACATATTTGCAACTACTATAGTGTTGGGGGCACTCTTAGCATAGCTCGATGATGATGGAAAAGAGTGGGCTATTTATTATATCAGTCGTACACTGGTTGGCTATGAGCTAAACTATTCTCCAATGGAAAAATCTTGCTTGGCTGTGGTTTTTGCCACTCAGAAACTTCACCACTATATGCTTAGTCACATAGTAAATTTAATCTCCAAGGTCGACCCACTCAAATACTTGTTATCAAAGGCCACACTTACAGGGTGAATGGCAAAATGGGTTATGCTTCTTAGTGAATTCGACATCCAATATGTTGACCAAAAAGTCATCAAGGGACAAGTTATTGTTGATCAGCTTGCAGAAGCCCTCTTAGTCAACGCATACCCTGTTGAAATGGAGTTCCTAGACGAGCATCTTTGTATGATGAAAGAACAACCCCAGTGGAAATTATATTTTGATGGCTCATATACATCACATGGATCAGGGGGAGGCATACTGTTTGGGACCCATCAAGGAGACTACATCCCAAAATCCTTCAAGCTAGGATTCATGTGTATAAACAACATCTTAGAATATGAAGCCCTCGTGGTAGGTCTTAAAACTACCATTCACTGGAATATCATGGAACTACAAGTTTTTAGAGATTCCCAATTAATCATCAAGCAGGTCCTTGACGGATATCAAACAAAGGATGAAAAAGCTATTACCCTACAAAGAGATTTTAGATAAACTTAAAAAACATTTTGTCAGCATATAGTTCACACAAGTACCAAGACTTCAGAATAAAATAGCAGATCCTATGGCCACCATTGGCTCACTATTGGAAATCCCCCGTGATGCTACACAATGTGAGTTTCTAGTTGAGTAGCTACACATACCCACTTATGCAAACACTGACACTGATATGGTATGCATCTTGGTTGGTCCCCAGTCCCCATGGTACCATGACATTCATGCTTATCTAAAGAATGGTATCATATCTCCTCACCTCACAAACACCCAATGCCAGAACCTTATTCACAAAGCATCCTACAACACTCTTGCAGCCAACACCCTATATCGTCATGGGTATCACAACATCGTCTCCCAATGTCTAGACTCGAACGAGGCCACCATGGATTTAAAAGAGGTTCACACTAGTATTTGCAGTCCTCACATGAGTGGTATTGTCCTTGTAAAGCAGCTGCTTAGAGTTGGGTATTATTGGCCGACCATGGAGCACGATGCCTACAAGTTCATGAAGAAGTGCCTACAGTGCCAACAACATGCCAATTTGATCCATGCACCCGCGTAGGACTTACAACCCATTGCACCTCCATGGCCTTTTTCATGTTGGGGTTTTGACCTTGTTGGCATGATCCACCCTCATTCTTCTGATGGACACAAGTATATCATTACAGCCATAGAGTACTTTACAAAGTGGGTAGAAGCAATTTCACTCAACTTAACTACTAGTGTCCAGATCTCCAAATTCATCCTCTACCATATCATTTGTTATTTTGGCATTCCCTCCACCATCTTCATAGATCATAGCTCTCCATTTGAAAACCAACATGTTATAGAGCTCTATGACCAATTCCACATCCACCAACAGTTTTCTAGCCCATACTTTCCACAAGGGAATGGCTAGGCTGAGGCAACTAACAAAACTATCCTCAAAATCCTATAGAAAGTTGTCAATGATTCTGGTCATGATTGGCATTTGCAAATCAATGTCACCCTCTAGGCCTATTGCACCTCATTCCATACTCCCATAGGCACCACCCTATACTCCCTGGTATATGGTGTTGAAGTTTTTCTGCCAATCGAGGTCGAAATCCCTTCACTCTGCATGTCCATGAAGAACTACATCACAGATGAAGACTACCGTGTGGCGCACCTAACACAGCTGGACTTGCTAGATGAAAAGAGGCAAAGAGCCTATGATCACCTAATCATGTACCAAAACCATCTCAAAAGGAGCTTTAATAAAAAGGTGCACCCTCGACAGTTCCAAGTGGGAGACCTTGTCCTGAAAGAAAACTAGAAAGTATAAGCAAATCATGAAAAGAAAGGGAAGTTTGATTGCACCTGGTTAGGCCCCTATGTGGTGACAACTTGCTTCGGTTCTGGAGCTTATCAATTGTCTACACCTAAGGGGGAGCCTCTTAATGATCCTATTAGTATGATACATCTGAAGCGGTTCTATGCTTGAACCATAATATGATCCTGAAAAAAAAATCCAAAAAATCAAATATGATCCTGAAAAAAATCCTAAAAATCAAATATGATCATGAAAAAAATCCTAAAAATCACATATGATCCTAAAAGAATTCTAAAAATTCTAAAATGTCCTAAAAAAATCATCATCTTGGTGAAAACCTGGTAAATAGGCACCTTGATGAATCAAAAAAATAAAATAAAAATGAAAAAGAGTAAAGAGAAAAATCCCATCCAATGGTGAAAACTTGGCAATTCAAGCACCTTGGGCAAGTATGTTGGTGAAAACTTGGTAAACAAGTGCCATACATAGTGGACCGTATCATTATCTATCAAACATCCTGCCCCGCCCATCCATTCACCACTTTTCATTTTCGACTCACCCATCCCTTGTTCCCAAGGTGTCATCCCCATTATGCCAGCACACAAGATTCGCTATCCCATTTCCTACAATGTTGTACATATCCGCTACATATAGTGTCTTTGTCTTGTACATACCATCTTAGTAGTACCTGTTGCTCGCAACGCCCATGACCCGAACGATCTCAAATCAGCAATGTTCCCTCAACAAGTATCCTGCGTCACTGTGATTCTCTAAAAAGTTGTTTGTTTTCCCAGCCATAATTCCTAATGTAGTCAATACCCATCCACTAGGTCCTTGTAGGATGCATCATTCCTCCATGTCTGACCTAATCTCAACATCCACAGTAAGTCGATCTCTTTTGGCAAAGGACATCTTTTGGTCTTATCACATTGATTTCAGTTTGCTTGTTTTATCTTTTTAGTTGATTTTGTGATCTTAGTTGACTACTCCCATTAAGGTTGCCATGATCCTTTATATCATGGTGTGGTGCAACAAGAGGTGTTATTCTAGGGCACGGTCTTTTGCGATCTTTTGGCTTCTACCTGTGAGTCATTCAAACATGACCCTTGCGCATTGCACATCTGATCTTTTGGGTTACTTGGTGTGCTTGGGAAATGTTGTTTGTCTGTGGGTTCCCTAGCATCGGTCCCACCATGTGTCCTACGGGATGCATGTGTGATGTTGGGGAAATCCTTATGTGTCTTTTTCACATCAATCTTATGCAATGCTCACGACATGACCTCACGTTCCTAGTAACTATGGTTTGTCTCTTCTATTGCTATATCAAAATAAGTGCTCAAATATACATGGTGGTGTTCCCTCAGAACATCCCACGCTCAAGCTTCATGAAACATCCTCTGCCCTATCAAACATCCAAACAAAGCTCCCATCATCTCCCTCCAATATCAAAGCATCATCCCTATCAAAGCATCATCCCAAACAACAAACTCCCCCCCCACTGAGCTTTTCTCTCACATCCCTCTCACATTCTTGACCTTTGGATTGTGATTGTGCATATATCCCCCTTCAACTATTGTCCCCCCCCTCTCTCAATGATGGTGCAGTCAGGTAGTGATATGTTGTGACCATTCTATATACCCTCACCCTCACACTCTCATCTACATTCATGCATGCATGTCATCCTCCACTCCTGCTCTCGGTTGCACTATGTCATCTCATCCTAGATTCATTTTAATCTTGCATTCTTAAGATTCATTCTTAGATGCATTCATATCATTTACCATCTCATTTCATATCATTTAGATTCATTTTAATCTTGCATTGTTAAGATTCATTCTTCGGTGCATTCATCTCATTTAGATTCATTTTTGCATTGTTAAGATTCATTCTTAGGTGCATTCATCTCATTTACCATTTCATATTCATATCATTTAGATTCATTTTAATCTTGCATTGTTAAGATTCATTCTTAGGTGCATTTATCTCATTTACCATTTCATATTCATATCATTTAAATTCATGTTTCTCTTGCATTGTTAACACATGTTACATATCCATAACCATATGCATTCCATCATAATATACATGCATCAGATAACAAAAGCATTTACATCACATCGTGTATCCACAAATTGTCAGCACATACATCTCATAATAAATATCTCATAAAGCATAACATATAGAACTCACATCACATCCTGCATCACACACATGTCAGTCTCACAACATATAGAAATCAAATCACATCCTACATCATCCATGTTAGTACATCATAAGCATCCATACATTTATCCATAACACATCATATCCCACCCAGCTCATCATATATATACCAAAAATCATCGCAAAGAATAAAAGTACATGTCCCAACCCAAAAGCATGACACAATAAATGTCTGTTTGAGTCCATAATAATACCAATAGTACATATATGAATATACAATTGGGACTATGCCCTCCACCAATAAATGAATCATATATAATCAAAACTGCAGCATATCACTACCTATCTACCTCTCCTGAGGGAGGTTGCATATCAAAATCCTCAGCTAATGGGTCTACCTCTGGTAGTACCTATAGGATGGGGGGCCGGCTCACTGCACCTTGTGTACCTATGTCCTATATAACTATCATGTGCACCACTCGATATATCACAATAAAACCTAGATCCATGTCCATCCCTACCCCTGACTCTAATCCCTCTGCCTCCGCCATTTGTACCGAACCGCTGACTAAGTGCTACTAACTCTATGTGTGGCCTGACTGATGGCTCCTCTTGCCTTCCCTGTGGCTCCCATTGGCCACTAATCTATGACTCCCATTGTACCCTATCCTCCTACTACCACTTGATCCTATCAGTAATGATCAGCTCGGCTCCGTGTAATTTTGTACCCACTCAGGCAACATAGATGCAAGATATAACCCCTGGTAGAAGCCAATTTGCTCCCCCAACCTCACCAGATGCTACTACAGGTGTGATACCTCTCTTGACCACATGTGGGATCCCCATATGGTGGTATCCCTATCTCCCAATAGTTGGTCTCACTCCAACCGCAAGCCATCCCTCTCCGCTCGCAGACCATCTCTCTCTGCAATTAGGGCATCTCTCTCCCTCCTTAGCTACTCCCTCTCATCCACCATCATCAGCCCATCCTATATGGCTTACGCTAGGTGCACAATCAGGCTATCCCTCTCTATCTACAACCCATCCCTCTCCCCCAACAGCCCATCCCTCTCTGCTCTTAGAGCATCTCGCTCCAACTGTGTGTCTTAGAGCATCTACATAGTAGTATCATGTATAGCCTGTAGTGAGGCTAGGTGCACTATTGCATCATCTCGCCCACCCCTAGACAATCCAAATCTTGCTACTTGTGGTAGTGGTCCTGGTGGTGGTCCCCCTACAATTATCTAGAGGCCATCTCCTCCATCTCCTCTCCCCCATCCACATCCATCCTGTCTTCATCTCCATCTCCATCTCCATCCCCATCTCCTCCTCTCCCTCCTCTATCCCTCCCTCAAATCCTTACCCTCTCTCCCCCCTCCTCTCCAACCTTTGTACATGGCTGGTGCCCCTCCTGCACCATCTAGTAGCCCTGATCTCCCTACCACCCTAGGTTGTTGGAACTGGGCATCGTATACTGGTGAGGTCCCTAGATCTGCCACCCCTCCTATCCAATCCTAGAAAAATGGCTGCATGGCCTGATAGGTAGCCAGTAGTCCTCCCCTATCCATCAGTGGCCCAAACTCTGATATCCTCTCACGGGTGGCTCGCTAGTACCATCACTCTCCTTGTGGCACATCCTACTTGAATCCGAACTGACGAGATGTCATGTCCAGTCTGTAATGCTCCATAATATAGTCCCATTTCCCTGTAAGGTGTGTGGGCATCACAGTGAATGGCAGCTCTCATGCATCCTCAACCCATGGCACTTGTCCCAGGTATGGATGCCATGTGATCCCATCCCTGATCCTGTCTAGCATCTCCCACCAGAAGTCAGTATCCCTCACCTCATGGTAGGTCACTAGGTCTCCCCAACTATATGCCAAAGACTCCTCCATCTATCAGTCCACTCGGCCTAAAGGCCGCAGCACTGCTATATGCTCCCAAGCCCACACCTATAGGAGGGAGGAAAACCCAAAGCTCCTCCCTAGCATCCCCACTCCATGGTACACTATCTGATGCAGATCGTGGTACATCTCTGCAAGCATCAGGATCCCCCATGCTGCTGATACCCCTACATCCACAATCTACATGATCATGGGAATCAATGCCAAAGTCAGACTCCTCCCACCTATGTCTGGGGAGAGATACCCTGACACCAATCCCAATACATAGTAGTGGACCCATTGTCCCACTGGTTCTGCCATGAAATGCTCTACTAATGTTATCTGCCCATGTGACAAGATCAACACTATTGTAGGCCCTAGTAGTGGGGCCACTACCTGCACCTATGTGTATACACCAGCTACCACCAGTACCCCTCACACTTGTAATTGGAAGATGAGATATACAAACTCCAAGGTCACCATCATCTCCCAAGTGGGTAGATGAAATCTCCCAGTCTCTAACTGCCAATGCTCACACAATGTTGTCACTAGTGCCATGTACATCCATTTGTGTGGCATTTGAGCTAGATATCCCAAGCCCAGTGCATCCACCCGAGCCCAGTCTGCCACCATGAACTATTCTGAGATAATCAGCACCACTGCCCATCTCTCTTGACTAGTCACTTGATCCACCGACCACTGCATCCAAGCCAAATCAGCATGTTAGTTACTTGACCTCGGTAAGCCTAAAAAAGATTTTTTTTCCCCGCATTCCCACGAAGATTTTTCTCCCCACATTCCAGCCGAGCCTTTTTGTCCCTGTGTTCCCACAGGACCAACCCTCCCTGCATTCTTGCCAATCCCCAGTAGTCATGGGAATGCATTCCTGTGACACTTACCTTTTTTCCCCTCCCCTGTGGGAATGCTATTTTTTGGCATACCACTGCCAGCTCACGAGAACATGATCCTGCAAGATATCCTTGCGGGACCGCGGTCCCACAACCGCTCCCAAGCTTTTTGCGATCCCGTAAAAAAACCCATGACCCTCCTGAAATTTGGCCCCCACCCAACTTTTGTGGGAACACATTCCCGCTAGGGCAAGAGCATTCCCACTGAGTGCACACCCTGTGAGAATGAGCTTTTCTAACTTAAAAAAATGCGTTAAATACTTGAAAAACATAATGAAAGGTTCATTTTTTCAATCCAAGATTAAAGAAAGCTAATCCACCCCAAAGTCAACCCCTTATGACATCACCTCCACATCCTCCAATGAGAAATCAAAAGCCTCTTACACCTCTTACACACTTGTCCCCTCTCACACCTTCCAAAGTTGACACATCTGTTAACCATTTGACCTCTCCTTCAATCCTCCCCCATTGTGACACTTGTCACAATGCTATGCATTTGAGAAAGCACAACCCATGTGCTCTACCTTGGATGCATCTCCACCATTGCTCATATGCCTTTTTCCCCTTAATCTCCATCATTCATTTCACCCATCTTTCTATAAAAGAGAAGCTCTCCTCCTTCATTTTCATCCACCATTTGAAGCAAAGTTATTATGCCCATTTCTCCATTGAAGCTTGAGCATAGCATTTTAGCACACATTCCATCCTTGGACAAATCTTCTACATCTTGGAGGTTTTCTTAAGGGTTTTATATTGCTTTTGAGTTTGTTTGCTTCCATTTTGTAGGTCTAATCATAGGTGTTTATCTCATTTATTTTGTTGAATGTTTAGTTTACTTTGCATTCTTTAACACTACACTACAGTTTTAAAATAGTCTCAACCCAAAAATGGGGAAATTTATTTTAAAATAATTACAATTAAATGATAAAACCCATCCATGCCTCAAAAAACAAATATGGATAATGTATATATTTTAAAATATCCTCAACCCAAAAATGGGGAAAATATTTTAAAATAATACATCACATAGATCCAATGTCTAAGAACTCACAGTAAAAAGAAAATGTCAACCCTAAAAGAAGGAGAGAAATGGAAATATACACTATTGTCAAAACCCCTCCTTTGATAATGGAAAACTACTGGCAACAAACCCTCAAACTTGGCAAATGGCAAGCTGTTGTTCTCACTGGCAGTTGGATATGGAAACATCTGGCACCACTGCAATTGATTTGGGAAAAATCCAGCCTCTAGCTTCATGTTGTTGAGGTAGGAACTTGAAATGGCATTCATCTTTTCATTTCATGTCTGATTTCGAGGGTACTAGCATTGTAAACCCTCTTTGTATCTATGAGGGCACAACATTGTCTGTTATTCATTTTATCTCATCCTCAAGGGTACTGCACAATGGTGGCATGCCGTTTTGATACTTTTGTTTGTTCATACTGGGGCTAAGGGCCATGAATTTGTATTGTTGTTGCATATTTCCCTATTATTTTCTTCAAAACCTTTCAACTATGAAAGCCCAATAATCCTCGATTAGGGCACTGTGTTTGAATTTTGTTGTCTCTCTATCTGTTATGAAACAAAACCAAATGCCACTGTGGTCATTCTATTTTGGAGTTATCTTTTGTATTTGATTTGTATGAACTATGTATTTGAGTGTATCTAGGACATATTTGATGTTTAGATTTCGATAGCACATGTTCTGAATTCCTCGGGCCTGCAAGCTAGGGCATCATATTGTGTCACATTTTAGCATTGTGCACACTTTTTTTACTTAGGGATGGCCAGTGTAAGGTTTATGAAGCTCGTGATTGAGCTAGGGCACCAAATTAAAGCCACGGGCCTACCTCTATATCTATCACTCCCTGTGTGTTATCGTTACCATCTCTTATTAGTGTGATGCATCTTGACAAACCATGAGCTACTTGTCATGGATATTGGAATAGGACACCATTGCATTTTGATTCATTGCTTACTGTATTCTGAGGGTGTAACTGTTAACATTGTATTACTTATTCATTGTTATCCATTTTGAAAACCCATGAAATAGCTGGGGTATTAATGCATATGTTCCATTTGTTTGCCATTGCAGATTGTAATATGTGCATTGTTTCTATTTATTCTACCTTTATCATTCATTTGTGAGGCACTGATTGCTTAGTATCACTGATAGATGACCCTTGAGCCATGAGCTAGGGCATCATTTTAATGTTTATACTATATTTTTTGTCTCATGATACTGTTGGAAGCTTACGTGGGCACTGGGAACCCACCTTTTATCTTGCTGGCATGTTTATTTGCTTTGGTTTATTTCTTTAACACTGGTGGATTTGAAGGCCGAGAGCCACAAATTTGAGTCTAAGGCATCACATTCTTGAGTCCACTGTTATCCATCCCTATTTCTATATTGTTGAAGCATTGTGTGCTAGCATAGATCAATGACACATTTTGTTCCCTACATTTTTCTTTCCTTACCATGCATTGAACCTACAACATCAGGCTTTGTGGATGCCTTCTATTTGCAATCACCATAGTCTAATTTGTATCTTTATTCTTGTTGCAACATCCCTTTTGTAACACTATGATGTATGCCAGCCCATGAATGATTGTTTGTTTGTGGACCATTAAACTGCTGGAAGCATGTCCCTTTGAATCATGATACCCTCTATCATTTCTTTAAACCTTCTTTATGCAACCCGTGAGCAGTAGCTAGGGTATTAGCTTTTAAACTTGTTGCTTTGTTGGCACTCGTGCTTGATCCTTCTCTGCATATGGAATCTCTTCCTTTTTTGTTGATGGAACCATGGCATCACACTTTGAATGGTGTCCATACCTATCTGGGATCATAGCTTGGTTGTGGCCTTCTATTATGAATGGCACCAAATTAATGTGTTTGTTGTTACCATGTTGTTCAAGTGCTCATTATTTCCTTACATTATATTATCCATTTTGGTCCTTGATTTAGCTTAAAAGAAGATCTTGTTAGAAATAGGGAATACTAAGAGGGGGGGTGAATCACTATTCTACAATCTTTATCTTTTGCCCAATTATGGGTATAACAGATTATCTTTATACATGCATAACATAAGAAGCTAAACAATATGCATAGCAATAGAAATAAAGAACTCATAACACATGATATGTTCTCGAGGAAACCCTAGCCAAGGGAAAACCCCAGTGGGGATGGTACCCACAAAGATCCACTAATAAAAAGTATCCTATTAAGGATATTGACCCTATTAGGAGTCTATTATAAGCATATAGTGTATCAATCCTGATTAAGGGACTATAGGCCTTGTTAGAAGCCTCAACCCTGTTAGGAGTTGTCAATACAAAATCTGATTACCAGATGAGCCCACTGCCCAAAAAAGTAATGTAAAATGTATACTAATTACAAAAATGGATTAAGGTATATAACCTTATGCTTCTTGCATCAATATCTTTTCACTGCTCTTACATTCGCATCATATCATTACAATGTTACCATATATCTCTACTTCTTACAATTACATATTACATATATAAAAGTTATTAAGGATAATAAATTTACATGGTCAACTTCCATATATCTTTATCCAAGAGTTAACATCTAGGATGTCATCCCTTTATATTGTTAAGTCATTATTTTGATAAACAAAATAATCCCTTAACTCTTTACCAATCCTGTCTTCAAAATTGTCCTGTCGGCTTAACACTGTCTTCAGTATAATTGTCATAACTAATTCTATACATTTTGTACTAACTCACTCTGAGATGAGTCATCATTAGTAATCATAGAGTCTATGTTCAAGTGCACAAGCACTGAATTTACTCCAGTCAACATCACAAACAAAAACTGTATCTTGGTGCATTGGTGAAAACATTGTCTTACACTTAGACAAATTTTCAATGCGCTCTTCTATACTTTCTCTCTGACCTTTTTTATCTTCATGTGGATCATATGTTTCCATAATGACAACATCTATGTACTCACTTTAGCCAAATTGCCAATAATCTCCCCCTTTGTCATTGGTGGCAACATATGAGAAAATTGGCTAAGTGTACAAGTCAAAATCTCAAAATTGTATCAAAATTGTGGCCATAGTATAGAATATGTATACTATCCTTATAAATCCTCAAAATGTAAACTCTAATACAATGCTCCCCCTAAGAGTATCAATCCTTATCAAATATATCAATTTTTTGCTCTAATATCTCTCCCCCTTTGACAACAATGACAAAATAAGGTAGGGAGGATTACAAAATTGTATCCCAAAAAGATTATACCTTCATTTTCTTATTGCAAAGTTGGTAGGCTTGCAACACAATCTGCAAAATCAGCTTTCATAGCTTCTATCTCCTTTTCCCATGAATTCTTGATGGAATCTACCACATTGAGTAATGTGCTCAGTCCATAAGCTACTATTTGACAAGCCTGGAGGTTGTCAAATTTGAATTTCTGAAAGGATGTCTTAGCTGTAAGACATTCTTCTAACTGCTCTTCAATGATTCTCAACTTTATAGAGATGTGTTCTCTCAAAAGAGTGAGTCTCCTCATTTTTTTGTTCCTCTCATCTTGCAATATTCTTATTTCATCATAAAGCTTTCAAACTTTCTTTTCAGCATCACATACCTTCAAATTAGGTCTAGAAAGAAGGTTACATTCATTCTGAATCTCATCTTCCTTCAACTTGATCTTTTGTTCCTCTTCTATTGTCAAAATCTCTAGTTTTGTACACTGTATGTACAATGATTTTCCTATCTCCAAATGTTTTGTCAAGTTCTTGATACAAATATCAAGACTGCTAATATCATTCTTGATATTCTGACTGATGTTCAAAAGCATTTCAGCTTCATAAGCTGCTTGAGCTCTCACTTTTGCGATATCAGATAGGTTAGTGAATTCATTGTCAAAAGTTCTCATTACCTTCTTAGCTTTCTCCAAAGGGTCTACCTCTGTGATTTGTGTAGTTACAATGCTTTGTAACTTCTTAGTAAGGTCCTTTAGACTCCCTTCAAGATTCTTCACTTTCTTGTTCTTGCCAATGATTTTATTCAAAGAAGTGATTAGTTCCAACTGATCATCATCATCAACTTCCTTTCCTAAATCTTCAAACAAAGATCCAATTTATTTCTTCTTTCTAGTCTTAGGAGTAAGACTAATGTCTTTTGTGGTAGGAATGGGTGCTTGAATCTTAGTCTCCTTAGGTTCTTTACTGATAGATTGAGTCTTCTTTTCTTCTTCAGTTCTATCTGGTTCATCAAGAGCCGAATTGTCAACAATGTTTGCTAAGTTCTTGAATACATTGTCATCAATATCAAAGGTGACCTTAGTACCTTCTATATTCATAGTTTCATCTTAAATGTTAATAGCTGAAGGAGAAGGAATATCCTCTTGTTCAGCTTCAACTGATGGCTCTCCAACATTTTTTTCCATGACCTTGATTATTGCCTGCTCTGTATCTGAATTAAATTCTTCGTATCTACCTCCCATAATCAAAATGGTTCTCCTTTTGGTTCTCAAATGGGTGCTTAAGGCCTTCAATATCTACTTCAAGTGTTCATCATCTCTCACATCACAAAGCTTCTTCACAAGATTATTTCTGATATTAGTGTCTTCTTCAATTGCTCTCTACTTTCTATTTACAAGTTTGGTATACAACTCATTAGGTATTTGACCTTGAATAGAATCAAATTTCTTGTCTACCAAAATCATATGCTTCACAATAGCATTCTCCAAATTTAGTCTTTCTGAATAATCATAAATTTTATAGTACTTGTTCATTTTAGTGAAATTTCCATCTTGTATGATTTCTTCATTCACTCTCTCAACTCTTAGTTTCCATGTCTTCTTCTTAACTATAGTGTCATCATCTTTTATTTCTACAATTTCTCTTGGTACTTGTTGAACTAAAGTCTTCTATCTCTTTCTTGGTCTAGTAGCAATTTCTCTCATTCTCTTGCTAGTTGTGGAGGAAGTGGATCTAGTTGTTACTTGTTCCTTTTCTAGTTCCTCTACTTTCACCTTGACTTGTGTAGGTTCTTGTTGTGCTACACTAGATGACAAGAGTGGTACAATGAAGACTTCTTTCTGTCCAATATCCTTGATTGCTACTGTTGTCTATTTTGCTATTAAGAATTCATGTTTTGACATTCCTAAATCTTTCAGTATCCTCCTGATAGTGCTATCAACTCTCTTCTTAGATTTCTTCTATTCAGTTATAGCTTTTGTCAAGTTGAAGTTCTCTTCAAAAGTTCCAAATCTGCTGCACTGAGTGTCCAATTTACATTTAAGTAATCTACCAACATATTCTTTTGTTTCAGCCTCAGATATCTCATAGCCAAGAGGGTCTATGAACTCAATTCTAGGTTCCACTGCTTCAATATAGGTAAAGTCAGTGTCAACCATAAAACATATATCATTTTTATACTTCTTCACAAGTGATTGTGGAATTCTTGATCTGCTAGTTACCATGTTCTGAAATGTCTTCATTACTAACATAGCACTCTCATTTACTTTGTCAATAACATGTCTCAAATATACTTTTTTTATCCTTTCCATACCAATTTTTCCATCATTCCAATTATTTGCAATGGTGTACAAAAATCTTCTCAATGAGTGGAAAAACATGTATGTGATTAAGGATGAAAATCTAAATTGTGCATACTTAGATTTCTTAATCTTCTCCAAGTTTTCAAACAATTGAATTCTCATAATTTCACACATATCAACTAATACTTTGTCAACACACATTAAATGGGAAATATGCACCATTCCAGCTACCATATCATCTTCTCTAGAATTTGCACAAAACTTAGTTGTTAGGTACTTGCATAAATAGCTAACATCATGTTGTTGGATCTTGCTAATCACAATTCCTCTGCCATTGTAGGATGAACCTATGTTGTCTATGACTATTTTTCTCATTGAAAGGAATAGCACCAACTTTAGATAAACCTATGACTTCATGAATCAAGTCGACTATAATGTCTATCACTCTATCCTCTAGCCAAAACTTTCCATTGTAAATTCTGCTCAAAATAATCTTAGTGCATTCTTCATTGTCAAACTCATACTTCAAAGCATACTGAACAATCTCATTATCTTTCAAATGTTCATATCCTTGTTTCAATGACATATCATGATTGTAAATCTTCTGATGTTCATTGGTAAAATCACTATCACTGACGATTTCTAACTTGCATCCAAGATAACTTCTCACATTTTATAAATGCAAAACTCCATCTGGTACGGATGATAATGCTAACCTAGGATCATCTTCTTCCAAGGGTTTTACTGGTTCCCTCTTCATTCTAGGTCTATTCTTATCTTTGACATTGTGAATTAAGGATACATCCATGACTACTTTAAATTCCTTATACCGATTCAAAGATCTGCCAAGATAAATACCTCAAATTCGCTATTCTAGGGCTTTTGTAGATTTGGCACTCAAATCTTTCACCAAATCATTGCAAAATGCTTCCAATATCTATTCTTTTCTCTCCTAAACACTTCAATTCACTTTGATAATGAAATAACATCAATCATAACCTTTTATTACTTCAATCTCACTTAGATCTGACATCACATTCAATTCTTTTGCCACTTCTTTCCAAAAAGTTGTTTTTGCTATCTTGCAAAACTTAAAACTTCTTGCGATCTCGCAAAACATAATATTTTCTTTTGTGCTCTTAACCATAGCATTAGTACATCATAAACTACCTTACATTAATTGTGCAAAACTTAATTCATCAAAAATCTACTTCTACACTAATTCTAAGTTCCTAATCTACTGTAATTATCATAAATCAAGTGCTTTGAGTTAGGTCAGGTAAGTATTCATTCTTACCACTTGTTACTTCACCTTTCTAATTACCTTCAATGTTGAATATGTCTCCTTGATCTATGCCTTTAACAAACTTCACTTCATTTGCATTACTACAACAACCTTTCTGTCTATTACCTACATCTTCATTTCTTCTTGCATGATTTCTAGGGTTAGGGTTAGGATGAAAAAATCCATTGTTCATTCTACAAAACCTTGTTGTATGTCCAATCTTGTTACATATCTAACAAACAATTCCATTGTTCCCATATCTTGGTCCTTGCTGATTGATTTGTGATCTACAGTTTCTATCAATGTGTCCAATCTTGTTACATCTATAACATACTACTTCATTTCTTCTATTCATATCTTTAGTAGGTCTTTTATCTGCATTGTTAGTATTCCTAAACATTCTACTACCATAATTATTCTCAATAACTTTAGGTCTTCTACATTCAATAGCTCTATGTCCAAAACCATGACAATTATAACAATAACCATTAAGAGGTTTAAATTGTTTACCTATGCAATCTCTCTTCATGTGACCAATAGTATTACAACCAAAACATCTACCTTTGAATTCTCTTTGCATACCTTTGGGTGATTCTTCTTGGTTTGGTGGTTGTTCTTCTTTAGGTGGTTGTTCTCCTTTAGGTGTTCTTTAGATTTGTTGATCTCATCTGACTTTTTCTCATCTATGCTTTCAGATTCTTTCAGATTTGGTTCCTTGCTTTCATCATTTGTTCTGAATATATTAAATCCAAGTCCAGTCTTATCATAGGATGGTTTTCCATAAGATACTTGTTCATGAATCTTGTCACTATTTGAATATAGCCTTTCAAGTTGTTGTTTGGATTGAGTCAATTCACCTTTCATAATCTTATTGTATTTCTCCAATTCTACATGCTGCAAATTTACTTTCTCAAATTCAGATGTTACTTTGCCAAGTTTAGATTTTAATTCTTCATTCTCAATCTTCAACCTTTCATTCTCAGATCTCAGATTTGCATCATTTTTTTCATTTCCATCTTTCAAACTAAGCTTCAGATTTGCTATCTTCAGTTCATGCTTAAGGATCACATTTTCTTTTTCTAAATTGTCATCACAATCTTCAATAAGAATTTTGGATTCCTTTTCAGATTTAAGATCTTCTACCTTGTTTTTTAGTTTCTCAATAAGGTTCTTTGCATCATCATATTTCCTTTTCAGAGTGTTTATTTAATTAGTAAGCATATCAATTTTCTCAAGAGCTTCTTCAATTATTTTTTGTAGTTGATCCATATCCATAGAGATCTTACTCAAGTTGCTAGGCTTCCCTTGAATGATTCTTCTCTGAGTAATTAAGCTCTGGTACCAATTGTTAGAAATAGGGAATATTGAGAGGGGGGGTTAATTAGTATTCTACAATCTTTATCTTTTACCCAATTATGGATATAATAGATTATATTTATACATGCATAACATAAGAAGCTAAACAATATGCATAGCAATAGAAATAAAGAACTCATAACACATGATATGTTCTCGGGGAAACCCTGGCCAAGGGAAAACCCTGGTGGGGATGGTACCCACAAAGATCCACTAATCAAAAGTATCCTATTAAGGATGTTGACCCTATTAGGAGTCTATTACAAGCATATAGTGTATCAGTCCTGATTAAGGGACTATAGACCTTGTTAGAAGCCTCAACCCTGTTAGGAGTTGTCAATACAAAATTTGATTTCCAGATGAGCCCACTGCCCAAACAAGTAATGTAAAATGTATACTGATTACAAAAATGGATTAAGGTATATAACCTTATGTTGCTTGCATCAATATCTTTTCACTACTCTTACATTCACATCATATCATTACAATGTTACCATATATCTCTACTTCTTCTTACAATTACATATTACATATATACAAGTTATTAAGGATAATAACTTTACATGGTCGGCTTCCATATATCTTTATTCAAGAGTTAACATCTAGGATGTCATCTCTTTATATTGTTAAGTCATTATTTTGATTAGCAAAATAATCCCTTAACTCTTTACCAATCCTGTCTTCAAAACTGTCCTGTTGGCTTAACACTATCTTTGGTAAAACTATCATAACTAATTCCATACATGTTGTACTGACTTGCACTCTGAGATGGGTCATAATTATTCGTCATAGAGTCTATGTTCAAGTGCACAAGCATTAACCTTACTCCAATCAACGTTGCAAATTTTTTTTTTATCCTGGTGCACTGGTGAAAACATTGTCTTACACTTAGACAAATTTGCATTGCGCTCTGCTATACTTGCTCTCTGACCTTTGTGATCTTCATGTGGATCATATGTTTCCATAATGAAAACATCTATGTACTTAGTTCAACCAAATTGCCAACAGATCTAAGCCTTTTCATGCTATAATGAAGCTGTATGGGTGACATAGAAAGTGTACCTCCTGCTTTGACTTGATGATTTGGCCCCCATGATTTATCCATTGAACTATTGTTGGCACCACTACATGTGTTAGCTTCATTAATCCACACTTGAGATTCACTTGATGACATATTTTGGACATCATTACAACATGTTTACTTACATATTTTGAAATGAATGGCACCATGTTTTCATTCCTGATCTCAATCTGCTTATGCATCAAGTTTTCTTACCATGACATATTGTTCGGTGCCCATTTTTTCATACATACACTATCTGTTCACTATCTCCATGTGATGATGTGCATACCGTGTCACTAATCTAACATATGTAGATTACATATGATCATGCTATAACATTTTAAGTATGCTTTATTTCTCTACTTTGATAATGATACATTGTGCCCTATTGAGATCCATTTGATGTTATTAAAAGATGTTATGTTTAGCATTTGTACCCATATGGGACTGTAATTTATTACATGATTTAAGGCACTACCTCCTCATTTGCATGTTTTCCCACTAAATAGTACCCAAAGAGTATTACAAACATGCTGGATGTACCTTATGTTACAATGTTCTACAATCACTCTGCTATTTGTAGCTTCTTTGCTTGGCCTTGAGATGCAGATTTGAACACACCTATGTTATGATGTTGATCTTTATTTTGTACTTTCATGCTTTCCTTTGCTCTCATGATTCTTCCTTCATGATCCTTGAGTGTCCCCATTGATGCTGCATCATCTGGATGTTTCTCTATTGACCATGGGTGTTCTTGGCCCGTGATACAGTCACTGACATGAAACTTGAGGTTTTCTTGTTATCATCTACATCAACGGTTAAGGTCATTCATTTGGGATCTGATAGCCTTCAATTTATTGTTGGATCAACTCCTCCTGTATCTGCACATGGAACAAACATGTCAGTGAAAAACATGATGTTTCTTTCATCTTTGGAGCCTTGATAGACATTCCCCCTGAGCACATCCCTTCCCAGAGGTGTATGGCTAGGTGTACATATGCATCTTGTGAATATTGTGATATAAGTCATTGCTTAGATCTACAGATCTAACCCATATCTTATCTCTTCTTGCAAGTTTTGGATCACAAGAACTCTCTGGGTAGGACTGGATCCAGACATCATTACTAGGCAATGTATGGTACCCCTATATTTAAATTGATTACTTTATGTATATCTGCACTCATTCATTCAATTCTAGTAACGGCTATGCTCATGGCTTGTGTGAGTTTAGATAGATGTTTTCTTTCCAGTTCTTTCCCTTTTGTACAACATACATAGCACTGATACATCCATGTGTAATCTCTAGATGCAAAAGTTTTATTTTCTTTCTCTTTCATGCACTTTCACAATAAAATGAAATTTTTTTTTAAGAAAGACCACTAATAATTTCAAACTAGGGTGCAGTAGTCTAACTTAGTAACTAGGCCTTTTCAAATGTGTAAAATACTGATAATAGTTATCACTGCTACTTTTGGCTCTAGATCCTATCAACTATCAACGACTGAAGGAGAATAGCTCTGAGAACCAATCAACGTTCTCCATCTGTAGAAATTCTATGACTTAGGCATTCAGTCTATGGTAAAATGTATCAAAAAAAAATAAAAAAAAATGAAAAAATACAAAAAAAGAAGAAAAAGAAAAAGTGCCTTTGTGAAAACCTGGAAACAAGCGCCTTGGTAGCAAAAAAAGAGTCTCTGTCAAGATGGTGAAAACCTGGAAAATGAGTGCCACTTGTATCAAAATGCTCCATCTATCAGCACAATCTTGCTTTTTCCTAGCTTTCAGTCTACTTTAGTTTGTATATATCTCTCGGTTTTCTTTCGCATCCTATTTTCAATAAAGTCGATCTGAGCACCATTTAGCAAAAGTGTCGGTATCCTATCAATGTTCCAAACTTGGGGGCAATCAATGTCATATCCTAAAGCCCTCAGTATCTTCAGACACATTATTTCTAGTCAAGGTCCTTCCAAAGCTATGTCTGAGTCAATCATTCAGTCCCCTCACCAGGAAAGGATTTTACATCTTACAACAACACAAAAAACAACAACAAACTGAAAACAATCTCTGCTATGTGCTTTTATATTATTTATATGCATACTAATTCACATTGAGATTTTTGCATATTATGTCTCCTCGAGCTCCTCGATGATGTCCTTCATAGAATTTAGAGAGTGATGAATGAGGGCATAATCTTTTATTTATTTTCTACTTTGAGTGAAAATCTAATAACTTTGGAAATTTTGGATTGAATTGGTTTCCACTATAAGTACCTCCATCATGTATTTGATGGCCATGTGTACCTCAACCACCGATACCCAGACAATTCATGGAAGTTTGATCTAACTTTGTCTTTTGAGTGATTTCTCCTTCTCTATTGTGAAACATGATGATTCCCAAGGATGTGAATGATAAAGGGTCATTGTGGGTAAATTCACATGAGAATGAGAATGATCTCTCCTCTGCTTGGTTTGTTTGTCTACAAGGCATATTCAGGTCATCACAATGTTTATGTTATGATGCTTATACAAATTGCTATATCAAAATGGACATGATATTTAGGTCATCCTAGATTTTGTGCCTTGATGCTTATATCTAAATCCAACATAATGAAATGAAAATCAATATTCATATGTTCATGGTTTCCTAACTAGTGAACATTGTATTGATTTATCTAGTTACCTAATAAATATTTAGTGATGAAAATGGCCGACACATGACCAATGACTAAGTCCTAGGTCCTAGTTCTGCATTTTATTTTGCACTTTGCATGATTGTATTTATCTCATGATTTCAAAATTCAGCTTGATGCTTAATGATTCTCCAAAACTATGCTAAACATGAAACAAGGACTGAGTATTACATGAAGGTCTCCTTAATAGATTAGCAAGCAGTCACCATCCTAGGTTAAACATCCATTTTGAAAAATGACCAAGTGCTTGACTTAATCAATACTTGCAAAATATATCATGTGTATCACTGCATTTACATTACATATCATGATTATTTCATACATCCATTACATACATAGATGAGAATTCATCAATCATAAACTAATCATACATTTCCATAATCCATCTATCATTGCATTACACATTCCATAGATTCTACGCTAACACATAAAACATTTGCATCACATGATGTAATACTCATAAACAAAATGACAAGTTCATATGAAGTCACAACCCAAAAAGATATCGTGTGTGTGTGTGTGTGTGTCTATATATATATATATATATATATATATATATATATATATATATATATATATATATATATATATATATATATATATATATATATATATATATATATATATATATATATATATATATATATATAATTTATTTATTTATATCAAAAATCAAGATAAGTATAGGGGTGCACTATTGTCATAGTATACAAAAGAATGAGCTTGACTAAGCTATCAGATATAATCCATGTATGGACAAAAATGAAAAAAGCATGAGAACACTATGATTAAACAACTATCTTCCTAGTCCTCAACATCTGGTGCCTCTCCTCTGGCAGGTGCATCTGGTGGTGGGTCAGCATGTGGTGCTCTAGCTCCCTCAGACACAATCATGTACTCAAAATATGACGGCACTCTCTTCTCAGTAGGTACCCTCGAATAATAAGAAGACAAAAAATAAGAGGCCCTACTCATCTAATGGATCATCTCTGCCTATAGTCACCTCACATCAACCTCTCACTCAAGTCATTATCTCTCAGACTCTCTGAGCTGCACCTCAAAAGTGGCACTCTATAACCTCAAATCATGTATCTACAGTTAGAGTTTCCTAATGATATCCTATGGCATCTATCTCAATCCATGATCCACCTCAAGTACCACTATCTCTGCCTCCTCTATAGGCTGCTCTACACTAGCTCCTCTATGCACCTTACAATGATGGATCTCTACACCTAAATAAAAATCAGGGGCATCCAATGTCTCCTCCATTGGAGCATCCTACTGAGCCCCTAAAACCTCATCAGCACTACCAACACCGCTGAGTGTATCACTCTCACCTCTAATATATCTATGCTGCAAAACTACAGGCCTACCTACTGAAACACCCTACGGTCAAGGTAGTCTCATCTTCCCTGATGGCCTTGGTGGGGTCATCACTACTTTGGACTGGGGTGGTGTCGGATGCACTACTGGTATCTACACCTCTCTACATCTCTATCCTCTACCCATGGGGGCACCTTTCGCATCCTCCGCATCCTCCATGGTGGGAATGAGCTTTGTCAGATCAAAATAACACCTCATCAGATGCTCTACTAACCATCCAATAAATGCATCAGTAACTCCAGTGTCAGCAACCAGTGTCTTGTAGTCCCAATCCCTAGAAACATACCCATTGTACTCTTGGCTGCACAATGCATAAGACAATTGAGCTATCCAACCTAACCCCAACTCTCCAACCAATCGTGCATAAGTAGAAAAGTCCTATTGGGCATCCTATATGATGCCATACTACCTCCATACACGTGTGATAATGAATCTCTCAAGGATAGTGGTGGATCATCCTATCAATACTCAAATCTAAAAGAAATAACCAAACTAAGCATGAGTAGTCGACCATGCCTCTATATACAAGTATGACCTCTAGATGATGAAGGTCATGTCATCTAATACCTACTTCTAGTACTCTTTCTAGCCCATCTAGACCTATGTGACATATCCATAATACTTGTAAATCAAAGGCTCCTATGGCTGCCTCTCATCGCCACAAATAGGATGACATATTGGGATGTGCTCCCAAGCTTAGATCTGAAGAACCAAAGAACCTAAGGAAAAAGTCTTCACCTCATGATCCATGATCTCATGGATCTCACTGAGCATGTGAGCTAATAGACATTGTCCCCATCCAAGCTCAGCAAGACTAGCCATCAGTTGTGCAACCATCGGGGCCCAGCTCATCAGGAGATAGTTTTGCTGATGGTCGGACATGATGATTCCTCCAATCATCCTTGCTATGATACATTCTAACCTATGAGTGTGGCCATATCTTTGTACTAGAATCTCCCAGGAAATTTGCTAAGCTATCTACTCATCAGCACCAAATAGAGTACGAAAAGCATGAAGACTGGTATTACCCGCGCTGATATAATCAAGGTGTGGGCCATGAAATGATATCCTCAGAATCCTATACACATCTTCCAAAGTCACAATGATCTCTCTGGTAGGTAAATAAAAATTATGGGTCTCAGAATGAAACCTCTCAACAAGTGCAATAATCAACTCATGGTTTACCTGAATGTTAGGTAGCCAAATTAGATACTCAAAGCCATAGGTAGCTAAATGAACTCTGAGTGGATCAGGTAGTGTTACACATAGTCTCTAGGTTGTTGGGTGAGAGATATGAACATGTACATATAGATAATGAACCTACATACCACAAAAATAGGGTACCCTATCAGTTTCTTGGTAAAAAATCAGGCTATGACCATTCAAATTGAGAAAGTCAATACTTCAGAAGGAGCATAAAAGACTAAGGAAAACAACTATGAAGTCAGAAAAATCAAAATTTTGACCTAAGAATGTGAAAAATGGTCACTGTTTTCCATATGATTTTTCAAACTAGCACCAAAACTTGTACGAGTTCCTATAAGGTCCCGTACGACACTTCATGCATATACTACATTCAGATGGTTCCCGTACAAGACTTGAGGGACCCGATGAAATGTCGAATGACAAAAGGGTCCCTCTCATATGAGTTATAATTATAACAGACATGATAGTCTATAGGAAACTAAAAACTCATACGAGTCTAAGTAGATTGTCATATGAGTTTCCATGATGCAAAAATTGAAAAATTGAAAAATGTGATAAAAAATCTTAGAAAGCATGAAATGAAGCAAAATTTGAATGCAGAATAGGCACAGAGGTCCACTTATTGGGTTCCTATATTGGGGAGGTCGTTGGTATCGATGGATATGCTCAAATTAGTGCAAGGAGATAGGAATTTCCTTTTTTTCTCTGAGGGCTCCACAAGTTTTATAAAAGTCAAAAGGAATAATGATTTGAAAATGACCCTTTTGGGCCTTATATAGGTTTTAACCTAATTTTTCAAAATACTCCATTTTGCATGAAAATTGCACCCCTTGCTAATTTTGACATTTTGAATCCATTTTTGGGATCAAAATTGAAATCTAAGATCATTTACTTTGTCAAAATCATGATTTAAAATTTTCAAACCTAGGATGATTGATTGCTTGCATAATCGACCTTCAAAACATCAAAATAATTCATAATTCAACTTAACTGATTATCATACATCAAACTATCAAAATTTTAGCTTGGTCAGCGATGGTCAACTCATGGTCAAACCTAGTCAAAATTGGTCTTCAGGACCTCCAAACGATGCAAAACATGTCTCCGGACGTGCACAACCACTTCTCAAATCGATTAACATGCTTCCACACTCTCTCAATGCTGAATTTATTGTCAGATTTTGATTTTCATCCCGAAGGGGGCATGGTATTGCACATCATTAACTAATTCTATCAATAAAATTTTCTTTAGTAATCAAGACAACAACCACGTCTAGTTGCTAATTCATCAAAGTCTTCATCCCTTGGGGCACATCACCTGGGGCATATTAGATTCATCAAGATCCATATCAATCTAGTGTTCTCTCACAAACTTATAAATTGTATCAGCTCTTCGTAACCATCGGTTCATTAGTGTTATTTCCTTGGTTCTTCATAATTGAAGGGTTTAGATTTGACATCCTTTTGATTCCTTTGGACAACCAGGTCTGCAGTCAGGATGGTCATTTCTTCATAATCATAAGGTTCAAAATTAGGTGTTTTGACACTTTTTCATAATCATCGGTTCATTGTTGCTATAGTTAACATCATTCTTTGGTCAATTAGGACCTAAATCACCAAATATTCAAATCAATCAATTGGTTTTTGTCTCAGAATCAGTTAATCTTTCAGGATCGGTTTCTCCACCACATAACTGAGTCCACATCATCATGAAAAATAGATTATTCTTTGAACCATTGTGCTTCACACAGTAATTCAAAGAGGGGCAAAATGTAATACCCCAAAAATGCGCTATAGGACCATTGACCTTCTACATCAACAATTGAAATGAAATCGACACAAAAGTCCTAACCTAAGGCACATCTGCGCATCAAATCATCAAAACCCTAATAGATTTTATCCTAATTCTACATCAAGGAATATTTCCTAAATATTCCTAATTTATCCAAATTATCTCGTAATTAAATATTATTTGGTGATAAATGATATTCCTTTATTTATCCTAAATTTGATTAATTAAATATGATAAGTATTTAATTAATTAGACTTATTTCTACCACTTAATCATTTAATTAGATTTAATTCTATTTATTCCTAATTAATATTATTTAATTTTGACAATAAATAAAAAAATCCTATGAACAATTGATTAAATTCTTATTTAATTAATTAAATTTAGGTGTCAGATTTAGTGATATAGTTTTGGAATAAAGTTTGATTAAATAATTGATTAACTCATAAATCAGTTGTTTTAAATTAGTTAAACTTTAAATTAGTAAATCAATTCAATTTGTTATCCTTTTGAACTCAACATCTATTTTGAGTTAAAATGTGATCTAAACTTCTGATTTGAGTTAAAAAGTTGATTTTGCATGATTTTGTGAGTTAACTAATTTTGATTTCCTGATAACTCAAAAATCAATCTGAGTTAAGTAGGGAGAAATTTTTGGCTTTCCATGAGCTTTCAAAAATCTTAGATTTCTATATAAACAAGGCTTAGCCCTTCACAAAAGATCCTTCTTCATCTTTCAACTGCGCTTTCAATTACTTGAGAATCGAGCTCTTGCGAACAGGAAATTGTGAGATTTTTGCAATTCATTGTTTTCAATCAATTCATAGCATTCCATAGCATTGTTAGATTAGATTTGCAACTCATTTCAATTTATCTTAGATCAAGTTTCATATTATTTTTTCATCATATTGCATAGAAAATCCAAAAATATAGATTAATCTACATACATATTTTCATTGCTTTCAATCATTTAAATCCTTCATTTAGGTATTGCATTGTCACCGATCTCGGTCATAATCTGTCAATATTATACTCATACCTACTAGAAGGCAGTAAATTGCTTGGTTAGCTATATTGTTTCATTTGGAGATTTCTTGATTTGCTAACCTCTAATATTTTACTAAAGTGTTGTGTCCACAACTAGGTACAAGATTCACAGGAACAATTATCAGAAATGATTTCATTGTACTTGGTGAGTAACTTATCAATCTCATCAGTGACACTATCCTATGTTTTCTTACTCAGTTTGTTAGGAATTGCAACAAAACATACATCATTCCTCTTCCAATCTTTAACAAACTTTTTTCCTTCCATTAAGAAAACTTTCACAGATGTGCAAACATTACTAACAAGTTCTTCCATCAAAGGTAATAAGATTTGTCTTCTTCCATCAGCCCAAATAGTATATTTATGCAATCTCCCATCATATATAGCATGTCTATCATATTGTCAAGGTCTACCAAACAAAATATGACAACAATCCATAGGCATGATATCACATAACACTTTATCATAGTACTTTCCAATTTTCAAATTCACATAACATTGCTCACTTACCAAGAGTGTATTCTCATCCTTGATCCATGAAATTTGATAGGGCTTTAGATGTTCCAACCTTTTCAACTGCAACTTTGTGACCATTTCCTCTGATGCCAAATTATCTGAGCTACCACTGTTAATGATTACCTTCCAAACTTTGTCAGAAACTCTACATCTCATCCTGAACAAACTTTTCCTTACTGGATCTTCCTTATTACTTTCATTCCAAAGTGCTCTCCTCACCATCAATTTATTTTCCTTCTTAGGTTCATTCAGTGACTCTTGCACCAAAGAATTTCTACTATTACCAACCTTCTTACTTGCATGTGTACACTCAAATGATCTATGCCCTTCTTCCCCACAATTGTAGCAAGTTCCTTGAAAACCAGCTTAGTAGTTATTGCCTCTACCTCTAGATGAGCTTTCACCTTTACACTTGGTCTTGCCTTTATCTAGATTTGTCTTTTTAGGTTTAGATCTATTTTTTTCACCATAAGATCTATCTCTTCCTCTAGGGAATCTACCACCTCTACCTCTTTGTCTTCACTCATGTCTCTTGTTCAATTTCTCCTTACCTTTCAATGCAAATTGATAAGAATCTTCAATGTTTTCCAATTTGACCAAACTGATTTCTTCTTTGATAGAAACTCTCAAACCATTCAGGTATCTAGCAATTATTTCCATGTCATCTTCATCATGTCCTGATCTAATATCTAATCTATAGAATTCCTCATTATATTCCTTTAATGAACTATCTTTCTGCATCAAAGTTTGCATTTTCCTAACTAGGTTAATCTAATAATCACAAGGTAAGAACTTTCCTTTCAATTTATTCACCATTTTACTCCATACCTTGATTTTTTCTTTTCCTTTCCTCTTTCTATCCAACTACAGATGTTCCCACCATAAGGATGCATGACTTTTCAACTTTGTGCTTGAAATTTTCACCTTCTTTTCCTCGGGTACATTTTCATATTCAAAATACTTTTCCATCTCAGTGATCCAATCCACCAATTCATTAGAATCCAATTTTCCACTATACTCAAGAGGATTAAAGTGTGGTGTAGACTTCAGACTTAGCAAAGCTTTCAAGAATATTTCCTCACCCTGATCCATCACAAGTGTAGGTTCTACATCACCTTGTTCTACCTCAATTTCATCAGATCACTAACATCTTCAAGATGTCTTCCTCTTCTTTGGGATATTTCAATAGCTTATAATCTAGTAGCAAGTTGTCTCAACATGTCTTGGATCTGCATCTCACCTCCCATGAACCATCTTGAAACCCTCTACAATTGTAGGTCAGATCAAAATCTACTACCCCACAAAAATTCAACTAGGGTTTGACAAGAAGGAACCCTCAAACCTAGATTCAAAAACCTAGATCCAGATCTCACCTCGCTCTAATACCACCTAACGTAAGGTGTAGTGCCTGCCCATAGGTTGTTTTTAGTTTGCTTCATGTTTCAGATGTATGACTGAATTCTTTTAGGTCACTTTTCATGTGATCAGTTATTGTTTCATTAATGATGATTATGGATTATTAACATATGTTTATCAGGTGTATGCATAGATTAGATGATGATGTTTTATGATGATAGATTATATGTTTTATATTTTTTATGATGTACTTACCCCATACTTGCATGTGTATGGTGATTATGTGTCCGTATCTATTTGATGTGTTTGTGTGGTAGAGGACATAGGCATAGTTACTTGCATAGTCAAGATCCACACGTCTGACTGTACCCTATCATTGTTTGCTATATATTGTATGTAGATGCTTCATTTTGTGATGTCAAGTTTACAGGTACAGGAGATCATCTTCCCTGAATTGGTAGGAGTGAGCGTGCCCACAAATATTCATCTCAATGGTAAAGAGGGGAGATAATACACAAACCCAAAAACCTAACTTAAGCCTAATTGTCCTAGGATTGGACAAGTGTCTGTTTGACTACCTTACTCGAATTCACCTGGTTGGTATGGATTTGTGGTTCCTATTCTTGAGTTTGTGCATGGTTTCAATTTGCTTGATTTGATTGTGCTTGAATCAGTGGATCTATGATTATTCAGGTGATTTTATATGATTATCGATGTTAAGATTATAGTTGAATTTAATGATTTAATTATGTTCCTATGTTTAATTTGGAAAATTGTCTAAAATCAATTATTTGATTAATTGGAATTAATTGATTATTTAATTAAAATTGGTTTGATTATGTTTGAATGTATAATTAAATAATTGAATATTTAAATGCATGTCCTAGGATGTATTAAATATTTAATTTATTTAATTTGGGTTTTAATTATTAACATGTGCTTAATTGGAAAATGATTTGATTTATGCTTGCCTATTTTATTAAATGATTAAATAATTAATTGCATGAATTTGTGATGCATTATGTATTTAATTTATTTAATAAATGAATTTAAATTATAACATGTGCAAAATTAAAAAGGGAATTGTTTTGAAAAAGTGAACAACTAGTTTTCAAAAGTCAAGTTGAGTTGTGTATTTAAAAGATATTTTAAATTAATTAATTGTATTTACTTTAAAATTTGGAATTTGAGTTGGATTAGGAGTTGTCTTATGAGTCATTTTTAGATTTGGAGTTGAACTGTGAGTTAGCTTTTGAGTTGTCTTTTGGGATTGCTTGAATTTGGGAATTGAATTCCTATTAGGAGATTATTGCATTCATTTTTGGGAGAGACAGGTTTTGGAGAAGATTTTTGGGGGAGCTTGTGTGCTTGGTATTTTGGAGATTTTTGGATTGTTGTGGCTGCATGTTGATTTGAATTTCTTTGTGCATCTGGATTGGGCACCTATTTGCAACATAGCTTTCAGATCTACAGGTTGGGCCTGATTTTGGAGAGAATTCTATTCTCAAATCTACAAGGGTTTTCATTTTGAGTTTTTGGCATTGGATCTAAGGTAGGCATTGAATTTTGCCTGTTATCTTTGTTTCCACATCTAATTATCTTTCTGTGCTTTTATAGTTTCTATGTTTTCTATTTAGTAGATCTATTTTTTTATTAGATTTGGGTATTCAGAAACCCTAGTGTAGTTGATTTTTGTATTTTATTATTACTTGGCATTGTACCGTTATGCTGGCCAAATTTCGTTAATTAATTCTTCATGGTTTTCTTATAAATTGATAAAACAATCATGTTGTATACTTTAACTATAGTATTGGGCGAAAAAATTAATCCCCTATTAAGAGAAATCAATTTAGGACAAAAACCCAATCTTAGTACAAAAATATTCAATTTTGGTTAAAATATAATCTTTGTTTTAAAAGATTACTGTGTAAAAATTTTCATGATTCTAGTAAATTGTTGTGTGTTTAAAAGTTATTTATGAGGAAGGAATAGATTCTTTAATACAAAGGAATCTGAATGGGATTGTAAAAGAGAAAAAAATATTCTCTATTGTAAATTTTAATACCTATATATTCTGTCAAAATTTTCCTCTAAATATATTATTTTAAAATATTAAAATATATTTATTTATTTGCATGTGTTGTATGCAATGTAATTTTCAATATCTCAAAAAATTTTAAAAAATTATATAAAAAAAAAATTAAAACCCCTTTTGGGGTGGGCCCGTGTGCAGCCCCTTAAAGGGACTAGCAAGACAGCCTCTGAGTATTGTCATGTGCAACCCCCAAGGGACTGCATTGGCAGTACCACAGAGGGTACCACCGTGGGGACCGTGGACAGTGTTGGGTGTGGTGTTGTGGGCCCCCCCACACCAAAGTCTATTCGCTTTTAAATTTTTTTTTATTTTTTTTTTGTATAATTATTTTTAATTTAATTTAATGAAATTTATTTTAATAACTTAGTTAATCAATGTATATAATTAATTTAGATTAATTAAATTAATTGTTTTTTTTTTTTTGATAGTTTTAACTTAATAAAAATTTTATTTATTTAATTTGATTAATATGCTTGTGTATTATAGAAAAGATATCTTTGTTAATTATTTTTTATTTAAATTAAATTATGGTTTTAATCTATTTGAATCAATTTTCTTAACTATGTTATACAGATTTAATTGAATATTAGTTTTGATATTTGAAAATTGATATTGGTGAATGTAGAACGTTTTCTTTTATAGAAATAATTACTTGCTAAATGCTTATGTATGTACCAAAATTGGACATTTTTAATCTACTATTTTCCTAGAATGTTAATAGGGGATATTCCTTTTAATTGTGACATTAATGTGATTATTATGTCAGATTCTCCTATCTAATTTATGTGATTTTATATTGGATCAGATTCTACTCGATATGGAGTTTAAACACTTGTAGATCAATTTCAGTTTCCTTTTATGCAATTGTTGTATCCATCTTTCCTACTATTTTCTTATGCTTATATCAGGCACTAGATGACCTAAGGGGAAAACAGAGATAGGGGTATAAGTCAGTTGGGCTTGTTTTCAGCAACATGTTTGATGTGTGTACTTATTTTGATTATCATCTATGTTTTGATCTTATGGGCTCTTATTGGTTAATATCTGTTAGAATAACTGAGAAGGGGGGTGAATCAGTCATCCAAGTCCCAAAACAAAAATGAGTAATCCAAAATACTGTTTCTCTAATTTTTGTCATTCGGTAAACATATATATGATTCACTATCAGTGTTTTTATCGATCTTCAGTTAAAGCTCTTTAGTAGTTACCGATCAAATCAAATAGCTAAAATGTAAAGTATGATAATAAACAATCATCACAATAAACACATAACACAATCATTTAACGTGGAAACCCTGTTTAGGGAAAAACCACCTAGGAACTGGCAACCCAAAAATTTCACTCTTCTGAAGTGAGGCTTGTGAGGACCCAACCCTGTTAAAGGTTACAATACACACTGTTAGGTGTGGCCTAATTAGAGGATTTTGCACTAGAAGTTATCTTTCAATCTTATGTCACTCACTGTGCTGATTTACAGGATAACAATGTTTCACTTGTCAGAATGAAACACAAATAAGACTTAAAAGTCCACTCGGTAAAGAGATTTTCACTATTTACAATTATTAGAAAGTAACAGTAGGTTGATCTACCTTAATACAACAAATTGTAGTTGTAGATTAGTGTTATGCTCAACAATGTTTTCTGACCAATATATCACTTCAGATCTAATATCAATATCACTTACAAACAATCAGTTCTATGCTTTGTGTAGCTCAGTTTGTTCATTATGTAGCTCAGTTTCTACAGCTCAGTTCAGTAACTTGTTTGGTCAGAAATGCATGAATGCTAGTTCATGGTTAGCTTCTACAGTATCTCCTTTTTTTCTTTCTTTTCTCTTTAAATAAACATGTAAGCCATTTTATTTTCATGCATCCGATTTTGCCGCTTAATCATATCCACTGATTTTGCCTCTTTAAACTTCCTTGGCTAATGTGTCATTAACATGTTTCAATCTCCTTCATCATATCTTCCTTGAATTTTGTTAGTCATAGATCCTTGTAACAAACTTTGACTTTTCACCTTGAAATCATGCAAATCTAGCTCATCAGTTTTGTCGTCAAATTGTCTAGTTGACAATATCAATAAATGCTTTTCTGTTCTCGTCGGTTAACAAAGAAATGCATCGGTAAACCTTTATCGGTTAAACTTTTTCTTAGTATACAACACACTACATCGGTGTATATTATCGTCAGTGTTATACTGAGGATCTCGGTAAACATTAAACTATTCTCTTTTACTGACCAACACTACTTTGTGTCTTTTAGTTCCTTTCTCCATAATAGATGAATACAACATACTAAAGTCAATATAATGAGATCAAAGACTCATCAATAAGTTATCCAATGCATTCCTGATCCTTATCTGTTGTGACCTTCTTTCACCATTCTTTAGATGTCTCGGTAATGATAACTTACAAGATAAGTACTGTCAAACTAATAAGAAACTAGTTGACATCAATGACAACATAATACTGATTTAACATATTGTATATCTATACAACTACTTTTCATGTGATCTTCAATCATTGTTTCAACAATCTCTCCAATTAGTTTTAAATCAGTTGTAGGTTCCACAATCTATTTATGGTATCTTCGTAATCATTTCAGTTTCTATGTGTGAAACTGCATCTAGGATTACCTGGTTGTATACCTGTTGGATGTTTGTGAGATTATGAGCCTAGGGGAGGTTGAGTAGGTGCATCTTAGGGGAGTGGCTTACAATAGGGGCCAGGACCCAAAGTGGTCAACACCTGGATAACCTATTGTAGGTTATGTAATTAAGTGATAACTTAGTAATTAAAACTTTATAGATCATTTAAGAAGATAAGTTAGAGTATGGTTATGATTAGAATTCCTCATATCTGAGAGAGAGATTATTCTAATCCCACATGAATCATATTGAGGTTCTAGGGCCCAGAGTGGTCAGTTCCAAGGTAACTCAATGCTTGAGAGTCCGGGGTCCTTTGTGACCAGTCCAGGGTACTCAAGTAGTTAGACATGTGATGACACTCCCATTAGCATGTAGCCTAAGTCATCTCCTGAGTTTTCTGTTATGCCTCTGGATTAGTGTGTATCACCTTTCATTTTATTTTTGTGTACCTTGAGTAGAGAGCTTTTAGGATTCCTTGCTCAGTGGTTTATCCTTGTTTGGTTTTGGTCATCCGATTAGGGTTTGTGGTTATCTCCTCAGCATGGTGGGGTAGACCTTTGTGGTTCTACACGGACGGGTGGTAGTGATTCTTTACCATTTGAGATTTGATGTCCTGGTGCCAGTGCTATTGATACTTCTATAGTTGGATGCCTTTATGGTTCTCCATTGATTCTTCATTATTGGATTATTATTATACCTTCATTTATGTAGTCCTATATTAGAGTATTGCATGTGATACCTAGTATGGACATTGTTCTTCTTTTAGTTAGATTTATTATTACATACCCTGTGACATGTGTAGTGGATGTCAGTTAATTAGTTATCATGGATGTCCATGAGGATTGTATTTATTGATGTAAGTTGTAATTGTATCATTCATGTTATAGAATCTTTTGTTATCTTTCTTTAGTTGTATCTTTGTTCTTAAGTAATTCTATGTCATGGAACCCTTGAGATTTGTAATCTGTTATGGTTGTTGGTTAAATTTGAGTAAATGGTAATTGCTTCTGCACTGTTGTGTATCTTGTTTGTTAACTTTTTTAAAAAAATGTTCACCAAACTTAGTAGCAAGTTATAGGTTAATCTCTCCCAGGTTCCCTAGTGGGGTGTTACATAAGGGAGGATAGGGAGAGGGGCCAAAGGCACACCCTAACTAGATACACCTTGCAGAACAACATGTGAAAGAAATAACACACAACAGTGAGAGAGAGAATGCATAAAATTTCATATATTATCTTCAAATTGATTCATACATGTCAAACTATCAGGCCTTCCTAGTTTAGGATAGATATTACAATCAAGTACAGAAGTCCTCCAACATGCAAGGATCTGCCAACAATATTTTATTTTCTATCTTCTATCTTCTATCAAAAGTGACTCCCTAAACTCTAACCAAACAACTACATTTATACAAGAGGCTACTAAGCCAAGTCGGCCTTCAGATCCATAATCAACAGAAGGAATGACCAAATCTAGGTCCACAAACATCCCAATGATTGATACTAGCATTAAATCCATGACCCAAATTAATTACACAAGTCAGCCTCAATAGAAATATAAAATAAACAACTCAGTAAGAAAGGAAAATTGAGCACCAAACAAGCCTCGCTGAGCGCCAAGGAATTAACTGACCAACTCGGTCAACAAAGGAAATTGAGAAACATTGAACCAAGTCGGTCAAAGCAGGAACCAAGCAACACATACAAACTTCAAATATGTTTTTGGTGACATAGGATTTCCAAGGACCCGAGATGTTCCTAGATCATAAAATTAGAGAATCATATGTACATGAATATTACAAAATCCAATTACACAAGAGAATAAAGAGCCATAGAAAAAAAGAGTTAGATGCCAAATCTTATATAGAGGAGTTCCAAAGGTTGTGCATGTGGTCTAGAGTGGTCGAAGATGAGAGTGTGAAGGTAACCAGGTATTTAAATGGATTGAGGTGGAACAGTCAAGATGAGGTTAGTCTCTTGACTCCTACTATAGTGTAGAGAGGTCACTAATTAGCCATCAAAGTGGAAAAAAAACTAAAAAAGGAGAAAGACTCAAGTAGAAATAAAGGAAGAGGAAGAGGAAGAGATGGAAGAGGCCATAGGGGAGGTTATGGAGGTAGGAGTTTAGAACCAAAGACCCAAGGTGAGACAAATTTGACAAATAAACATGAAGGAAACTCAAATAGAAGAGGTTATAATAAAGGTAGAGGTTCAAGTAGCATTGGAAGAGGAAGGACTAGTGGTCAAGGAAGAGGATCATACTTTTCTACCATGAAATGCTATCACTATAGTCAGTTAGGACATCTAGCCTATAGGTGTCCAGAGAATGGGTCTACATCACACAGTGGTGAAAGAAGGGTAAGTTATGTCCAAGAAGATACATCTAGTAAAAAACATGCAGAAGTACTGTTAGATTCATAAGAAGGAGAGAATTCAATGATTATAAGAACACTCATTAAAGAACCTGTCTGAGAAGAGCCTAGTCAAAGAAGAGAATTGTTTAGGATAAAGTACAAAATCTTGGGAAATGTTTGTGGAGTCATCATTGACTCAGGGTCAACTAAAAATATTATGTTAGAGGAAGCAGTTAGTAAGATCAAATTGCAAAGGATTCCTCATAACAATCCTTACATAGTCACCTACTTGAACAAGGGGCAACAACTACTAATTAATGATCAAGGATGGGTGGATTTCACCATTGGGAGGTACAAGGATAGAGTGTTATGTGATGTCTTTCCAATGGATGCATACCATCTCCTATTGGGATGACCTTGGAAATTTGATAGGAAAGCCATGTATGATGAGGCTAAGAATGCATATTCAATCAAGAAGGATGGAGTTACATTCAAAATAAAATCCTTGTTAGAAGAAGGGGAAGTAAGGCTAACAAGGCCTAATGTTATTTTTCTAAGTAAGAAGTAATTCTTGAAGACTCTAGAAGAAAGTGATGGAGTAGGGTTTTCACTAGTCTCGAAGCCTAAGGAAGTTAAGACAGAGAAGAAGATAGAGTTTCCTATGGAGGTTCAAGAGATGTTGAAACAGTTTCAAGCTATAGTAAGTGATGGACAACTAGCCACTCTACCACCTTGAAGAGCAATTATCCATCAAATTGATTTTATCCCAGGAGCTACACTTCCCAATAAAGTTGCCTATAAAATGACTCCCTAACAGAATGAGGAGATATCCAAAAAAATTCAAGAAATCATAGACCAAGGATTGATTAGGAGAAGTATTATCCCATGTGTTGTTCCTACTATCTTAGCTCCTAAGAAGGGTGGTACTTGGAGGTTATGCAATGAATCTAGGGCCATCAATATAATTTCCATTAGGTATAGATTCCCCATTCCAAGAATAAAAGACCTAATGGATTGTTTAGGGGAAGCCAAGTTTTAAATAATATTTATATGGTTGCTACAAGTTTTATATGATCTATTGTATCTATTCATTTCTATGCCTGATTCATATATAATTATGATTGCAAGTGTGATTCTCCAAAATTGTGTTTATATTTTATATGTTTTTGATTGTATATATGTTGTTTGTACAAGTTTTATACATTTTTTTTGTATTTTGTTTTTTTATGTTGCAAACTATGTCTTTACCCTTGTGATAAGAACTCAAATGTACAATTCACATAGCAGCTTAAAAAAACCATCATTAGAGTTTTTAGAATTTATTTTGACATTAGTTGGAAAATTTTCATTGAAGCCATTGCTTGGACTTTAAAACTAGTACATAACAAATTTCCACAATGTATGAGGTCTCATTTTATATATTTGGATTTGAGATTATATGATATATGCCTTTAGTTGTCTTTATACTTTTTATGCTATTTTAATTTAGGATTAGCATAGAAAACAACTTCCTTTAGCCTTTATTACCTTTTTCCCCCTTTTATCAATGGTTATATGAATAGATTTGTGTTGGCTATACCATACACATGTTGTCCATCTCAAATGAAAGTTCCATGCGATGATGAAAGTATCATGTCCAAACATTACATAATCTTATGCCTTTGAAAGAAACAATGCATAAATGTGTGTGTGTATCTTTGAGCCTTTGTTTGTATAAATGTATATATATCTTTATATGCCTATCTAGGTATTAGTATGCATATTTATTTTCATATATCTGTCTATATTTGTATGTGTGTATGTGTGTATACCTAAATAGATGGATATGTACAAACTTATACATATATAGACATGGATATAGTTAAAAATCAATTTTCCAAATACGTAATATATATCTGTGTGAATATACTTGTATGTCCATGCCCATGTTTGAATTTATTCTTATATACACAAAAAGCACAAAGATATTAGGTTGAAGATGATAGAAACTCTCCAAGATGTAGAATTTAGAGGTTTGAGAATTTTTGAGATACATAGTCAATACTCAAAGGAACTAGGCACATTACAACAACAAAACCTGTTGTGAACCAATTGTTAAGGAAAATGATATACTTACTTCCTATATGAGAAAGGGAGTTGTAACTATTGGAAAAATGGTCAGTGCTCCCCTCGAGATTCATGACATGGTTTAACAGCATCCTGTGTTCTATAAGTCTAGTGGTTGTATCGAGCATTAACAGGTCGATCTTTTGGTGCAACGACAACCACTACTTGTAACAAGTGGTATCAGAGCTTGGTCACAGGTTCAAATCCCCTTGGGTAATGCTGAGGGGGAGATTGTTGGAAAAATGGTCAGCGCTCCCCTTGAGATTCATGACATGGTTTAATAGCCTCCTGTGTTCGATAAGTCTAGTGGTTGTATCAGACATTAACAGGTCGATCTTTTGGTGCAACGGCAACCACTACTTGTAACAGTAACTATGAAAGAATATTGAAAATATAGCTTCTCATTAAAAAAGCTAAAAAGGATAAATTTATCAAGGTTACTACTGGTTTTCCTAAGAATGACTTAGATGGCACTTTAATGAGCAAAAATGAAGCTTTCTATCTTAGTAATTGAGTAAGAAAACCTACGCAGCTTTATAATGAACATCATAAAATAATATTAAAGAATTCCATATACAACTACACTTTACCTAATATGGAGAATAAAATTCACACAATATTTCTTGTAAGACCCAAAAATCGGCTAGTTTGGGACTATGGAATGCAATAGTAGAAAATAGTTTCAATTGCACCTTTTAGGTATCAATAACCTAAAAAAGAGGTAGAAACACGTATAATGATTTTTATCAAGGGGCCAATAAAATTTATGATAATAAATTATACATGGGAAGTGTTTGATATTGTTTTTACATCACATTTAAGTGTTCATTCAAGGGGTGCCTTTTGAAGTTTATGATAGATCATTAGCTTTGCATAACTATTTTGGGAGCCTTCAACTTGCAGTAAAAGTTTTAAAAATATATTTATAATTATTGGAGAGAATCTACATGATTTGGTGGAAGTCTTGGATATAATAAATGTTGTTTATGTAGATAAATTATTGCCTACACTTCGTGAGAGTTTCCACATCTCTCAAATCCAATTACCAACATAAAGAGGGATTGTGAGGCTTGCAGTGGCTCTTGGTCAATATAGTTAGAATCCATTGGCCATGGTTGTAACATTATGTGGTACTAGAAAAGAGATATTACCAATAAAGATTCATTTGTTGGACCATTTCTTTACCCCACATGACAAATATGAAGCTATCATGATTACCGTAACCAACCAAGCTGGTACTGACATAAACATAGCAACATAACATGAACAAATGATTTTTCCCCTTAGATTTGTACTAGGTCTTAGACCAGAAAAATTACTCCATAAAAGATGCTATTTTGAGAACCCAAGGTGTATTCAGCCACATAAAATTGTTAACCTCTCCAGAAGCTATAAAGTGACTTGTCTTTATGAATGCAACAATTTTAATATTTAAACAAACAACTTCTAAGAATTGTGGTATGAGGATCAATGCACAAAGTTGGGTGCCAATTCCGTAGAAGTTCGCGGCCAAAATTTTTTGGCACAAGAAACAGGCACCCATTTTTTAAAAATTGGGTGTCCATTTAGGTTCAGGAGCTCAATCCATATTTAAGAAACTGACGCCCATTTAATAATTGGGTGCCTGATATTTTTGGCACAAGAAACATGCACCCATTTTTAAAATATTGGGTGCCCATTTAGGTTCAAGAGCCCGATCCATATTTAAGAAATGGGCGCCCATTTAATAATCGGGTGCCTAATTTGTATCGGGCACCCAAAGAAAAATGAGCACCCAATTTTAAAAAAACTGGTGCCCATTTTTTAAAAATTGGGTGCCCGTTTTGTAAATGTATTTATTTTTTTATTTAAACCATTTTCTGAGTGATTTTGACAACTTCGATAATGGGATCATGTTTTGTAGAGCACAGGTGCCTATTTTAGCTGCTCCTGCCGAGCCCCTCAACCATTTTTCTCCTGGTTCCAGGTACATACCATTATTTTTTATTATTTTTCTTTATTTTTTATTAATTTTTTCATTAAAAAATGTAGTTTCATGTTATTTTTAATTAAAAAATGTAGTTTAATTTTGTTTTGTAATTTATCGTATAAATTAAATTAATATTTTATGTTTCATTTAGTTATTTTTAGTTTTAATTTACTTTGTAAATTATCGTACCAAACAAGAAAACTTTTAAAACTTTTAATTTAACCCTAGGTAGTAAAAAAAAATGTAAACCTAGACACAATTGAATTATGAAACCCTAAGTTGAAAATAAAAACATAAATTTAGACATGTAAATAAAATAATAAACCGTAGGTAGAAAAAAAAATATTAACCTAAACAAAACTAAAATAAAAAATTGTACCTGTAGAAAACATAAACCTACACACAACTAATGTTAGAAACTCTCTCTCTCTCTCTCTCTCTCTCTCTCTCTCTCTCTCTCTCTCTCTCTAAAATGTTAAAACATTTTCCAAATCAAAACCTTTCAAAATATAGAGATTTAAAAACATAAAAAATATTGGAATCTTTTTTCAACCTGAGGTGTATTCTTAAAGAAAAACATTTTCATTAGTCTTGATTGTCTTGTATTATCATCACTATAATTCCCCCATTTCCTTGCATTTTTCTTGCATAATCCTTATTTATCTTGCATTGTCCTTATCATTAGTCCTCATTTTCTTTATAGTAGTCCTAATCTTCTTTGCATTAGTCTTCATTTTCCTTGCATTATTCCTCATTTCTTTGAATTGTCCTTATCATTGCCTTAGATACTAAGTCCTAATTGCATTTGAATTACATCCTATGTCATCCCTTACCTTATTATTGCATGTGAACTAATTACTACCCATTATCCCTAGATCCTAATTCAACCATATCTTTGGTCTTATAATTGTATTTTCATTCTCATATTAGCATGCTCATTTTTCATTTAGAATCTAAAGTTTACTTTACAAAATTAAACAAACCAAGTTTTAGGGAACTATACCTTGTGTAGATTCATAGTGAATATTGACCTCGTCAAAACATTTTCCATTTTGGCATCATTATCCTTAATTCATTCTACCTTATATTGGTTCAAGGCTTGGTCCTTTGTATTTTAATTTTCCTTTTTATCCTTTAAGGTTTTAATCACACTTTAATTCCCTATGGTTATGCCTTTAGATTTTTATTCCTAAGGTTTTCAAAGTCCAAAAACTTAAAAACATAGTTTTAACTTTATAGTGCCTCAATTTACATCTATTGTATTGTCATACCTAAGTTGCATTTCAAAAATTCTAAAAATCTTAAAAATAGGTTGCATTATTAGTTTGTATTTTTAAAATCCTTGAAAAAGTCAAAATACCAAAAACATAGATTTCATTTTTCATGAATATCTTTAAGTCAGGTATTGGTCCCTGTCTAAGGTATATATAGTTTCATTCCTAAATTAAAAATCTAAAAATGTAGGTTGTATTATTTAGCAGCTTTTAATTGCTCTCTCTCTCTCTCTCTCTCTCTCTCTCTCTCTCTCTCTCTCTCTCTCTCTCTCTCTCTCTCTCTCTAATATTAAAACATGTTCCAAATCAAAACCTTTCAAAGCATAGAGATTTAAAAACATCAAAAAACCTGGAATATTTTTTCAACCTTAGGTGTACATTCTTAAAAAAAACATTTGAACATTTGTCTTGATTGTCTTTGTAACCTATAAAATGTTTAAACTATATATGTTCATTTTAAATTATTACAAGTAATTAATTTTATTTAAGTCTCTCTCTCTCTCTCTCTCTCTAAAATATTAAAACATGTTCCAAATCAAAACCTTGTTAATATGATTTAGAACAATAGAGAGGGGGGGGAGGTGAATCAATTGTTCTCAGGTCCTGATGTATAAACAAACTTAAAAACTTTTCCTTAAATCAGATCCAATAACCAAAACAAACTCAGTCATCACTGATTCTATAATAGAAACATATAACAATGCAGTCCACTACCCAGTTGTAACTTAACTTGTAAAACACATAAATGTTCAAACCAAAACATTCACACAAGTATTAACACTAGGATTTATAGTGGAAATCCAATTTGGGAAAAACCACTTTGTAACATGCTACTATTATTTTCACTCTTCTGAAGTGAGCTTGGTAAAAAGCCAACCTTGTCAAAGGTTACAATACACACTGTTAGGTGTGACCCGGTTAAAGGATTTCAATCACCCTATTAAAAGTGAGCCTAGTCATAGGACTTACATACACTCAATTAGAATGCAACCTTATTCAAAGGATTTAACATATGACTGTTAGGTTAACCTCTGTTAAAAGGATTTTGACTGTTACAATGGTTAGAAAGTAGCAACAATATTTATCTAAAAAATTATACAACTCACTTTGCAAATATCAGATCTGATTCCGTACACTAATGCTGGTTTACTGACTTTGAAACTTTGTCATCTCCATCTCTGATCTACTCAGAACTTTTCTTCAAGCAACCACCACAATTCCTCTTCAACCTTTTCTACTTATTTAGTCAATAAAACTTTACTAATCTTCTAGCATTCTCTATTCATCCATGCACTTACATATCCAAATGCTCAAGTTCCCTTTAGACTTTCCTCAATTAGGTTAACTCATCTTATGCTACTCAATCTCATTCGTAGATCTTAGGGTTAGGTCAGATTCATTGAATCTACCGACTGCATGTTCTTCGGCTCCTTTTCTAGAATCATCTCAAATCTCTTAAAGATTTACAATAAAAATTTTTACAGTGCATTTAATGCTTTCAAACAATCAATAAATAAAGTCAACAAGTTTTACATAATATAAGAATTCAACAATGTCGGCTCCAAAATTAAATTCTCTTCAAATATAAAATTGTTGATGCTCAGTCAATATTGTGATCAACTACTCGGTCTTCATGTAGAAAGCTCGATCATTACTAAAAATGTTTCCTCGGCTTACACTAACATTACTCGGCTAAAACATGATTTTTCCATTGTTTTCTCGGTCAAGCCTACCAGTTTAGTCTTTAGTCTTACTAGTATAAACAATACATTATCTCATCATTGTGCAACATAGTCAAGTACACTTTGTAGTATCAAGATAACTCAACCTTTCCTTAGGTGCTATTGTTACCAACCTTGCCTATCTCCTTAGAAACACTCAAATAGATATATTACTTTCCTAAGTAGCAATAGTCTTACCAGTTAAGGTTTGACATCAATGACAATACAACAATTGTTTCAATTGCAATTTCCAACAATCTCCCTCTTTGGCATTGATGGCAACACCATATGATATCACCTGAATAACACATGTATTACCAACCAATCCAAAAACTTATCTATTCATCAAAGAATTATTTATAATATCCTTAGCTTTATTCTAATTCAGAATCCTATAAGCCTCACTTCTGTGAGCATTAGAAGTATTCAGATCTCCCTCTATCTTGATCCTTCATTTCAGTTCATCATCCTTAGCTTTAGTCTCATGTGTTATCATATCAATTCATCCCCCTCTTTGACAAAAATGCCAAAGTAGCAACTAAAACATACATCCATCAGATGTAGATAATATCTGTGCAACTCAGTGTTTCTCCCTCTGTCATCTTTCTTATGACTAATTCCTTGTCTTTTCTCCTTTTCACAACTCTAGGCCAGCCCTAAAGTGTGACAATCTTCTGCATCAATTTTTCAAATATTATGTTGCAGCACATTTGATGCAGTGCTCCTAGCTTGTCTAGGTAGCCTCAGTTAGGGGAAGGACCCCTAATTGACTTCTCAAATACTCATGAGCTTCTCTGGGTAAAGCTTTAGTGAATGTCTACTAATTGTTCTTTTATATTCACATATTCCATTTAGACTTCTTTATCTTGTACTAATTCTCTCAAGTAGTGATACTTGATTGCAATGTGCTTGGTCTTAGTGTGCATCACTAGATTCTTAGAAATATTGATAGCACTTGTGTTGTCACAGAAAATAACAATAGGTTCAATGATTTCTTCTTTCATGCCTATCAACAATTGTTTTATCCATACCAAATTTGAACAATTTACTACAGTAGCAACATAATCGGCCTCGGCAGTAGATTGGGAAATGCAATTTTGTTTCTTTCCTTTCCAAGAGACTAATCTTTGTCCAAGAAAGAAAGCTCCACCACTAGTACTCTTTCTGTCATCTACATTTCCTGCCCAATCAGCATCTATATAAACTCTGAGTTGAAATTTGTCATCCTTCTTATAATATAGACCATAGTCAGTAGTTCCTTTCAAGTATCTCATAATTCTTTTCATAGCCATCATGTGTGTTTCCGTAGGATTGGCAGAGAATCTTAGATAACTTTTGTCCAGTAACCATAGGAGTTTCCACTAGTTTAGCATCTTCCATCCCAAAAGTTTTTAGTATTTCATTAACATACTTAGACTATGTAATGAAAATTCCATTCTTCCTCTAATATCCTTGTAAACCAACAAAGAATTTGATCTCACCAAACATACTCATTTCAAATTCAGTTTGCATTTCATTTGAAAATATTTTACATAATGCATCTTGTCCACCAAAAATAATGTCATCCACAAAATTTTTTGCCAACAAGATACCTTTACCTTCTTCATCTTTCATGTACAGATTGCTTATGTCATTTGTTCTTGAAAATTCAATCTGTATCAAGTAGTTGTGCAACCTCTCATACCATGCTCTAGGAGCTTGCTTCAATCCATATAGTGCTTTGTTTAGTTTGCACACCATGTGTCTTCTATTTGGATCAATAAAACCTTCTGGCTATTCTATGTAAACTTCTTCTTCTAGTATACCATTCACAAATGCAGACTTGACATCCATTTGATATACCTTGAAATCTTTATAAGAAACATATGCAAGCAGAGTTCTTACTCCTTCCAATCTAGCTACAGGGGAAAATGTCTCCCCATTATCTATTCCTTCTTCTTGTGCGTAGCCTTTGCATACTAGTCTAGCTTTGTTCCTAGTGATTTCACCATTTTCATTCATCTTATTCTGAACCACCCACTTTGTTCCTATAATATTTTTGTTTTCAGGTCTCGGCACTAAAGTCCAAGTATCATTCTTCTCAATCTAGTCAATCTCTTCATTCATTGCTTGTATCTAGTCTTCATTCTCCAATGCCTCTCTAGTTGACTTGGGTTCAAATTCACATAGTAGGCATGTTGGATCCTTAGTCTTACTTTTGGTCTAAATTCCAATATTTTTGTCTCCAATTATCTGTTCAAGCTTGTGATGTCTTCTTACATATTTTGCCAAAATAGTTTCAGCTCCTCTCTCCTCTATTTCATCATGTTCCTCAACAAGATTGTTAGATTCAACTACTGAATGCTCAGCAACCTCTTCTTGATATTCAACAACATTTTCTTGTAGCTTAGCATGTTCTTTTTGTCTTTTAGCACTGTTTTCCTAATGCTCGGCAGCATCTGTCTGTCGCTTAGCATTTCTTACCTGAGACTTGGCATCAGGTGCAAGTCTGATACTTGCCTCTTCTTCTTCCTCAATGTACACAAAAGATCTATAATCTTCTAGTTCTCTTTTTCTACCAGCTTCATTTCTTTCTGCATACTCATCAATTTTGACATTCACACTTTCCACAATTTTGTTAGTGTTAGAGTTCAAACACTTATAAGTTTTAATTTTTGTGGAATACCCTAGAAATATGCCTTCATCACTCTTAGCATCAAACTTTCCATTCCTAGTGTCTTTTAATATATAGCACTTACTTCCAAAGATTCTAAAGTATTTAAAACACGGTGCATGCCCATGCCATAATTCATAGGGTGTCAGATTTGTACCTTTCTTGATCTGTACCCAGTTAAGAGTGTAGACAACAATGCTTATAACTTCTTTCCAGTATTTCTATGCCACATTCTTTTCAATCAACAATGTCCTTGCACAATCCAAGATAGATATGTTTATCCTTTTTGCTATACCATTCTGTGGAGGTGTTCTAGGTGCATACATTTGTCTTTTAATTCCTCTATCATTGCAAAATAGATTAAATTCATTTGATGTAAATTCTCCACCTCAGTCAAATCTAAGACATTTCAGGTTCCTACCTGTCTCCTTCTCAACCTTTTAGCCAAATACCACTTAAAGAATTGAAAAGCTTCATATTTTTATTTTAGAAACATCACATGCATCATCCTAGTATGATCATCAACAAATAAGATAAAGTATCTAGCACCACAATAACTTTGTACACCCATAGGTCCACAAAGGTCAGTATGAACCAAATCTAAAATGTTTTTAGAAGTAAAGGATTTGCTCTTAAAACTTGACTTTGTCATTTTTCCTAATTGGCATTCCTTGCACATCACATTCTTAGGTTTCTTCAATCTAGGTAGACCTCTTACCTTTTTCTTCTTACTTATCTCTACCAGATTGTCAAAGTTAACATGACATAGCCTTTTATGCCATAACCAAATATCATCAAGTTGTGCAATTAAACATGTTTCTTCAGATAGGTCAAGATAGAATAGATTACCTCTAGTCTGATCTCCACTTCCAATTAGTTCTCTAGTAGCATTAAATATTTTAGCTTGCTTGTGATGAAATTCCACTTGGTAACTAGTTTTGTTAAGCTGAGAAACACTTAACAAATTATAATTAAGACCTTCAACCCAATATGCATGTTCACAAGATATCTTATCAGTCAATTTAATCAAACCTTTTCCTCTAACAAGACATGATGCATCATTACCAGATTTTACACTTTTACCTTTGTAATGATGTAAGATCTCAAACTTATTTTTGTCACCAGTCATGTGATGTGAACAACCACTATCAATAATCCATTTATCATTCTTGTTCACATAGGATATCAATGTAGTTTTCTCATCCTCATCAGATTCATCTTTCATTGCAACATAGACTACCTCAATTTCAAAATCATCACTATTAGTGTCAGTTTCTTTTTCAGCAATGTAACAAGATTTCTTACCTTTTCCTTTGTAGTCTTTGTTCCATTAGTAGCTTTTGTCATCTCTTCTATCTTTGTGTTTTCTTTTTCTTTCATCATCTTTATCCTTCCTGTCAGGACATCTAGCAGCTATATGACCAACTTTATTACATGCAAAACATATAATAGGGAGTTTACCTTTATACTTTCCTTTTCCCCTTCTCAATCTTCTAGCCATAAGAGCTTCTAGATCTTCTAGTTCTTCATCAAAGGTGTCGCTTTCACTTTCACTGATGCATCTTTCTTTTTCTTTCTTTGGCTTGCTTAGAACTAGTTGTGACTTGAAATCAGATTCAACATTTCCAATGCTTCCAATAGTGAAATTATCATAGTTAGAGAGTTCAAAAGCAGTCATCTTACCAACCAAACTTTCCAAAGTAAGCACATTAGCAGAGTTGCATCTAGATTCCTGAATAGTTGAGATCTTAATAGCATATATAGGATGTGGGGTTCTTAGTACTTTACCAATTATAGTTTCATCATCAATAGCCCCATTTTCTCCTCTAATAGCATTCACAACTTCTTTTATTCTACCACAATATTGTGCAATGTTTTCACCTTCTTGCATTCTCATTTAATCAAACTTACCTCTAAGGTTCTCGGCCTTTTCTTTCAGTACATTTAAGTCACCATCATAGATCCTTGCAAGAGAGTCCCACATATCCTTAGCAATTGTGCTATCCTTAATGTCCTCAAATTCTGGATAGCTTAGGGCAGATGTAATTTCCAGCATTGCCTGATTATGTTCTTGCTTAGCTCTCATTTCTTTGGCATTCAAAGTTGCGATAGGTGAGACATAGCTATTCTCAATGTAGTACTTTGTAGAGTCACTCTTACTAGCCAGATGTAGCTTCATCAAGCTTTTCCATGTGGGGAAGTTTTCCTTGTTCAGCTTCGGTACCTCCTTATACATCCTGATCATTTTCTTCAAGCCCCTTTAAACTTGATTTCTATCAACACTAATAATAAGCAACAAAGCTCTGATACCAATTGTTAATATGATTTAGAACAATAGAGAGGGGGGGGGGGGGGTGAATTAGTTGTTCTCAGGTCCTGATGTATAAAACAAACTTAAAAACTTTTCCTTAAATCAGATCCAATAACCAAAACAAACTCGGTCATCATTGATTCTATAATAGAAACATATAACAATGCAATCCACTACCTAGCTGTAACTTAACTTGTAAAACACAAAAATTTTCAAACCAAAACATTCACACAAGTATTAACACCAGGATTTATAGTGGAGACCCAATTTGGGAAAAACCACTTTGTAACATACTACTATTATTTTCACTCTTCTGAAGTGAGCTCGGTAAAAATCCAACCTTGTCAAAGGTTACAATACAAAATGTCAGCTGTGACCCGGTTAAAGGATTTCAATCACCCTGTTAAAAGTGAGCCTAGTCACAGGACTTAGATACACTCCATTAGACTTCAACCTTATTCAAAGGATTTAACATATGACTGTTAGGTCAACCTCTGTTAAAAAGATTTTTACTATTACAATGGTTAGAAAGTAGCAGCAATATTTATCTGAAAAATATACAACTCACTTTGCAAATATCAGATCTGATTCCATACACTAATGCTAGTTTACTGACTTTGAAACTTTGCCATCTCCATCTTTGATCTGCTCGAAACTTTTCTTCAAGCAACCACCACAATTCCCCTTCAACCTTTTCTGCTTATTCAGTCAATAAAACTTTACTAATCTTCCAACATTCTCTATTCATCCATGCACGTACATATCCAAATGCTCAAGTTCCCTTTATACTTTCCTCAATTAGGTTAACTCATCTTATGCCACTCAATCTCATTCGTAGATCTTAGGGTTAGGTTAGATTCATTGAATCTACCCACTTCATGTTCTTCGGCTCCTTTTCTAGAATCATCTCAAATCTCTTAAAGATTTACAATAAAACATTTTACAATGCATTTAATGCTTTCAAACAATCAATAAACAAAGTCAACACGTTTTACATAATCCAAGAATTCAACAATGTCGGCTCCAAAATTAAATTCTCTTCAAATATAAAATTGCTAATGCTCGGTCAATACTGTGATCAACTACTCGGTCTTCATGTAGAAAGCTCGGTCATTACTAAAAATGTTTCCTCAGCTTACATTGTCTTCCTTGGCAATTAACTATTGTTTGGTCGACACTATAATTTTTCTCGGCATACATTGACTTAGTCGACACTAACATTACTCAGCTTAAACATGATTTTTCCATTCTGTGCTCGGTCAAGCCTACCAATTTAGTCTTCAGTCTTACTAGTATAAACAATACATTATCTCATCATTGTGCAACATAGTCAAGTACACTTTGTAGTATCAAGATAACTCAACCTTTCCTTAGGTGCTACTGTTAGCAACCTTGCATGTCCCCTTAGCAACACTCAAATAGATATAGTACTTTCCTAAGTAGCAACAGTCTTACCAGTTAAGGTTTGACATCAATGACAATACAACAATTGTTTCAATTGCAATTTCCAACAAACCTTTCAATACATAGAGATTTAAAAACATCAAAAAACTTGGAATATTTTTTCAACCTTAGGTGTACATTCTTAAAAAAAACATTTGAACATTTGTCTCGATTGTCTTTGTAACGTGTAAAATGTTTAAATTATATATGTTAATTTTTAAATTATGACAAGTAATTAATTTTATTTAAGTCTCTCTTTCTCTAAGGTAAAATATTTAAATTATTTCTTAAATTTTAATTTATGTGAATTAATTAATTATTTAAGTCTTTCTTTGTAAGGTAAAATGTAATTTGTATGTTAATTTTAAATTTTCATGTTTTTATATGTACGCAGATTATAAAAAATGGATGATTTTAACATTGATGAGCTTTTAGGTCAGCAAGCACCACCACCACTACCTCCACCTCCACCTCCACCTAGGGAGTTAAGAGACAATATCAGGAGAAATGTAGATACCATAATGAAATATGTAAATACTATTAGGCATGATCCCCATCCATCTCCCCAGCTACTACGCCTTGCAGATAGCACGCAAGGCATAGTAGATTATGTACATATATTAGACTCCGAGCTTGATAGTTTTTAGTCATGGAGGGAGCCTATGTGTGTATATTATGTTGCTAACCTCTCTTATAAAGAGGTCAATAATTTAAAAATTACAAAAAGTGATATGACACGTTATTTTTTGAACCCTAAAATAGGTGAAGAGATACTTGGCAAGAAGCCACATATTTTTATTACATGGTGTCAACACCCTGGTATAGCGAAGCATTTTTGGGAGCAGTGGTGGATGGTATTTTACCATCCACCACATGGTAATAATGAGGTCCCCCTTTATTTTTTGAAAAAATTATGGCCTGAATTTGAATTGGGTAGGAAACCCAATTACTTTGACATGAGAGCATTCTAGGGGGTTGGTCGAGGCATGCCACCGGATAGGCCAGGGGCCAAATTGAGAGATAGAACCCAAAATCATGTGCATAATGAGCCCCTTGTTCCTCTTCCTTCTCCAATAGTTCATGCACATGTCCATCATCAAGCAGTGTAGTCTTCTCTCGGTTCATTGAGTGCCTTTACAGGTAATTTATTACAACACTTGACCCAGGTGAGGGTTGCCCCCAACATAGCACATGTTTGCAAGAGTTGCGAGAATATATGTAGGGGTCCCTAGACTGATCATGATGTTTCCCATGTTGCCCATGGTGGATATGTTGATGATGATGGTGGCACACATGGTGATGTTGGAGATGATATCACATCATTTGTTGATTTTCTCAATCCAGATGATGATCATCCCGCATAGGTAAATTTAATTATAATTTATAATACAATATTAAATTTCATATTTATACAATTATGAACCATAACATGTTGATTTTTTGGTGAACAAAGGAGGGTTGACCCTCCATCATTCATTAGTCATCATCATATGACATCCACATGTCGAGATCTCGGCACCCCATTCACAGTATGCACTTTGATCTTGATACATTTAAACTTTATTTACAAAATAAACTTTAATTGATAATGTGTTTGACATATTTTGTGCTATTCTATAGGGTCTCTCATGTAACACTAAGATTGACAGTTCTTCATTCTTTGCCCCACTGGTCACTGAGATTCAGCCGCATATACCTGTAGTATGTTTTTCATTCATTAATTTTAAGTGTTTATATCTTACTAATTTATGTACAATTGTGATTCGTACTTATGTTTTTACAATTGTCAGATTTTGGACTATCTCATGTTGTGCAATCACATTTATGTCCTAACTCATCAGTGGCATTAGCTATGTGTCACACATAGGTAATGTACATGCTTTTATTCCATAAATTTATAGTCAAGTTATATATACTTTATAATTTATGTATATACTATAAGTTTGATTCATGCTTTATATATGTTGTTCAAGTCGACACCACCATGAGTCTTGGCATGGCTACATGATTAAGCCAAATGCAGCCATCGACATTGTCCTTTGAGGTCATGATTATAAATAATTTTCAATGTCCATTGTGTATCTAGATATTTTACACCTGAATTTTCAAATTTTGTACTGTTTGTTTTTATAGGACTCGACTGTTGGAATACAAACACCACTGAGAGGGGGGGGGGGTGAATCAGTGGTTACTTAAAAACTTGTCCTTTTCAATTTTTACAATTATAACATATACTTATGAAATATGAACAAGATATGTAAAAATAACATAGTACACAATATTTATAGTGGAAAAATCCTCAGGGTAAAACCCACTTTGAATCTGAAACTTTATTAGCCTCTTGGGCAAATCCTTTAGAGCTACAACTTCGGAAGCACCAACACCCTATTTTAGAATCACCATTTTCAAGGAACACCAATCCCTTACACCTGAAGAACCAACTTCAAGAATACAAGAAGCACCGAATTCCAAAATGAATAAATAAAATAAAAAATCAGAGGATCATCTCTATTACAATACAAATCATGAAACAAGATTTCAACTCCAAGTTGAAAACATTAAGCAGGATTCACTTCTTTTCTTATCTCTCAAACTGATTCTTTTACATCACCAAATTATACCAAATGATACAAGCCTTCTAAAAATGACTTTATCAAATCATTAAATGTGTAATTAGACTTAAATCAGTACATCTAAATGTAATAGGATGAGTTTAATCAATGGTCTTCAAAATGCTATACTTCTTGAAAGATAAATAACATTTTTCCTTCAAAACATTAAAGATCCAAATGCATATTCATGTTTCATAAAAACATTTGATTAAATACTGATGTAAACCATTAATATATTAGTGTATAAACCCTTCTCAACCTCTGATATGCTTCTGTAATGAAAATTAAATCATAAATAGCAAAATAGAAACATAAAGCATTACCCTCCTTTTTGCTGCTATAAAAACTTCCTGCAATCTGCCTGATATACTTCACATTATGCACCACTCTTAAAACTTTTGATCAAATCACATGTTGGATGTTTTAGAGGAATGTATCCTCTACTTATAAATGAAAGAAGTCAAAATTTTGAATACTGTTACATAACCCAAATTGTAATTAGACCAAAACCGGCCAAAAACAATTATAACTGCCTGCAACAAACTTGGTCAAAATTGCTTTTCTCTCTCCACCAACATGATATTTGAAAACTAACATAGACCCATTTCAGATTTTCCTATTACCTTTCTGAAAAGATATAATAGTTTGGGTCTTGTTTAACACTTAATATGTTGAAATTCATTTAGACCGAAACTAGGTAGTTATAAAATTATAATTGATTTAACACTCATAATCAACATTTAGTGTTATATACTCAATACTTTATCAGCACCCTCAATAATGATATAATAAATGTATTGGAACAATAATAACATGATTTTAACCATCTTTGATCACTTTAATCAACTTCCATGAGATCATTAAGTTTCCATCTTGTATACCACCATAACTAACTGATCTTGTATACCACCATAACTAACTGATCTTGTATACCATCATAACTAGCTGAGAGATTTGACATGTCTCATTGACATCTGACATGTCTTATTGACATTTGACATGTCTTATTGACATCAATGACAAAACCAAAGACCAAATTACCAAAGGTTCAACATACTCCCCCTTTGGCATTGATGTCAATACCTGTAAAAACATATTAACCTTTACATGTACCTGTATCGCCAGTATATCATCACCTATAGAACAAATCATGTACCTGTATAGATTCCATCAACTTTGCATGTATCTGTATAGATTCCATCAATCACAATATGTTTTCCTCATACTTTTTCTCCCCCTTTGACATTAATGACAAAGGAGATATACCAAAGTTTCAGTTGTAAAAATTATCATAAATGCTCCCCCTGAAACCTATCACACACTATTTTACTTATGTAAGAGAAGAGAGGGATAGAACCCCCAATCTTGTTCTTAATCTTTGAAACACATCTTTTGAGAGAGATTTTTTGAATATGTTAGCTAACTGATCTTCCTTTTTGCCTCTTATATTTTGTTCTTGAGAATGATATTTCTTGAATCTTGAACCTGTAGAATTTGTACCTATTGGTTCCAGTGTTCCTTTTTGATCTTTTATCTCTTCTTCACTTTCTTCAATTTTATTAACTAATTTGTTCAAGTCATTATCATTTTCTTGAAGGATAGTATTATCTTTATGCTGCTCAACTGCATTCACTTGTCCCATTAGACAAACATCTTCATGATTGTTAGTATTTGTGATATCTTTTAAGTTGTCTACATTCCCTTTAGATCTTTTACCTGATGCAACCACCTGTCCCGATTTAAATTTGATTTGACAACCATGATCATCAAACACAATTTCATATCCATTATCACAAATTTGACTAACACTTAGAAGATTGTACTTTAAACCTTCAACATAATACACATCATGAATAGACATTTTGTCACTAAGCATCAAAGAACCCAAACCTTTAATTTTCCTTGAAGAATCATGACCAAAACTCACACTGCCACCTTTGTAGTTAACCAATTTATCAAACTTTGTTTTATCACCTGTCGCATGTCTAGAACAACCACTATCAATTATCCACAAGTCCTTTTCTTCAGAATGTAAAGCCATTTGAACAAATGTAGACTTATTAATCTTAGGCCTCCATATCTTTGTTACTTTAGTATCAAATCCTTTATCAACTTCCAGACTAGTATAAGATTGATTATTTTGAAATGTCTTAGTTTTGCAATTCCTCATAACATGACCAAAAAGGTTGCATTTGTAACATCTTAGACCATAACCAAAGTGAAACTTTGAAAACCTTCTTGACATATATTTGCAATTACTTATTCTATGTCCATATTGATGACACATGAAGCAATACCCATCAAAGAAAGAAGTGAACCTGTTTGAAGATCTTTTACCCATGAATGAAGAGCTTGATGTAACCTACCTTTTACCATTAGAAATCTGATTAAAATCTGCATTTTTATCTGAATTTGAAGTGATAACATGTTGATCTATGTCTTTGCTTTCAGATTTGAATATCTCAAATAAAGTTTTATCTTTCTTGTCACTAGAGCGTTGTCCAAGTTCAAAACTAATTCCAATTAGATCATCAGTTCTTCTTTGTTTTCTTAACATGTCATCCAAAGTAGTATTCTCATATTTTTCTAACTTCCTTTTATATGATACTACTTCATTCATTAACCTTGTACATTCATCATCTTTAGAACTTAACTCTTCCTTAGTGATAAAGACAATTCTCTTTTGTTCCTCCACTTGTAATTTTAAATCTATAACTTGTTGATTTAATTCCCTAACTTCTTTTTCAAAGTTATCTTTTTCTTTTATGAATTGATTTTCTTGAGCACTTAAATTCCTTTTTAATTCCTTGATCTTTTTAAGTGCATAAAGAAATTCACATTCTAAATCAGCTTCAACAAGCTCAACATCATCATCACTATCTGATTCTTGACAAGTAGTTTCTATAGCCATGAATGAAAATTCATTTTCATCACATTCAAAACTACTAGATTCACTATTTGATACATCAACAATCAAACTCTTCTTCTTCTTAAAGAACTTCTTGTTGTTATAGAATTTCTTTTTACTTGATTTTTCTTTCTCTACTTCATCGTGACTATTGTAAGGACATTTAGATGCAAAGTGTCATATTTTACCACAATTAAAGCATTTGAAAGGAAGTTTACCTTTGTATTTACCTCCTCCTTTCTTTAATTTCCTTGAGAAATGTGCTTGAAGAATATCAAGGTCTTATGATTCTGATGAGACTTGCTTTGCCTTCTTTTCTACTTTGAATGCTGCTTCTTTGCTTGTGGATTCATGCTTGCCAAACTTTCTCATTTCATAAGCTACAAGTGCTCCATGAATATCTTCCATTGTATATTTGTTAATGTCCCTAGTTTACTCTATGGAACATATTTTAGAATCAAACTTATTCGGAAGAGATCTTACAACTTTCTTTACAACATCAATATCATCAATGGTGTCCTCTTATGCCATTAACTATTTCATCTATCTTAAGAAGATAGTCTTCTACCTTTTTGTCATCTCCCATTTTTAGATCTTCAAATATTGATTTTAAATATTGTATCTTGGCTTCTTTAACTCTATCATTACAATGATAAGTGTTTTTCAACTTAAGCCCAAACATCAACATTAATAGATAACAAGTATGTTTGCATCATAACTTCCCAAAAAGTATAATCTGATCCATCAAAAATAGGAACCTTTGAAGAACTATCTTGAGTCATCATAGATAAGTATTCCACTCAACAAAATCTACCCAAAGTTGTTAAACTTGATGTAGGGAACCTTGCTCTGATACCACTTGCTGGAATACAAACACCACTGAAAGGGGGGGGGGTGAATCAGTGGTTACTTAAAAACTTGTCCTTTTCAATTTTTACAATTATAACATATACTTATGAAATATGAACAAGATATGTAAAAAGAACATATTACACAATATTTATAGTGGAAACCCCCTTAGGGTAAAAAACACTTTGAATTTGAAACTTTATTAGCCTCTTGGGCAAATCTTTTAGAGCTACAACTCTGGGAAGCACCAACACCCTGTTTTAGAAACACCAATTTCAAGGAACACCAATCCCTTACACCTGAAGAACCAACTTCAAGAATAAAATAAGCACCAACTTCCAAAATGAATAAATGAAATACAAAATTAGAGGATCATCTTTGTTACAATACAAATCATGAAACAAGATTCCAACTCCAAGTTGAAAACATTAAGCAGGATTCACTTCTTTTCTTATCTCTCATGCTGATTCTTTTACATCACCAAATTTTTATACCAAATGATACAACCCTTCTCAAAATGACTTTATCGGATCATTAAATGTGTAAACAGACTTAAATCAATACATCTGAATGTAATAGGATGAGTTTAATCAATGGTCTTCAAAATGCTATACTTCTTGAAAGATAAATAATATTTTTCCTTCAAAACATTAAAGATCCAAATGCATATTCATGTTTCATAAAAACATCTAATTAAATACTAATGTAAACCATTAATATATCAGTGTATAAACCCTTCTCAACCTCTGATATACTTCTGTAATGAAAATTAAATCATAAATAGAAAAATAGAAACATAAAGCATTACCCTCCTTTTTGCTGCTATAAAAACTTCTTGCAATCTACCTGATATACTTCACATTATGCACCACTCCTGAAACTTTTGATCAAATCACCTATTGGAAATTTTAGACGAATGTATCCTCTACTTATAAATCAAAGAAGTCAAAATTTTTAAGACTGTTACATAACCCAGATGGTAATTAGACCAAAACTGGCCAAAAATAGTTATAACTACCTGCAACAGACTTGGTCAAAATTGTTTTTCTCTCTCCACCAACATGATATTTGAAAACTAACTCAGACCCATTTTATTTTTTCCTATTACCTTTTCGAAAAGCTATAGTAGTTTGGGTCTTGTTTAACACTTAATATGTTGAAATTCATTTAGACCGAAACTAGGTAGTTATAAAATTATAATTGATTTAACACTCATAATCAACATTTAGTGTTATATACTCAATACTTTATCAGCCACCTCAATAATGATATAATAAATGTATTGGAACAATAATAACATGATTTTAACCTCCTTTGATCACTTTAATCAACTTTCATGAGATCATTAAGTTTCCATCTTATATACCACCATAACTAATTGATCTTGTATACCATCATAACTAGCTGATAGATCTGACATGTCTTATTGACATCAATGACAAAACCAAAGACCAAATTACCAAAGGTTCAACATTGACTGCATCCACTTTTGATGTAGTTGAGAGAGGACCTCCATGTCCCACTAAGGGCATTACTGAGCATAAACGCATGGTAAAATTTTAAATGTTTAAATTAATATTAACATTGTGTATCTAGATATTTTATACCTAAATTATTAAAAATTTTTAATGTTTATTTTTACGGGGCTTGAGTGCATCCACTTCTGATGTAGCTGAGAGAGGACCTTCACATCCCACTAAGGGCATTACTAAGCATGGACACATGGTAAAATTTTAAATGTTCAAATTTATATTAATTATTTTTTAAGTGAATTTTTAATAGTCTTTTGATGAGATCTTTTAAAAATTTATAGGAGGACGAGGGCACTCAAGAGCAGACACAACATGATGGTACATCACAGTCCTCTTCACGTGGAGTGAAGAGGACTGTAGATTAGCTAGATGACTAGAGTTAGATTATACTTGTCACATACATTATTTTTAATTTTCATATGATGAACATTTTACATGATGGCGCACACACACACACACACACACACACACACATATTATTGAGACTTGTTATCATGTTATTTAGACTTGTGTTATGATGACTGCTTGTCATATTATTTTTACTTGTTGTTAGAGTAGGACTTTGTTGTGTGATTATATATAGCATGAGTTGATATGATGGACATTATGATACATATTATTCCAGGACTTTTTATGTTATTTATCTTATTCATGGACTTTTAATCCTATTTTCTGATTTTTCAAAAAGTGGTTTGAATGTAGATATATGAGCTTATGTAATATGATCATTTAATATCAATTTTATCAAACAATGTGATCTATTAACTCATGTAATTGACAAGAACAATATCGATGTTACAAGTAATATTGACTTTGATTAACTATAAAAAACCATCTATCTAACAATGAGGTCTATTAATTTGAACAATGAATATTGATGTACAAATAACTCTAGCATAATCTATTAACTTGTTCACATAAGACCAATGTAAATATATTTAATATTTTTAAAAAAAATAGGTGAATACAACTATGAATTTAACTTATATTTTTAAAACCAAATTGGATGAATATAGATGTTACAAGTAATATCACTCGACTTTCATTAACTATAAAAAAACATCTATCTAACAATGATATCTATTAATTTGAACAATGAATATTGATGCACAAATAAATCTATCATAATATATTAGTGAACATAATTTGACCAATGTGCATAGTTTAATATTTGGAACAAAATTAGGCAAATACAACTATGAATTTAACTTAAATATTTAAAACAAAATTGGATGAATAAAAGTGAGTTCATGTCTATGTTCTTCCAGACATCCTACATCATGAAAATAAATGTTGAAATGTTAGAAATTACATGTATTTAAATGTAAAGATTATTTAAAGTTAATTTTAATTTATTTCAAATCTATCTCTAAATTATAATTTATATGACACTTGAAAGAAGACATAGATATTTATATAGAAAAAATATAAAAATAAGACAAATTGAACAAAAACTTACATGTATAAATTTGATTCAACCTAATGTACCATCAACATCCTCTTTTTTCTACAATGTGTCAATGATTGCCTCATGGTCTTCCATTGAAAGTGTCCATAATATTTTATTAGTAGGTCTCCCTTTGTATCTTTCCAATTTGATATTTGTTTCCACTACCAAAAGGGAACAATGCATAATCTTCTTTTCTAATTGGTAGTCTTCAAAAGCTGGTGAACCATTTCTTCTTGTTAGGTATTTGCGTAGCCATGTACCAACTATGACAATAGACCCAATTGGATATTGAAAACCATCATCATCTACTTGATGACATCTCAAATTTTTCTTAAGTTCTACACATCGAGCTAACCAATACTCTGTCTACTCTTCATTATCCTCAGGTACAACAACAACATACACATGTCCTACAAAACAAAATTAAGTACATGGACAAATAAAACTTGTTTAAAGATTTATAATTCAAATATAATCATAAATTATATGGCATACACATGTAACTAATATAATTTAAAGTTTTACAATAAATTGAATTAAATTACCAGGCTGTATGAGGTCTGAAACATGATCATAATCTTCTGATGCAAAGGCATGATCCAAGTCTTCATTTATTATACCGTCTTGATCTTGTGTCTCACTAGGTGTTAAGAATTTTTGTTGTCATTCTTCAACCCATTCTGTATTCTCGCATTCTTCTCATTCACGTGCAACACAAAATCAACAAAAAATATGCAAGCTCCCTAGTCCATATTGTCCAAGTGTTAGAATTATAACTCCTAAATGAATGCCATTTAGCCGATCCGCTAATTGTATCACAATAATATCTTGAAATGATATTCTTCTCTTCAACTAGCCAGAAAAAAAATGTCTGATTGTAGAGTTTTGACTTGATCCTATAGACAAACTTGTATTACACCATTCAACAATTGCACATGCATCTTTAAATTTTGATTTTTCCTCAAATTTGAGTTGCTCTTTACAAAGGGCTCTCTTAACACATGCACTGACACCATCATTCCTCCCTTCCCATTTCTAGCCTCAAAAAAACTCCAGATATGTTGGATACTTATTTTCTTATGTGTCCTACTCAACCAATATAACATTCTAGCATTTTTGAATTGCCCTGTGCAATTATCTGACCATGTTAGATGTTGTGTTATATGAATTTATCTCTTCCTTAAATTTTCATAAAAGGTCATAAAGAAATACTGGACAAAATCTGATGAGTGTAATTTATTATCACTCATATAAAAATGACACTCTCTCAATATTTTTCAATCCTCTTCTGTACTATCAAGTGCATTCCTATAGACAATATGAACAAAAAATTGTTACTTGCACTGAATTATAATATTGTGGTTGGATCTTATTTTGTGGTGCAAGTGTGTAGTTCTTTGCAAAGTCAACGATTGAAAGTATACTACCAACTAGGAATATATTCTTGCATATGCAAATTGTCCATCAAGCCATCTAGAATTTTGAGAGTGTTTCACATATTTAGGTATGACCTTACTCTTGAATTCATTCATAAAATTATGAACACTAAGTTTTCAGTTATTAGATTGTATTGTTTTCCAACCTTTCCATCCTTCAATGGATACTCAACAGTTTTAAATCTTTGTACATCAACTAATTGAACTGTCCAAAATCAATTGAAATATTTTCATGAAAACATTCATCTAATAATGTAAGTTTTCCACATACATCACATACACCAGAAACACATGCATTCAAAAGATAAAATTTTTCATTAGGTGGGTTACAAAATAAACTTGATATAAACTCTTTTACAGTTTGAGGTGGTATATTTATACCGCATTCCTGCAACATTTCATTAGTATGCATGGTAGAACATATAGATCGAAAAATATCATAATGCTAACGAAATTGAACATGATTTTTGCAACAATAGGTGATTCTTTCCTTGTTAATCCTTACATACTATGGTTTACATTTTTCAAAAGATCTTTGACTAATACTAATAGTTAACACCTTATCATCCATAATTTTTTTTATACAATTCAGTTTGAGTCATATCCAAAAGGTGTTTTGGATGTGGATCACGAACTTTTGAATGGAATCTTAATTTAAGAACATCGCTGGCATTGGAGGATACTCTTGTATTATCATGCCAAAATTCTTCAATCAAAGTTTTGACTTCACCAGTAAGTTTTATGTTAGACCTCAGAAGTCTACCACTGAAGGTCCATAAATGGTTTGTCGAATCACTTTTAAAGTTAACTCTTCTCTTTACAGGTTTTGTTAAAGTACGATGAATATTTAAATATCTACTTATATTTGAAATCATTCTTTTATCAGTAGTAGTTGTGTTTACTAAAGTTGTTATTGCTTGTTGTGCCAGATTACTATCTTTAGAATGACTTTTCTTTCCAATTGTGCCAAAGGCACTAGCAAAAATTGATACAACTTGATTTTGAGACTCATCCTTCTTGAATTTCACATAAATGTCTAACCTCTTCATCACTTTTTGCATTTTAGACATTTTAATTAATTGTAACATTAGTTGACATTGAAACCCGAATTTCTTATTATAAAAAAATTGTCTAAACAATCTGGTCGCATGTGTCCTAATCTGTCTCTATGAAACCAAACCATGTAGATTGTCTAGCACATCATTTTTTATTTGAAATTGTTCATTCATTTCATTATCATTCAAAGGAGTGTCTTTCTCAATCAGTGTTTCTATGTCTGCATCCACATTGTTGATTTCAATTTGAATTGGTGTTTGATTTTCACTTTCAATCGGGGTTTGACTTTCAGTTCCTTTATCATTATGATTAATATTACTAATTTGTAGAATTTGATGTGCAATTAAATTTATTACTCTATTTTTAGAAATAAAATTTAAATCATTTATATTGTAACCTGCTTCTAGCAAATGACCAACTTATTTATCAGAATAAATTACATTTGGCTCTGAAGAAATACCTGTATCCAATACTGGATTAGAAGATGCACCTGAATTTTTTTCTTCAACCTCTACATCCATCATGGTGTCTTTATTGTTCTCCACTTTTGAAACAATTGTTGAAATCGATGCTCCAACATTATTCAGTTTTCAAATTCTTTCTCTTCTTTCCCCTTGTCATTTTGTCTCATCTCTATTTGTTGCATCCTCCTGAGTTGTTAGAACCTTCCTTAGCCTCTTTCTGCATTGCTTTGATCCCATGTTTTCACCAAGATTCAAATTCAAATGATTCTCTTCATGTCAGATCCAAAACAAGACAAAAAAGAGAATGTTGATCAAAATACTTTGTTTACAGTACAAATCATTAAAAAAATGATTGAATACTCGTTAATCATTGAGATCAGGCCGATAGTCCTATTTTTTGGTTGCAACGACTCTTTATAAAATGGGCACCTATTATTTAAATGAAATGGGTGCCCGTTTCCTATTCAATGGTCCAAACCAAAATGAGCACCCATTTTTTGAATTTAAAAAAATGGGTGTCCATTTTGTAAAACTATGAGCGGGAACCGTACCTGCTGCCTTGGTTTCTGGTTTGGGACAAGCTTGGTGGGACCAAGCCTATGCTTGGCCCTACAAAAATATGGCTAAGGCATTACAATATAAAATTTCTACCTTGCCATAATTTTTTGGACACCTTCCCGAATAAATTTTTCAATGAAACAAAAACCCATTTTAGTTCTTATTTTTCAGATTATAAAAATATAAATTTTATTTTCCCCACAAGACAATATGAGAACTGGAAAAACTTGTGAAAAGAAAAGGTCTTTAAATATGAAGAGAAGCAAAGGAGAAGGGTTGGATTTTCTGACCCCCTTGTCCTTGATGGATGAGTGAGAATCGACTAGAAGAAGAGATTCACATTTTGTTCTAAAAAGGGGAGATGACAATGGTTTATTTTAGAGCATGAGAAAGGGGAATCTTTGTACTTCTTGATTTGATCAAAGAAATAAAGGAAGATTTTATAAATCTTTGTATTTTTTTATATTCCCTTTAGATTGTCATTTTCCTTTTTGTTTTGCAATCATCCCTTAATGCTTATCATTTTATACATTAGACCATGTGCATGTTTTTTATGTGATCTTTGAGTCTTAACCAGTTTGTACTATGTGAAAGAATTATTGTTTATCTCTAGATCATTCTTTGTGGGCACTATGAAGATGATCTCGGAGTCTTTCATCTTTGTTTTCTTTAATCCAAGTCCATGATTTCATGTGTGTCATGGCTATGGACAAGTTCTAGTTTTCCTTTCCTTCTTTCTTCTTAAAATCATACCCCCCGAGTTAGACTACATCAGAAGAGGAAGATGTACCTCTAAAACTCAGAGGAAAATTGGTATTTCAACAAGCAATTTCTCCAGCTGTTAGTTACTTATTTGTCTTTTATTTTGAACACATATTGAGTCATTTACAAAGTTATATTGGAATAACAAATCTGTTAACCAACAATGATTATTATCTCAAGAGACTATACAATGACATCACCCTTTTAATGCATGTTATAAAAACAAAAAGAATATGACTATTATTTTCTTCCTCATCTAATCAAAATGACAACTTTCCTTTCAATATTTTTTATGTATATCTTAATACATACTAATAATAAATTAATATCATCTTCTACATAAATTTTATTTATAAAATATAAATATACTAATAATTTAATACAACTCTATATATATTCCTGTCTACCACTAATATAGATGTTCCATTCACCTCTTTTATATTAGAAAAAGAGGTTAGTGAACATTCAAGTTGAATGCACAGAAGTTGCATGTGCAGTTTGTTTCATGAGTTGCAGAGCATCTGCACAGTCCTGACAAAGCTGTAAGGGATCAGGAACTAAGTCTTCCGATACCAATGCAACCAACTTCCCTTTTCCACCATAGCTTATGAAATGTATTACTACGGTCTGCACAAAATGGGAACAATCTCTTTTAAATGTAATACATGATTCCACCATAATACATTTTCTAAATAAAAACAGATCAGAAAAAGGATACTGACACAATAGTTAACATGGGCCGTAGGAATAATGTGTGTAATTGGGTTATCCCCATATTTAATCTCTTCCGCTGGCCCCATCACATTGGAGAAGCCCACTGTAAGTATTGTAGTAAATCTCTTACAAAAGAATGCCACCAACTGCAATTCAGAGCAAAATTTTCAAAAGGAAAAAATGAAACCCATTATAGAATTTTTCATCAATTGAATCTTATTCATTTCAAGAAATAAAAATCAACAGCAGTACTATGTCTGAACCATCTTCTATATATTGTTTTTCTATAGTAACATCAATATTTTTCTAATAAATCAGATTTCTATAGTTTATAAATATTATTGTGTTGTGCTTTAAAATTCAATTGTGTTGAACTTATTTATATTAACATTTCTAATCACACCATATAATCTATCATCAAAATAAGAGAATGTATAAATGTTTCAACTACAACTCTCTTATTTTAATAATGAATCATAGAATATAATTTGAAATATTAATACAAATAAATTCGACATAATTATATCAAAAATACAACACAATAATACCAACATTTATGAATGTTCAATCAAATACACTTAGAAAACTTATCTACATGATTTGACTTAATAGAAATGCTTTAATGTTTTTCATATATCTAGAACTTGAAATATTTACCTTAGTTGGCATGTGGTTGGCCATGGCGTATGTCAGGGAGGCCTCAAATGATAACTTCTTCCTCCTAGACATCATTACTGTATCACGACAATATTGAAGGGGATCTCCATATTGGAGCATTGGAAGAGGAAACATCCAGAAACCTAGTTTATTGCCCCACATCGCTTTCGATGGGCTTTTCATGTTCTTATCTAAATCCTGGCAATTATTGAATGCTTGCCTTTAAATGAAAATTGCATAGAGAGAATAGAAAACATACCAAAATTTATAAGTAGTTAGGCATGTATTCTTTGTGGGCCTTTACCTTAAGTATTGCAGACTGCCTCATATTTACTGCAACCATTGCTCGCACTCTTGAATTCTTATGTGCTCTCGCTTTTTGTGGGACAGAGACATTTTTAGCTTCATTTCCAAGGAAAAAAAAGATGGAGTTAGTGTCAGCTTTTGGACAATATAAATGTAATTATGTCATCTAAATCATAATATGTGTGTGTTCATGACATATTAAAATATCTTCTTATTTTCAAAAAATATTGTCCCAAATTCCTTTTTGGCACCCCCTCCAATACCCGGCTAGTAGCCTCCACATCACTTTTCCTATATAAACTTCCATTTCCACCTCCCAAAAAACCCCTACCCTTAATTAGGCAATATATTGCCCTACTTTTTACCTATTTTAAACCCCCCAATATGAACACATGATATTGTATTACCCATTCCGGTGCTGTGATGGTGTGTGCCTGTTAACAAAAAAAAATGTGAAATGAATGAAACTTCCATAGTTTATGATAATAACAATAATATCAATTTTTTTATCAATGTTTCAGATTAGATTATCTATCATCTTGAGAATTAATTAGAAAGGAGATTGACTTATCCTGTTGAAATGTGATCTGATAATCTGAAACATTGACAAAAAAATTGATCTTACAACCAAATTCAGAAATCGTAAAATTTATTTCTAATAGATTTTGATGCCGAAAAATATTAATTAATCTTTAAAACTCTATCTATTGTTTTTTTTAAGACTAATGTCTCTTTAACCTCTTTTAATTAAATGTACTTTATGCATACCATTTTGTTGTCTGCCCATATAACGGGCAAGTCCAGCAGAAAGCACTCCCATAATGACCTCATTCAATGTCTGCCACCAACTTACTTACTAAGACACATTGAAAACTAAATGTTTTTGCTACAAGATGATCGTATATCAGTGAATTGAAGCACCAACAAACCCAGCTTTATAACAATAAATTCGCCATAAAATAGTAAGAAAAATTAGCCTACCCCATTCACTGCCTTTCTAACCAAGCTGAGATCATCCATGCTGAGAGTGACGTAAACCAGACGCTTTGAACAAACAGAGGCTGTCTTTCCTCTTCTCAATGAATTCCTATCATGTTTCCAGAGCATAGTCATCCCGATCTTCAAAGAAATATAAAATTCAAATACAATTAAATTATAAACTATTTTATTAAGTTAAAAAATCATATAAATTTCTTAATCAAATGAACAAAAATCTGACTAATTGATAACGAATGACGAATGAATTACAATTGTCTCAACAAAAATTGTCTTATTTTAGAAAACTCTTGGATATGTCTAAAGATTTCTAAAAACTTATAAAAAAAAATTACAAAATATTCCAACAAACCTCAAGCAGAAAAATGAATGTAATCCAAAGCGCTACAATCATATCGTACACAATTTGCAGAAAGCCTTTGGGTTTTTGGTCAACCGCTGTACTTTGTGGAATGGTTGATGGCGCACCAGAATCATTGGCTTTGCTTGTGGAATTGAGAATTAGGGATAGCATTGAGATACAATCTCCTAATGAATGATGGATTCTGAACACAAGGCTGCCTGCTGCATCCTCAGAAGGAACATTCACTACATGAACTTCCCACAGAGGCCTGCATGGATTGAGAGGTGGAGCAGTCACCAAAGAGCTTGTATATTCATTCACAAGGTTGGGATTTTGTGCAAGTGAGGGGCTTAGGCTAGGAACAATCACATGATCTTCTATCACCACCTCTCTTAAACACCACTTCAGATTGTTGTGCTTGTCCTTTACCTGCAATCATTTCAAAATAATTATGTAGCATAATTTTTTTCAGACCAAGAGAAAATGGAGAATGAATGAGACATTATGAATGGAGAACAATATCTATTCTGTAAACTAACAGGCTATACAGAAACGCATCTTAATTTGTTCAGGAGTTTCTTTTAGAAGAGGGAAGTTCTATATTAGTTTGTTATTTATTTAGATTGATATTTCAAATTATATTTTGTGATCTATTATTCAATATATTTTAAAATTGGAGTAGTGCTAAGATGAGTGACTTGTTGAGAAGGTCCAATGCTTTATTTCTATGATCATCACCTATATATAATGAGTGCTAATTGTACCATTCATTCTCAGGAGAGATGTGTTGTAAACCATTACTCATGAAACATGAAATTTGATAACAAAATAAAAAAAGTTATCTTCCTCAAAATTATCAAAGTTTAGAATCTAGTGCAAAGAAAGTTAAGTGGGTTTAAGCTTTGGAAAAATTTATAATTGTGTTTGATTTGAAGTAAATTGGGATGCATGATCTCCTAGAAAGGCTCAATACCACACCTAGATGCAATGAGTACTAGGGGAAGAGCACCAATACCTGCACACCTAACTTCATGCATCGATAGAGCCTAAACTATATTTTGGATTTCAATGATTTTATTTTGTTGCTTTCCTATGCGAGAGATGACACGTTAAAAAATATTTCTTGGCTCCTTGGTGTTAACAGAACTCCTTATGGAGATTGTCAAGCATCGAATGGTCAAAAAGTGGACATTTTAAAGTGCCACCTAATACCCATTCAAAGATGCACCAATAGCCGTTCACTAAAAAATGTACTTGTGGGGAAAGTAGTCGTACGCAAATGTTCCAATAGTCGTACACAAATGCCCCAATAGTGGTGCACAAATGAGCCAAACACCAACCAAAAAAGCTAAAAAAAGATCAGCTATTGGTACATGTGTTATGATTTTTTGGGCTCCTTTAAGATTAGTAATTGATGCACTTATTGAAATACACTCCACTACTAATGCTCTTCCCCAAAATCTACTATTCATTCTCATTAGAAATGGGTTCTTGTGAACCACTATTCCTAAAACATGAATCAATAAATTTGACCCAAAAACTACAAAATTGAATACTAATAACAATATCATTATTTAACTTCCCCAAAAAAATCTCCCACTTGTCACTGATCTGAAATATCAATCTTAAAAATGAATACTAAAAATCGAAAAACTAATCCATTAATTTGTTACTAACAGTCAACTTATCGTCTGTGAGAGAGATTATACTGTCACTCTTATAGGAACTATGGGTATGTTTATCTACAGTTCGCATTATAAATACATAAAAGAACAAAGAACAAAAGGGAAAAGGAAGAGAATAGTAACCACAATACTAGAGAATCTTTGGTGTTCTGCCAGATTTTTTTGCAGAGAAGTTTTCAAGGAATGGATGTCGATTTCTTTTTTGAAGCCCACAATGGTTAAGATGTAACTATCTAACAATGTATTTGAGGTGAGGCATGCCAGTGGGCTCAAGGGTTCTTCATGCTTGGAAATATTAACCATATGATTTACATCATCTGCTTTCTTCACTACGATTTCCCTAAGCTGTATCTTGGCCTCTGCCAAATCATCACCATAATCATGAGTATTTTCCTTACAAACACGTTTGCCTTCTACCACTGAATTACTGTTGGCTGTCTTCATTTTTGGCCCGCAAGATGCTCGAATGCTACTACAGTGGAAACATACAAAGGAGAGAGCTTGTTTAGGTAGGGGGAGAATATAATACTTTGAATAATTTCAATAGTTGTTATAGGATTTAAGGGATAAGATTTTAATATTATATTCTTCTTAGTTGTAAACATTAAAGTTATTAATGTAGATCATAATAATATTTATTTGATGAAATGTACTTTATCGTTACAAAAATAATATATGATGTGATATCACATGAAGACATTAATAGCACAATTTTTTTTGTTAGAAGCATTTTGAATAGCTCAACAATAAAAATGTTCAATTGTTAAATCCTCTCTCTTACATAAATAAAAGTGAACATCAACCTTCTATCATAATATATTATAATAATTTATATTTGATGAAATGTACTTCATAGTTTAAAAAACTGTCACATCAACACATCAATAGCACATTTTTTTTGTTAGAAGCATTTTGAATAGCTCAACAATAAAATTGTTCAATTATTAAATCCTCTCCCTTACATAAATTAAATTCGGACCTTGTTGTTGTATGGGGTAAATTGTTGTTTGCTTTCTAGGCTTGACCCATGTGACTCTTGTGGGTGATTTCATATCCCCTAGCTTTTTTTTTTGGAACGGTGTACTTTTATTTATATTTATATAATGGAAATAGACTATTCATTAAAAAAAGTGAACATCAAATTGTCAAAACTAAAATAAAATTAAATAGCCAACAATATTAGTGTCTCCTATAGACCGATGAAACTCAAGTTGGCTTTTTTTTGGGACTTGTAATGAGTTGTTTGAGTTGTCCAACCTATGTAACTCAATTTTGAGTGTCTACATTTAGTTTTTGTTGATTCTCCTAGTAACTTAAAAAAGGTGAATCCTTACCCCATGTCCCCATGCTACTACTTAGTGTTCCCATTTAAAATAAAAATTGTGGGAAAATAAAAATTTAAAATCTTTTCCTATTTTTGCGGAACAACCATTTTTTAGCAAATGAAAATAAGTTCTCAAAAAAAAGGGGCTACAAATAAGAAGTGACTACTTATTAACAAAAGCGACACATGTCTTCACCATTTTTCCCATCTCCTTTTTATTTGCCTACCATTTTATTTTTAAATTTATTTGCAATAAATATGACAAAAAAATTGATTTAAAAATAATATTTAAGACATTACTTAAAATTAAGCAACAAACATTAGCATCCATGGGGCCACTAATTCTACAAATTGTGCTACAAAATGTTGAGTAGTTTCTGCTAGTAAAATTAAGCTAAGGAGCAGTATGGAGACTTGTCATTAGTATGAGCCTAACAATATCTAGGCTTACTTACATTCCAAAAGATAAGTTTCCTTGGATATATATGACCTAACCCAATTTGCATTTATATTTGTGGGCCCTCCATGAGAAATTATACTAATGTTTGTTAAATCTTAAGAAAGAAAATAGTTTCTTCACTAATAAGTTGCTAGTCATGCTTCAAAATATTGACCAAATTATTTGAGTTTTCATTTATGAGGTATATACTCTTGGTAGGTGTTTATTTATGAATATATACATTAGAACCTTTATTAATTAATAATATGCATGTATCTTAACAATAAAAGAGGACATGAGGTCACTCCTCAAATTCATATGGTCATTGTCTGAAAAACATGAAAATATAAGTCACGTAGGTACAACCCATTAAAAATAAATGGAAACAACAATAAAATCACTTGAATGACAAGAGTAACAAAAGAGTGAGGCAGACAAGGATCTTGGTCATCTAGTTTAACCCATACATCAATGTGGTCTAGGGTGACGTCGAGAATGGACCCCTCCTTATCAACAACTACTTCACCATCCTTTATCTTTATCTTTGTTATACATAGGAAAAATCATGAGAGCCTATCTAGGGAGCCATTTAGAGGAGTTTGGCTAACCACTACCTCTTCTAGTTGTAGGCTAACCATTACCACAACCAAAATACAACATCCCCCCCCCAAAGGCTACCCACAAGAAAAGATTCTATGTCCACTCTCATCATCAGTGATGAGAGCCTAGGACTTAGGGGTTTGAGAATACTGAGTTGAAGAACTATTTGGGATTGGTTGTGGGAAAGAGAACTATTTGGGTGGACCCTAGTCACGTAGTGCAAGGGACATCACCCTAGTGATCAAGAAGCTCCAAGAGGTGTGCCACCTCCAAAACAATTTTATTAACTTGAAGTTAGATTTGGAGCATAACATTGTTACAAATACAAGCTTTAACTTAAATAGTAAAACTAGATCAATAGACTTATGAGAAAATATAATAAAAATATTATCTTTCAATAAAAAAATATCCACCTGAAAAATATGCCATATTTGGGTATACTTGAAAGGTATGCAAGACCAAGCCCCTAAAGAACCATATCACAAAAAAATTCATGAATCCAACTCCACAAATATTTAGTATGCTAACAAAACTAGAAGAATTATTTGAAAGAATCTAGTTAGCCATAGAAAAAGCAACAAGGACCCTAAATACTCATATGAAAAACCTAAGCTCCCATAGGAAAGCATCATAAAATAATAGTACACCAAGAGAAATGGGTGAATTTGGGCTTAATATAGCCAACCAAATGATGTGGAAATGTCATCTTAATGTAGGCATATGAAATATCCTTGTCGCTCATAGTTATTCACTATTTTACCATTGAAGAATAGTGGTGTTATGTTGCATAGAACCCACTAAGGCATGAAAAAAAATATATCTCTACTGACATACATGGAATCTCGGTCATCTAGTATAGCATGGCTTGCTAGTGTAATATTTCTAGTCAACTTGTGCATCCAATAGTTAAAATTTAAATATTTAATTAGAGTTGTGAAACTTATTGGTAATCATATGGTGTGGTTACTCAAACATTTTTGCATAGGTATTGGTCAAAAAAATAATTTAATAAATACATATTAATATCAAATGTGCAAATTTCATTGGTTTGTACAACACACAGTTATTGAGGGATATATGGATAGAAATCCATCCTTATTTCTAAATGGTTGTACATTTTGATATGCTTTCATGTAAAACATCTCCCTATGTGCATGTAACCATATCATTAAGCTTCTATGTGACATTTAAGGAAACCAAAAAAAAACCATCAAAATCTAACATACCAGCCCAAGAGCAGTTATTTTGATGGAAAAATCCATGTTATAAGCATCTAGATAGTGTTGATTTTAAATATTCTTCAATACAAAAAAAATTGACATAACATTTGAAAACATAATGTTCAAAGTTAAGATGCACAACTACTATATATATTTCCCTAAGAAGTTCTTAATATTCACATTTCCTTGCCATTGTTGTTCATAGGAGATGGCAAAATATACTTTATCAAAGTTTCTAAAATAAATATTTTTCATTTGAGTGAAAATATTAAATAAAAGATTATATTTTATTAGCTAGAAAATTGTATATAATGTTAAAAGTTTAAAACAATTTTTGTGAAGGTTGTACTATGGATCTTCACCAATAAATACTTGCTTAAGATCATTCAATGTGATCTAGCTAGAAGTACATATGCATATAATATAGTTATGTTGTCATTGAAGGCTTGAGATTAACATTAAATGATTGTTTGAATTTAATTGTGGAATACAAAAATGGACAAGAACAACAATTTAAAATGGTGTCAAAGAGAGGTGGTGATAGAGGATAACATGATTGTTCCATGATTAAGTCTCTCTACTATAAAGGATCCCATCTTTATAAATAAGTACATGACCTATCTTATGATTTTTGCTTTTAAAAGAGAGGTCACAAGTTCAAATCCCATGAAGGTGTAGGGTATGAATACCTCATTTTTAGCATAGTTAGGTGCCTCTCACAAGGAGTATGGGGTAGTCCCATATTAGTATCATCATATGTTGACCCAAAAGTAAATGGCTAGTATTTTGGGCCATAAAATGATCTTTCCTTCTCTTTCCTTGGCCAACACAGGCCTCTATGGGAAGTCCATCTATTAAATATTTATTCTAGAGATGAAACAACTAAATTTGTATTCAAATACACAATTCATTAGGATATTGTTTCTCTACACTTCTACAAATAATAATTTCCAAAAAAAAAGTTGAAAATCCTAACATGTCTTTATAATTTTTAGTTTTTATTGGGTGGTCCCACAATAGTGTGTTACACTTTTTTGCCTACTTTGACACTAAAATTGTTAGGATTAACAAGGCAGAAATAACAATTATGTGCAAATATAACTAATATCAGAAAATAATAAACCACACAGAATAGAACACAAGACACACAGATTTAACGTGGTTCACCCAATCCCTGGGCTACATCCACCAACAGCGAGTCCAATATTATTATTATCCAGTGATTACAACCTGATTACAATCTGTAATCCCTTACAGCCCAATTTTGCCGCAAGTACTAAAATCATACATAATGAAAAATCCCTAACCCTAAGCCATATTATACAATATTTTTCCACTTTAGGGTTAGAATGAGTTATAAGTAGTCGGCCCAAATAACCAAAAAGTAGTCGGCCTCAAAAAAAAATTTCCTCGGGGGCTGCACCCCCGAACCCCCGCTCGGGGCCCGGCCCGGCCCCGAACCCCAGTGAGGTCGGGAGGAAAAGTGTACAGTACTTTCCTGATTAGTCACCACAAGCTAACAATCTCCCACTTGGTGACTGATCAGTATCCACACTATACTAAAAAACCTCCCACTTGGAGACTGATCCTGTAGCAATACCGCTACCCACATGAGGCCCCCACTGAATTGAACCACCTTGGACTCAGCTGTTCCTTTATTTTGTTCAGTCTAGAAGACCAACTGAAGCTGAACATGAGTTCAACTTCTCCCTTGTTACTACCTTTGTAAACATATCTGCTGGATTATCATTAGTATGAATCTTTTCCAGCCTTAACTGTCCATCATCCAAAACTGATCGAATGAAATGGTACCGCAACTATATGTGTTTTGTCTTTGAGTGCAAAGTAGAATTCTTTGCAAGATGAATGGCACTTTGGCTATCTGTATGTAGAAAATTATCCATTTGTGGATGTCCCAATTCTTCCATGAAGAATTGAAGCCATATCATCTCCTTGGCTGCCTCTGTAGCAGCAACATACTCTGCCTCTGTAGTGGATAAAGCAACCACCTTTTGTAGTCGAGAATTCCAACTCACTGCTGTCCCACCAACAGTAAATATATAACCTGTAGTACTCCGCCTGCTATCTATATCTCCTGCCAAATCTGAGTCAACATAGCCTTGTACAGTAGTAGTAGAACCCCCAAAGTGTAAACACTTACTGGATGTGCCTCTCAAATATCTAAGAATCCATTTGACTGCATTCCAATGCTCAATACCAGGGTTACTCATATAATGACTAACGACTCCCACTGTGTGTGCAATATCTGGCCTAGTACATACCATAGCATACATTAAGCTCCCTACAGCTGAAGCATAAGGTACCTTAGACATTTTAGTCTCTTCTTCCAGTGTCTTGGGACACATATCCTTAGTCAATTTCAAATGACCAGGCAAAGGTGTGCTGACAGCTTTGGCATTTTCCATAGAGAAACGTTGCAACACCTTCTCAATATAATCAGCCTGAGATAGAGACAATTTCTTATTTTTCCTATCTCTACAAATTTTCATACCAAGGATTTGTTTTGCTGCCCCCAAATCCTTCATAGCAAAAGATTTTGCTAACTGTTGTTTCAACCCCTTAATGTGATCCATGTTAGACCTAGCTACAAGCATATCATCAACATATAAACATAAAATAATGTAGCTGTCATCATCCAACCTCTTAAAATAAACACAATGGTCAGAATGACACTGACTATATCCATGCCTATTCATAAAAGTGTCAAATTTAATATACCATTGCCGAGGTGCTTGCTTCAAGCCATATAAACTTTTCTGCAATCTACACACCAAATTCTCCTTACCCTTGACCTCAAATCCTTGTGGCTTAACCATATATATTTCTTCATCCAAATCACCATGAAGAAAGGCTATTTTAACATCAAGCTGCTCTAAATGCATATCTTCAGTAGCCACAATACTTAAAACAGTACGAATAGAAGTCATTTTAACAACTGGAGAAAATATCTCATCAAAATCAATACCATATTTCTGTGCAAATCCTTTTACGACTAATCTGGCTTTAAATCTTTTCGTACCTCCATCCTCTTCTTTTATCCTGTAAACCCATTTATTCTGTAAAGCCCTTTTACTTGCAGGTAACTTACATAAATCCCATGTCTGATTTTTCAGCAAAGAGTCCATTTCATCTGTCATTGCAGACTCCCACTGAAGCTTTGTATCCACCTGCACAGCTTCATTATAACATTCAGGTTCACCAGCATCTGTTAACAGAATAGAATACAAAGATGGAGAAAATCTTTCTGGAGGTCTACTTAGCCTTGTTGACCGTCTAACACTCACTGGGGTGTGTGGTATTTGTTGTTGCTGTTGTTGCGGAGCATAAGGAACTACTGGAACATGAACTTGTGGAGTATCATCCAGTACTACATAGTCATTTTCTTTCTTCTCATGCTGCAGCAACAGATCTTTGTACAATACTTTCTCATTGTATATGACATCCCTGCTTCTTACAATTTTATGATTTTCAAAATCCCAAAGCCTATAACCAAATTCATCAATACCATACCCAACAAATACACATTTCTTTGACTTAGCTTCCAGCTTGGTTCTATTTTCAGAATCTATAAGTTCAAAAGCTTCACAACCAAAGGTTTTGAGAAAAGAATAACTCACCTTCTTACCACTCCATGCTTCCTCTGGAATACCACAGTCCAAAGGAGTAGAGGGGCTTCTATTGATTAAATAAATAGCAGTGTTCACTACCTCTGCCCACATATTTTTGGGCAGCCTAGCATGCAACCTCATACTCCTTGCATGCTCCATTATTGTCCTGTTCATGCATTCAGCCACTCCATTTTCTTGTGGAGTCCTTGGTACAATTTTATGCCTACGAATAGCATTAGAGGAACAATATTCTTCAAATTCTGTGCTACAATACTCACCACCATTATCAGATCTGAGACATTTTAACTTTTTACCAGTCTCATTCTCAACCAAGCATTTCCATTTCTTAAAAGTTTGAAATACATCAGATTTCTGTCTAAGGAAATAAATCCATACTTTTCTTGTTGCATCATCTATAAATGTAACATAATACAGAGAGCCACCAAGGGAAGATACCTGAGCTGGTCCCCATACATCTGTATGCACAAGCTCTAATCTCTCATTTTTCTTTTCTTTCCCACTCTTCACAAAACTAACTCTCTTTTGTTTTCCATAAACACAACTTTCATAGAAATCCATATTGACACATTTCAGACCAGGTAAAACTTTCTTTGAATGAAGTAATTTCATACCTTTTTCACTCATGTGCCCGAGTCTGTTGTGCCACAGTGCTGTGTCAGAATCTACAGCAACAGTTTGATGTTCTTCCTGCTCAACTGCAGCCACTGTTCCTGAACATTCATTATCTTCTGAAACAATTAAAGTAGAAGGAACAGTATGACCTGTACAAAGATATAAGGTGCCTACTTTCACACCTTTTTCTACTACTAAGGAACCTTTTGAAACCTTCCAATTTTTATCATTAAAAGTAACTGTGCAACCCTCATCACCCAGTTGCCCTGCTGAAATTAAATTCCTACTCAGCCTTGGAACATGTCTTACCTCTTGTAGTAGCCAATGATTCCCATTCTGCAACTTAATCTTAATTTTTCTCTTTCCAACAATCTGACAGGGTTCATTATCTCCCAAATAAACTAGCCCAAAATCCCCTTGGACATAATCAACAAAATAACTTCTATGGGGTGTAGCATGAAATGAAGCCCCAGAATCTAAAACCCATGAATCATCAATACTTTCTAAGGACAAGAGCAAAGCATCCTCCTCGGATTTGTTACTTACCACATTTGCCTCCTTGTTTCCATCATTTTTGTCTCCTTGATCTTTCTTCCGAGACCAACAATCTTTCTTCTTATGACGTGGTTTTCCACACTACCAGCAATCATTTGGCCCTTTAGATTCGGACCTCTTTCCCTTTGATTTTCCTCTTGATTTCCCATGATTTCCAGAGTTGTTTCCTCTATCTCTTGTTCTGCCTCTGCTTTCTGTGTTCAATACACTACCCGATGTGGATGCCCCTGAGCTTTTCCTACGAATTTCCTCACTCAATATAACACCAATAACATCATCATACTTTAGGGTATTAGAACCAGAAATAGAATTACTAGCAGCCATTACCAAGCCATTCCAGCTTTTTGGCAAAGAACACAACCTGATTACAATCCCTTACAGCCCAATTCTGTCGCAAGTACTAAAATCATACATAATGAAAAATCCCTAACCCTAAGCCATATTATACAATATTTTTCCGCTTTAGGGTTAGAATGAGTTATAAGTAGTCGGACCAAATAACCGAAAAGTAGTCGGCCTCAAAAAAAAATTTCCTCGGGGGCTGCGCCCCCGAACCCCTGCTCTTGGGGGCTGCCGCCCCCAAACCCCCGCTCGGGGCCTAACCCGGCCCCGAACCCCGGTGAGGTCGGGAGGAAAAGTGTATAGTACTTTCCTGATTAGTCACCACAAGCTAACAAAAATGAACATTTTGAAAATAATCTTTGCATTCAAACACCTATTTTCATTAAACTGTTAGGAACTTGAAGATGATGTAAACTAGTGATTTTTAACATTTTGTGTGTATATTATAAATATTATTTTTTGAATTAATTTTCATCTCTATATTAGGGAAAGGGAAGCAATGCAAATAAGGTAAATCACTTCTCCTTTCCACAATTGCACATTTGGAGGGAAGATGTCCCCAATAGGCTCAAGAGGTGACTCAAGCACTAAATGGGGACAATGTCGATCCTTTGCTAAATATGTGATTGATGAAAGCATGAAAAGTGAGAATAATAAGAGGATGTAGTGTAGATAAAAATTAAGAAAAGTTTCTAAACACTAGAAATAACAAGATAATATGGCCAAACTTTGAGCTAAAATGCACAGAAATAAAAACCAGAGCATAGATTTGATCCGTAGGTGAATTTTGAGCTGAAAATGTATGTTACAGGGAAAAAATCACTCTGTACCCAGGGAAAGAATTCCAATGGTGTTTTAAATTTGTAAATTTTCATTGAAACTTTCTAGGTTCTTCCAACTATGTCCAATCTTCCTAAATTTTGTTTGGTGGCTCCATAACTTGTTCTTGCAGAGATAAAAAATGTGGAATAAGGTTGAATGAAGGGGTTTTCTTTAGTCAAACCCATGTTTTGGAATCAACCTTGAAATGAAATGAAAGAAAGGAAAGTGCATTGTAATGTAGCAGAGACCAGACCTAGAAAATTAAATACATCATACCTTGACAATGCAAACACTTCTTTGAATGTGATAAAATATGTTAATGTGATATAAATATGACTAAACAAAAAATACGGGGTCCAAAAGTAAATAATAAAAGAAAAAACCTCATGCAATTGATGTAGTCATTAGAGTTGTCTATCTTGATGCAAACAATAACATGGTACATGGACAAAAGTTACTTTGTATCATGGATGAGCATACATGGGTGTGGCTCCCATGTGACAATTGCTTCAATTTTCATTCAAATAGAGAGAAATGTAGTATGCATGTTTGTATTTGATAGTGTTAGAAATAGACTATCAGAAAAAGTAGATGGTTTAGAACACCATACAATATGAGGGAACATTGTGATGAGATATAGGAGGGATACATAACATAAACTTAACTGCATGATAGCTAGGGAATTTTGTCTTAACCTTATTGTTAATTAAACATGGGAAGGGAAGAAAAAAAGGAAACCATTAAAAGAAGAATCCCTAATAAAAAATATCACATTATGAATGCTTAAATGCCTAAACGACCTCACTTAACCTTGTGGTTAATTAAAGTGGGAAGGGAAGACAACAAGGAAAACATTTTGAAGAATCTCTAATCAAAATTGTCATGTTATGAATTCTTAAATACCTAAAATACCTCATTCATTATCATGTTATGAACTATTTGTGTACAATTTTGAGATAGTGGCTTGAGGAGAAATAGGAGAGAAGAAAAAATAAGAATTTAAGAAAACAAAAGAGGGAAATTTTTTGTTATAGGGTGGGATAAAATGTCTAAGGGGAACAAGAGGCAAGAAAACTAATTTGTTGTTTTAAGAAATTCCAACCATTATTTTTGTGTTAAAAAATAATATATAAATTAGGGGAGGAAATTTTGTGCTGAGTGGATAAGAAACAATGGAAGAAAACACAAAGTATGGGAAAGTGAAATAGTGGGTACACCACACAAATATTTGTGTTGAATTTTTTTTTAGGGACAACACATCATGAATACAATTGCGCAATTAGTAATAGAAAGTAGAAGGAAGGTGAACTATTGCTATCAAGTGCATGTGAAATTAACACCATAGAAAATTTGATAGGTATTTTTTTATATTTATAAGGTTTAGTTGTGAATGCGTAAATCTATTTATCTACTCAGAAAAAATAACAAATACTTGTATATATTAAAAATATCACATGTATCATGAAATGCCTCATTGTGAACATTCACATTATGGATAAAAAAATTAAAAGCATTAATTATAGGTTTCAAATTTATTTATACTTGGTCCAAATGAATTTCAATCTTGGAATGAACTTGAAATATTGTCTTTTTTGATTTATTGCATTGCCATGGATTTTATGCATTTATCATTGGTTATTTATATTTATAGCACATAAGTACATCATATGACAACCAACAACATGATGGTAGTATTATTGTACACTTCCACATTCAATTGAGTTGGTAAAACAAAAAAATATTGAAAATCCTACTATCACTTGGAAATTAGTCAATACAAGCTTGAGGTACAACAATTAGACTAATACTTGTAGTGGACAATACCAAAGACTTGAGGAGAAATAATATATAGACAATATGATTAGCTCCCAAAACTGCAAGAACAACTATTGAAATAATGAGAAGTGTGGAACATTCTTCAGATCCATCGTAACTAGCAATGATACTAACTTTACTCTATAAGATGCTAAAAATTATGTCTTTGTTGTTGGTACATGAAATAGTAAAGATATAGATTACACATTCCCTTGTGTCTAACTTACAAACTAGTAAACTTTAACTTGAAATATAGAGAAAAGTGGTACCATTCTGCAAGCCAGATAAACAAAACTAACACTACATACTTGAGCATTTTTATTGCAACAATATATCAATCAATGAATTTTTGACCTCCAACCACGAGCTTTAGAATATTACATTTGTTCAGTACTCATTTGATATCTAACCATGAACACAATATCAACATGAATTATTCTTTAATAATTGTGTAGTGAATCATCCCATATTGTCTATAAAATCAATTATAGGGCCCATAAATTTTTACCATCTCCCTCTGGCCTAACCTCGAATTAGGACTTCTACATTTCCAAAGCATAATAAAGAATGACATGAAATAAAATAGAGTGCCACGTAATGTGCACCATTGCAACATCCACCTGAATATTAAGAAAGCACTTTTGGATATTCTATGCAATACATGCAGCATAACCAAAGGGTCTGGTTTTATCATAAGACTATTAATTGACAACAAGGACTAGAAAATGAGTTTGTATTATGTGTTCATAATCAAGGCCTAAAAATGGACATAGACAAAATACAATTTGATGAAATAGTTGTCCAAAATTTCATAATAGAGGGTTTATTGCATTTTCTTTATAACTCTTCTTTATTCTTTGCATATTTTTCCAATCCTAAAATTAGGCAATTTTATCATCCTAAAACTCCATAATAATCCATCATATTCTCTTCTTTGATCCCTAAAATCATTTGGTAGGATAGGATAACGATTTAATTTGAATGTTGCACAAATTATACTAGTTTTTTTTTATGAGAACGTTTCATTTGTTGAAAAGGGCACCCTTGTCAAGATTATAATCTATGGTGATTTCTCTAATTAAGTCTATGTTTGCACAAACATCAAGAACAACCAACTTTCTTAGATTATAATTCCAGATATTTTCATGAAAATAAAAAGTCTATATTTTCTCCAACATATGTATCATTGTGTTTGGTCATCACCACTTTGTTATTGATATTAACAACTCCTTTTTTTTTAATCATATTGATTGGTATCACTTTAAACATTATAACACATGAGCATTCCCTTCAAGATCCTATCTTTCTGATTAATCTTTGTTTTCTCTATCTTTGTAACATGGTTTTTCACTCCTTTGACATGTTTGACACACTCATTAGCTTTGCATTTTTCTACACATTGCACTTTCTTTGTACCTCTTGTAAATGTTGATGATATCTTATATCTTTCTATCCATTTGTCACTATTTGAAATGTTTAATTACCATTGTCTTCATCATTGAAATCACTTTATTATAGTCTTATTGCAAAGTGAAGGCTTCTTTGTAAATAATGTGTAATATTTGATAACATGGATAGTGGATGTGGACTTCAATGTCACTTTGACCCTTAATTTCATTTATTGTGACCTTATTGTGCGTCTTTTCACAATCTTTGTTCATTTTTCATGATTAAAAGCCCTCAATGCATTATCAAAATCTTCTCTCAACTTTAAAAGTCTAGTTATAAAGTTGGCGTTAAGTGCACCAAGTTGCTTGTCAAAAAAGTGGCCAGATGAAAAAAACTCAAAATTTTACAAAACCAGTGCATTATTTAAAATTAAAAATATTTAGGTTGTGAAAAATTGAGCCATGTCGAGCTTAAAATAAAAAATAAAAAAAAATAAAATTCTTCATAACCTTGTGGGTTATGAAGTACTAAAAAAAGTTCTTCATAACCAACAAGGGCTATGAAGAACTTAAAAAAATTATTCATAACCAGCATAGGTTATGAATAAATAAAAAGATTTCTTCATAACCCCCACAAGTTATGAAGAACTATAAGGTTTTTTAAAACCTTACCAAAAAAGAAACAAATTATCATCATTTTGTTATAATCTAAAATAACAGCACTAAAATAAATTTAAAAAAAATCCAAAAAATAAGAGAAATCAATCATTCAAATCAAATGTGACAAAAAAATATGAAAACCTATCTAATACAGTTGTAGAAAGACATGAAAAATAACAGTGGGCCCTTGGAACAAGTTGTAATACTATTTTTTTGGCTATTGGGAATGATACATTTACCTCAATGGGACATGTATGTATGTAGAACTACGAGAGAGAGAGAGAGAGAGAGAGAGAGAGAGAGAGAGAGAGAGAGAGAGAGAGAGAGAGAGAGAGAGAGAGAGAGAGAGAGAGAGAGAGAGAGAGAGAGAGAGAGAGAGAGAGAGATTTATATATATGCCTATAAACATAAATATAGACATATTACATATGTAAGTATATACATATGTGTAGTGTATGATAAGTTTATAAACACGTGTTCTTATTTCTTCATGTCCTGTGTGGGTTTTATAGATGTAAAAATGATTCTTTTAGCTCTACATAACCTACATGAGTTATGTAGAACTTGGAATGGTACTTTGGGTTTTTTGAAACCCATATGGGTTATTTAGCACATAGTAACCCATACATGTTATAGCTTGGTAAGAGGTTTGGAAATTCATCCTAAGGTTTGCCTTCCTATTTTCCCTCTATTTTTGTCCCTTTACACATTTTTTCATCTTATTCCAAGATGATTTTTTGACTTCCTCATCATCAAGTTTATGAATGATCAAATGGGCATCTCCAAAATTACCACCATAATCTCACAGATCTTCTCAAATTTCTAACCATATAAATTTTTCTATTTTTGGACAACATTAGCATAGTAAACTTTCATTTTCTTTACCTATGTGTTGACAGTCCTTAGAGACATATGTATACCATTTTATTAATAAATTTTGATCTAATTGACCAAATTAAAAAATAATTACATATTACAGTTCTACACTTGATTCTATACACTTTAAAATATATATTTTTGATTATTTTGATGCAAGTTATGTACAATGCACAAATAGGTAAGTTAGACCTTCAAGATGTAACCATTTCAAAAAATCATAAAAAAAAATACTCAATGGAAAATTTTAAAAAAACACACAACTTCTAGATCTCACTCTTACCTATTATCCTACCAAATGGTTTTGCAAAATACTAAATCTAACTATATTTTTTGTGAAGTGCACAGAAACAACTATGTTATATTTTTCTGAAAAAATTAAGAATAGTTTTTTGTGCACAAAATATTTCACCCTCTTAATATTATCCATTCTTAAAAAACTTTAGTAGTTTAAAAACTAGATTCAGAGTACTAAAATTCTTATTCTTTACGCAACTCCTAATTTTGAGTGCATGACCCTCTAATTTCTCTTTTAAATTCAGGTTTACCTGATTTCAAAAAAAAGTGGCCACTTATACCCCACCTTTTTGCACACCATCTTGGTGCCCTTAAACCCTCAGATATATTTTAATTGTTTTAAACATTTCTACTATGATTATTTTTATGTCTACTATGTTGTTTGGATGTCTAGTGTGAAGATGAGATGGTTTTGATATCTGTTCTAAAGTTTGGTTGATAGGTATACAGTTTTACCAGTAACACAAAGTGTTCAGATGAATGGAGGAAGAAGGTTACTAAAGATGAGGTTTTGTGCACCTCATGGGATGATGTAGAGATTGTCTACATGCTCCATGCCAAGTATGAGTTTCTTGTTGTCTTGTGGTGACTGATCAGGCAAGTACTATAGACTTTTCAAGCATTTTTGAGTTGACACGTCAAACATTTCCCTAGATTGAATCATCAACCTTTTCCCTAGGTTGAATCATCAACTATTTTATGGTTAACTTTTTAACCAATATAAGTCTTATTATAATGGCTTAGGGTTAGGGTTTTTTTCCCAATACAAGTCTTGTTATCTTGCAATAGTATTAAGTTGTAAGTGATTGCAAATTGTAACATATTAAAATTATTGGATAATAAGATTGGACTCTTTGTTCGGTGGATGTAGCCCAGGGATTGGATGAACCACATTAAATATTTGTATTTTGTGTTATCTTTTGTGTGGTTTATTATTTTTTGATATTGGTAATATTTGCATGTAATTATTATTTATGTCTTGTTAATCCTAACAAGTGGTATTAGAGAGAGGTTCTTTTTTTTAGTTTGTTGATAATTTAGCTGAGTTGATTGCATAGATGTTGTCATTATGGCAACATATGATCCACATGAAGATTGCATGAGTCAGAAAGCAAGTATGACAGAGCGCATTACATATTTGTCTAAGTATGAGACAATATATTTACCAATGTACCCAGACATAGTTTTTGTTTGTGATGTTGAATGGAGTGAGTTCAGTGCTTGTGCACTTGAACATAGAATCTATGGTGACTAATGATGACCCATCTTAGAGTGCAAGTCAGTACGGCATGTACGGAAGAAGTTATGATAGTTTTACCGAAGACAGTGTGAAGCCGATAGGACAGTATATGAAAGTAGAATTGGTACAGAGTTAAGGGATTATTTTGTTTATCAAAATAATGTCTTGACAATATAAAGGGACAACATCTTAGATGTTTACTCTTGGTTAAAGCTATTGGTATATATGTAATTGTAATTGTAAAGTGTAGGAGAAGTTACAATTGTAATTGTATAATGCGAAGTATACGAAGCATATCTAATAGCGATAGTGAAAGATCAGTGAAGAGATATTGATGCAAGCAGAATAAGGTTATGTACCTTGACCTATTTTTTAATCAATGTATATTGCACATTACTTATTTGGGTAGTGGGCTCAGCTGGTGATCACATTTTGTACTACCAACTCCTAACAGGGTTGAGGCTTCTAACAAGGCCTATAGTCCCTTAATAAGGATTGATACACTATATGTTTGTAATAGACTCCTAACAGGGTCAACATCCTTAACATGATACTTTTGATTAGTGGATCTTTGTGGGTACCATCCCCACTGGGGTTTTCCCTTGGCCAAGGTTTCCTCGAGAACAAATCATGTGTTGTGAGTTCTTTAGTTTTATTGCTATGCATGTTGTTTAACTTCTTATGTTATGCATGTATAAAGATAATCTATTATATCCATAATTGGGCAAAAGATAAAGTTTGTAGAATACTGATTCACCCCCCCTCTTAGTATTCCCTATTTCTAAAAATTGGTATCAGAGCTTAGTTACTCGGAAAAGAATCATTCAAGGAAAGCCTAGCAGCTTGCGTAAGATCTCTATGGATATGGATCAACTACAAAAGAATCTTGAAGAAGCTGTTGAACAGATTGATATGCTTACTAATGAAAGAGACACTCTGAAAGGAAAATATGATGATGCAAAGAACCTCATTGAGAAATTGAAAAAAAAATTAGAAGATCTGAGATCTGAAAAGAAATCCGAAGTTCTTATTGAAGATTGTGATGACAATTTGGAAAAAGAAAATGAGATCCTTAAGCATGAATTGAAGATAGCAAATTTGAAGCTTAGTTTGAAAGATGGAAATGGCAAGAATGAAGAAAATCTGAAATCTGAGAATGAAAGTCTAAAAACTAAAAATGAAGGATTGAAATCTAAACTTGGAAATGTAACATCTGAACCTGAGAAAGTCAATATGCAGTATGCTAAACTTGAGAAATACACCAAGATTGTGAAAGGAGAACTGACTCAATCCAAGCAACAACTTGAAAGGCTATATTCAACTAGTAAGAAGATTGATACACAAGAATATTTTTAGAAACCATTCTATGATAAGACTGGTCTTGGATTTAACACTCTTAAAGCAAATAATGAAAGAAAGGAACCAAATCTGAAAGTATCTGAAAGCTTAGATGAAAAGAAGTCTGATGAGATCAACAAATCTGAAGATACACCTAAAGAAGAAGAATCGCGGAAGCAAGATGGATTATCCAAAGGTATGCAAAGAGAATTCAAAGGTAGATGTTTTTCTTGTAATACTATTGGTCATATGAAGAGAGATTGCATAGGTAAGCAATTTAAACCTCTTAATGGTTATTGTTATAACTGTCATGGTTTTGGACATAGAGCTATTGAATGTAGAAAACCTAAATTTGTTGAGAATAACAATAATAGTAGAATGTTTAGGAATACTAACAATGCAGATAAGAAATCTACTGAAGATATGAACATAAGAAATGGAGTAATATGTTTTAGATGCAACAAGGCTGGAGACATTGCTAGAAATTGCAGATCATAGATTAATCCACCTGGACCAAGATATGGAAGCAATGGAATTGTTTGTCAGATATGCAACAAGATTGGACATACAGCAAGGTTTTGTAGAATGAACAATGGAGTTTTTCATCCTAACCCTAACCCTAGAAATCATGATAGAAGAAATGAAGATGCAAGTAACAGACAAAAAGGTTGCTGTAGCAATATAGATGAAGTGAAGTTTGTTAAAAACATAGATCAAGGAGACATATTCAACATTGAAGACAATTAGAAAGGTGAAGTATCAAGTGGTAAGAATGAATCCTTACTTGACCTATCTCAAAGCACTTAATTTATGAAAATTATAGTAGACTAGGAACTTAGATTAGTGTAGAAGTAGATTTATGATGAATTAAGTCTTGCACAGTTAATGGAAGGTAGTTTATGATATTCTAATGCTATGGTTAAGAGTGCAAAGAAAAATATTATGTTTTGCGAGATCGCAAGAAGTTTTAAGTTTTGCAGGATAGCAAAAACAACTTTTTGGAAAGAAGCGGAAAAAGAATTGAATGTGATGTCAGAACTTAATGAGATTGAAGTAATAAAAGATTATGATCGGTGTTATTTGATCATAAAAGAAAACACAAGTGTTAAAAATATCAAAGAGCAGTGATTGGAAGCTTTTTGCAATGATTTGGTGAAGGATTTGAGCACCGAATCTACGCAAGCCCTAAAATCGTGAATTTGAGGTACTTTACTTGACAAATCTATGAATCGGTAAAAGGAATTTGAAGTAATCATGGATGTATCTTTAATTCACAATATCAGAGATAAAAATAGACCTAGAATGAAGAGGAAACCAGTTGAACCTCTGGAAGAAGACCCTAAGTTAGCTTTATCATCCGTACCAGATGGAGTTTTGCATTTAGAGAATGTAAGAAGTTATCTGGGATGCAAGTTAGAAACCATCAATGATAGTGATTTTACAAGTGAGTATGAGAAGATTTACAACCAGGACATGACATTGAAACAAGGTTATGATCATTTTAAAGACTATGAGATTGTTAAGTATGCATTGCAGTATGAGTTTGACAATGAAGAATGCACTAAGATAATCCTTAGTAGAATTTATAATGGGAAGTTTTGGCTAGAAGATAGAGTGATAGACATTACAGCTAATTTGATTCATGAAGTCACTGGACTGTCTAAATCTGGAGCTATTCCTTTAAATGAGAAGAACATGAGAAAGATAGTCATTGATAACACTAATTCATCCTATAATGGCAAAGGAATTGTAATTAGTAAGGTCAAACAACCTGATGTTAGATACCTATGCAAGATCCTAACAACCAAGTTTTGTGCAAATTGAAGAGAAGATGACATGGCAGCTAGAATGGTACACATAGCTTATTTGATATGTTTTGACAAAGCCCCAGTTGATATGTGTGAAATTATGAGAATTCAACTATTTGAGAACTTGGAGAAGATTAAGAAGACAAAGTATGCTCAATTTAGATTTTCAGCTTTGATCACTTACATGTTTTTTCATCTTTTGAGGAGATTTCCTTACACCATAGGAAATGATTGGAATGATGGACTAAACACAATGGAAAGGATTAATGTAGTATACAGAAAGCATGTTATTGATAGTGTTAATGAGAGTGCAGTGCTTGTTATTAAGACATTTTAGAATATTGTGTCTAGCAGATCAAGGATTCCATAGTCTCTTGCGGAGAAATACAAGAATAAAATATGTTTTATGGTTAACACTGACTTTACATACATTGAAGCAGTTGAACCTAGAATTGAATTCATAGACCCTCTTACCTATAAAATATCTAAAATAGAGACAAAAGAATATGTGAACAGGATACTCAAATGCAAGGTTGACACCCATAGTAACAGATTTGGAACTTTTGAAGAAAACTTCAACACCACAAAGGCTATACTTAAGGAGAAATAGTCTAAGAAAAGAGTTAGCACTATTAAGAAAATATTGAAGGATACAGGATTGACAGAGAGAGAATTCTAAGTGGCAAAGTAGACAGCAGTAGCAATCAGAGATATTGGATAAAAAGAGATTTTATTTGTACCTCCCTTATCATCTAGTGCAGCACTAGTCAAGGTGAAAGTAGAGGAACCTGAGAAGGAACAAGTAGCAAGCAAGCCTACTAGATCTACTTCCTCCACACCAAGCAAGAGAGTGAAAGAAATTTCTACTGGACCTGGTAAGAGGTAGAAAACCTTGGTGCCACCAGTACCTAGGAAAATTGTAGATATTAAAGATGATGACACAACTATGAAGAAGAAAGCATGGAAACCTAGAGTTGAGAGAGTGAATGAAGAAATTATAAAAGATGGAGACTTCACTAAAATGAACAAATACTACGACCTCTATGACTATTAAAATAAATTGAATCTTGAAAATGCAGTGACCGAGCATTTGATTTTGGCTAATAAGAGTTTTGACTCTATTCAAGGAAAGATACCTGATGAATTGTTGAAGAAACTTGCTAACAAGGAGATGAGAGCACAAGAAGAAGACAAATCTATCAGAGAGAATCTTGTGAAGAAAATATGTGATGTAAGAGATGATGAACATCTTAAAAAAATTTTGAAGCCCCTTAGCAGCCATTTAAGGACAAAAATGAGAACCATTCAGATTATGGCAGGACAATATGAACAAGTGAATGCAGAGACTAAACAAGCAATAGTTAAAGTTATGGCAGACATTGTTGGAGAGACATCATTTGCAGTAGAGAAATTAGTAGAAGTAGAACAAGAGGATATTCCTTCTTCACCAGCTATTAATATTGAAGAAGAATCTATGAATGTTGAAGGTACAAGGATCACCTTGGATACTGATGGTAATGTATTTAGGAATCTAGAGAAGATTGTTGACAATTTGGCTCTTGATGAACCAGATAGAACTGTAGAAGTAGAGCAGACCCAATTTATTGTTGAAGAACCCAAATTATCTAAAGTACAAGCATCTGTACCCTCTAAGGAAGAAATCAGTCTTACTCCTGAGACTGGAAAGAAGAAGCAAACTGGATCTTTGTTTGAGGATTTGGGAAAAGAAGTGGATGATGATGATAAGATGGAATTGATCACATATTTGAACAAAATCATTGGGAAGAATAAGAAAGTTAAAAGTCTAGAAGGATGTCTAAAGGACCTAACTGAAAAGATACAAAGTATTGTGACCACACAGATTGTAGAAGCAGACCCTATGGACAAGGCAAAGAAAGTGATGAGCACTTTTGATGATGAGTTCACTAACCTAGCTGATATTGCAAAAGTGAAAGCATAGGCAGACTATGAGGCTAGAATGTTGTTAAACATTAGTTAGTACATCAGCAATGATATCAGTACTCTTGATATCTGTATCAAAGATTTGAGGAAACATTTGGAGATAGGAAAAGCTTTGTACATACAATGTACAAAATAGAAACTTTGATAGTTGAGGAAGATCAGAAGGTAAAATTGAAGGAAGCTGAGATTCTAAATGAAAAAAACCTTCTATCTAACCCTAATATGAAGGTCAATAATGTTGAAAACAAAGTTAAGAAACTTTTTTATGAAATCAGGATTTTACAAGATGAGAAAGACAGGAAGTTGAGGAGATATACTCTTTTGAGAGAGCATGTTGCTATGAAGTTGATTGTTATTGAAGAGCAGTTAGAAGATTGTCTTACAGCTAAGACATCTTTTCAAAAATTCAACTTTGAGAACCTCGAAGCTTGTCAGATAGCATCTTATGGACTAAGCACACTACTCAATGTGGCTGATTCCATTAAGAAGTCATGGGAAAAGGAGATAGATAATATGAAGATAGATTTTGTAGATTGTGTTGCAAGCCTACCGGCTTTGCAACAAATACATTGAGGTATAACACCTTTTTTGATACAATTTTGTAGCCCTCCCTACCGTTATTTTGTCATTGTTGTCAAAGGGGGAGAGATATTTAGCAGAAAATGGATAATATATGATAAGAGTTAATACTCTTAGGGGGAGTATTGTATTATAGATAAGATTTTTTGAGGAGTTATAAGGATAGTATATATATGTTATACTATGGCCACAATTTTGTAAATTTTGAGATTTTGAGTTGCACACTTAGCCAATTTTCTCATATGTTGCCACCAATGACAAAGGGGGAGATTATTGGCAATTTGGCTGAGTTGATTGCATAGATGTTGTCATTATGGAAACATATGATCCACATGAAGATCGAACAAGTCAGAAAGCAAGTATGACAGAGCGCATTGCATATTTGTCTAAGTATGAGATAGTATTTTTACCAGTGTACCCGGACATAGTTTTTGTTTGCGATGTTGACTGGAGTGAGTTCAGTACTTGGGCACTTGAACATAGACTCTATGGTGACTAATGATGATCCATATCATAGCGTAAGTTAGTATAACATGTACAAAAAAATTTATGATAGTTTTACCGAAGACACTTTGAAGTCGACAATACAGTATATGAAGGCAGAATTGGTAAAGAGTTAAGGGATTATTTTGTTTATCAAAATAATGTCTTGACAATATAAAGGGACAACATCTTAGATGTTTAATCTTGGTTAAAGCTATTGGTATATATGTAATTGTAATTGTAAAGTGTAGGAGAAGTTGCAATTGTAATTGTATAATGCGAAGTATATGAAGCATATGTAATAGTGATAGTGAAAGATTAGCGAAGAGATATTGATGCAAGAAAAATAAGGTTATGTACCTTGACCTATTTTGTAATCTGTGTATATTCTACATTACCTATTTGGGTAGTGGGCTCATCTGGTGATCACATTTTGTACTACCAACTCTTAATAGGGTTGAGGCTTCTAACAAGGCCTATAGTCCCTTAATCAGGACTGATACACTATATGTTTGTAATAGACTCCTAACAGGGTCAACATCCTTAACAGGATACTTTTGATTAGTGGATCTTTGTGGGTACCATCCCCACTAGGGTTTTCCCTTGGCCAGGGTTTCCTTGAGAACAAATCATGTGTTATGAGTTCTTTAGTTTTATTGCTATGCATGTTGTTTAACTTCTTATGTTATGCATATATAAAGATAATTTCTTATATCCATAATTGGGCAAAAGATAAAGTTTGTAGAATATTGATTCACCCCCCCCTCTCAGTATTCCCTATTTCTAACATAGTTATCCTCTGTAGGAAGGTCTCATGGTTTAGTGGGAGTCTCGCAGTTGAGTGGGGATCAATGGAAGACAAGGGTAAGTTGAAGGTTGATAATTTTAATGGGAAGAACTTTCAGTTATGGAAATACAAATGGAAGACTATCAGTATCAGAAGGATCTATGGTGGTCATTGGAAGGAAAATCCTAGAAAAATTCAACAATGACTAATGAGGACTGAGATATTCTTCAAAGAAAGGAACTTGGAAGTATTCAATTATGTCTAGCACAATTAGTGGCTTTCAATATTATGAAAGTGAAGACAACTAACGAGTTGATGGAAACCCTAGCAAGGTTGTATGAAAAGCCCTCCTATTCAAATAAACTATTTATCATGAAGCATTTTTTTAATATGAAGATGGCAGAAAGTCGATCTATTACTAATCATGTGAATGAGTTTAATACAGTTAGGTCAGTCAATTATCTTCTATAAATTTTATTTTTGATGAAGAAATTAGGGCTCTCTTGATTTTGTGTTCTTTTCTTGAAAGCTAGAATGGCTTGGTAATAGCTATTAGTAACTCTATTTTTGGTTCTAATACCATAAAATTTCATGATGTTATAAGTGTGATTCTGAGTGAGAAAAATCATAGGAAAAGCTCAGGTGGATCTACATTTGAAAGTGTCTTGAATGCACAAAGAAGAGGAAAAATGAATTAGAGAGGAAATAATTCTAGAAATCATGGGAAATCAAGAGGAAAATCAAAGGGAAAGAGAGCTAAATCCAAAGGATCAAATGATTGTTGGTACTGTGGAAAACCAGATCATAAGAAGAAAGATTGATGGTCCTGGAAGAATAAAGAAAGAGACAAACAAAAAGGTAACAAGGAGGAAAATGTGGTGAGTAATAAATCAAATGATTGTTGGTACTGTGGAAAACTAGATCATAAGAAGAAAGATTGATGGTCCTGGAAGAATAAAGAAAGAGACAAACAAGAAGGTAACAAGGAGGCAAATGTGGTGAGTAATAAATCCAAAGAGGATGATTTTCTTCTTTCTTTAGAAAGTGTTGATGATTCATGGGTTTTAGATTGAGGGGCTTCATTTCAAGCTACATCCCATAGAGATTATTTACTTGATTATGTCCAAGGGGATTTTGGGCTAGTTTGTTTGGGAGATAATGAACCCTATTAGATTGTTGGAAAGGGAAAAATTAAGATTAAGTTGTAAAATGTGAATCATTGGATACTACAAGAGGTACAACATGTTTCAAGGCTGAGTAGGAATTTAATTTTAGTAGGGCAACTGATGAGGGTTAGATAGTTACTTTTAATGATAGAAATTGGAAGGTTTCAAAAGGTTCTTTAGTAGTAGAAAAAGGTTTGAAAGTAAGCACCTTATATCTTTGTATAGCTCATATTGTTCCTTCTACTTTAATTGTTTCAGAGAAAAATAAATGTTCAAGAATAGTTTCTATAGTTGAGTTGGAAGAACATCAAATAGTTGTTGTAGATTCTGACATAACACTATGGCATGTAATAGAATTGAGCACACATGATTTAAAAAGGTTTGAAATTACTTCATTCAAAGAAATTTTTACCAGGTCTGAAATGTGTCAATATAGATATCTGTGAAAGTTGTGTGTATGGAAAACAAAAGAGAGCTAGTTTTGTAAAGAGTGGGAAGGCAAAGAAAAATGAGAAATTATAGCTTATGCATATAGATGTATGGGGACCAAATCAGGTATCTTCCCTTGGTGGCTCTCTGTATTATGTTACATTTATAGATGATGCAATAACAAAAGTATGGATTTATTTCCTTAGACAAAAATATGATGCATTTCAAACTTTTAAGAAATGGAAATGCTTGGTTGAGAATGAGACTGGTAAAATCTTGAAATGTCTCAAATATGATAACGGTGGTGAGTATTGTAACAAATAATTTTAAGATTATTATTCCTCTAATGGTATTCATAGGTAGAAAACTGTACCAAGGACACCACAAGAAAATGGAGTGGCTGAACACATGAACATGACAATAATGGAGCATGTAAGGAGTATGAGGTTGCATGTTGCACTACCCTTAAACATGTGGGTGAAGGTTGTTAATAAAAGTGTATATTTAATCAATAGAGGTCCCTCTACTCCTTTTAGTTGTGGTATTCCATAGGAAGCATGGAATGATAAGAAGGTGAGTTATTCTTTTCTCAAAATCTTCGGTTGTGAAGCATTTGCACATATATATTTTGAAAATAGAACCAAGCTAGAAGCCAAGTCAAATAAATGTGTATTTTTTGATATGGCATTGATGAATTTGGTTATAGGCTTTGAGATTTTAAAAATCATAAAATTGTAAGAAGCAGGGATGTCATATTCAATGAGAAAGTGTTGTACAAAGATTTGGTGTAGCAGTATGAGAAGAAAGAAAATGATGTTGTAGTACTGGATGATAATCCAAAATATGATGTTCTGGTAGTTCCTTATGATCCACAACAACATCAAAAACAAATACCACAAACCCTAGTGAATGTTAGATGGTCAACAAGGTTAATTAGACCTCCAGAAAGATTTTCTCCATCTTTGTGTTCTATTTTATTAACAGGTGTTGGTGAACTAGAAGGATATGTTGAAGTTGTGTAGGTGGATACAAAGGTTTAGTTGGATCTTTCCATGGAAGAAGAAATGGACTCCTTGCTGAAAAATCAAACTTGAGAATTATGTAAATTACTTGCATGTAAAAAGGCATTACCCAATAAATGGGTTTATAGGCTGAAAGAGGAGAATGGAGGTAAGAAAAAATTTAAATCCAGGTCAGTTGTAAAGGGATTTTTAAAGAAAAGGGGCATTCATTTTGATGTAAAAGGTAAGGATAACTTAGTGTGCATATTGAAAAAAACTTCATATGGCTTGAAACAAGAACCTCAAAAATGGTATATTAAATTTGATAGCTTTATGGCTGACCATGGCTACAATCAGTGTAATTCAGACCATTGTGTTTATTTTAAGAGGATAGGTGATGAAAACTACATTATTTTATGTTTATATGTTGATGATATGCTCGTAGCAGAGTCTAACATGGATCAGGTTAAGGAGTTGAAACAATAGTTAGCACATTCTTTTTTTATGAAGGATTTGGGGGTAGCAAAACAAATCCTTGGTATGAAAATTTGTAGAGATAGGAAAAACAATAAATTGACTCTATCTCAGACTGATTATGTTGAAAAGGTGTTGCAAATATTTCATATGGAGAATGAAAAATTTGTCAGCACACCTTTTCCTGGTCATTTAAAATTGACTAAGGAGATGTGTCCAAAGACACAAGAGGAGGGAGATAAAATGTCCAAGATACCATATGCCTCAGCTATAGGTAGCTTGATGTATGCCATGTTATGCACTAGAAGAGATATTGCGAATGTTCTAGGAGTTTTCAAAAGCTATTTTAGTCATCCTAGAGTTGAGAATTATAATGCAGTAAAATGGATTCTCATATATTTGAGAGGTACATCCAATACATGTTTATGTTTCGGGGGCTCTAATACTAATTTAAAAGGCTATGTTGACTCATATTTTTCAGGGGATTTAGATACAAGGAAGACTACCATAGGTTATGTATTTACCATTGGTGGGATAATAGTAAGTTGGGTGTCTCAACTACAAAAGGTGATTGCTTTATCCACTACAGAGACAGGGTATGTTGCTTCTACAAAGGTATCTAAGGATATGATATGGCTACAATTCTTCATGGAAGAGTTGGAAAAAACATAGATTGTCAATTATCTATTTACATATAGCTAGAGTATCATTCATCTTGCAAAGAATTTTTCCTTGGATTCAAAGACCAAACATATACAGTTGAGGTATCACTTCATTCGGTCAATATTGGATAATGGACAATTAAAGCTAGAAAAGATACGTACAGATGAAAATCCAATGGATATGTTTACAAAGGAAGTGAAAAGGGAGAAGTTGAACTCCTCTTCATCTTTGGTTGGTCCTCACAATTGGAAACAATAAATAGAACAATATAGTCCAGGGTGCGTCAATCCAGTGGGAGTTTTTTGGGGTAGTGGTGTTGCTACAGGATCAGTCTCCAAGTGGGAGGTTTCTTAGTGTGGACATTGATCACTCCCCATGTGGGAGATTGTTAGCTTGTGGTGACTAGTCAGGAAAGTATTGTACACTTTTTATTTATCGTAGGGTTCAGGGTTAACTCGTCAAGTATTTTTGAGTTGACACGTCAAACATTTCCCTAGGTTGACTCGTCAAGATTTTCCCTAGGTTGATGTTAGGAATGAATGCTGAATGTTTGGCAGCCATTCTATAGTAATTGTTGTTTCATTCATGACTATGATTGTCATTGATGTCAACATAGTGATCTACCAGAGACTTACAGAGAAGCAAATAGTGTTTGGATTACCGTACGTGGGATATTGAAATTAGAGCTATGAAATGCTAAGGATATAATCTTTAATATGTTATATGTTTATGGTTAAGAGTTCAGATAGTAATTATTTTATTCATGGAAGTTATGAGCATTTTGGTGGAAGTAGTATTCAGGTAGTGTTCCTGAGTAGCGGTTTGTGGAAATCAGATGATATCTCCTAATTAGGATGGAATCTAGTTTTGTGCAGTTAAAGGGAAGTTGAAGACACATTGATAGTGACATGGATGACAATGCAAACTTGGAGGTCACACGAGTGAATAATTATTGTAATTGAAAGCTGACAATTTTGTGTAATTTTGATGTAGCGTGTGGAAACTTTTATTTTGTAATTGGATGCTGACTCATTTGTAATTACTTGAGTGTGGTATAAAGGAAGGAATGTTTTTCCTTGTTTTAATATGGTTGGATGTGATGATGTATGCATGAAGTGAAGAAAAGAGGTAGTGAATTGTGAAAACAAAATTGTGAAAGAAGACATGCTAGGTACAGAGATCTGAAACTGAGATCTGGTGTAGCAGAGAGTGCGGTTTGGCATAGTCAGAGAGCAGGTAACATATTTTCTATTATTCTATTGAATAATCTAGAGATCATTTGGATAGTATGTTCAACAATCTTTCCATTGAAGTTGTTTGGGCAGTGGGTCCTTCTATCTTCCATAACTCTTAATAGGGTTAGAATCTTTTAACAGGGATTCAAAATCTCCTAACAGGGATTCATATGTACTGAATGTATTTCATAAGACTCCTAATAGAGTCCATCCTTTCATAAGGAATATTCATATTAGTGCATATTTTGTGGGCATCATTCCCACTGGGCTTTACTCTTTGATCAAGAGGTTCCCTAGTCAACATATCTTGTGTCATTGTGTTATTGTGTGTGAATATCTTTCTATGGTTGGTAATTATATTGCTTATATGGTTAAATGTTGTTGAAGTTGATAAAAGTTATAATTATCAGATAACCAATTCACCCCCCAACTCTCAGTTATCTTGGTGGACTTTACTTTCTAACAATTGGTATCAGAGTAGCAGGTCCTTGAAAGAGAAGTTTAACAACTTAAGGAGCTCCATGGCGAATTTTAGGAAAGAAAGCAATAAGTTTGATGGAGTAAATTTTGACAACTAGAAAGAAAAGATGAAGACACATCTACTGTGTTTAGGACCAGGCTATTGGTTGATTACAAAAAATGATAATACTTTGATTGAAGAGGACAGTCTTGAAACATGTACTAGTGATGAGAGAGATCTATTCATGTGTAATAGACTTGCAAGAGAAGCACTTTTGATAGCCCTTTTGGAGAATGAGTACAGTCAGGTAAAATGTTTGAACAAATCTTATGAAATTTGGAAAGCTTTACACTCTACTTTTGAAGGTGATGAACATGAAAATAAAGTTAGATTACATAATTGGATATGTGCATTTGAAGACATAAGAATGATGGAAGATGAATCTGTTAGAAGCTATATTGGTAGAATGTCAGAAATTGTTGCAGGCATAAAATCTTGTGGAGGAACAAAGACAGAGAATGAAGTGATATGGAAAATTTTGAGGACATTGACTCCTACATTTAAGTAGACAACATAGATGATTTAACAAGTTATACCTTGTACTTCAAACTTTACAAGAGAGACTCTTCTTGGAAGATTGGAAGTAGCAGAAATGAACCTGAGATTATTAGGAGACTTACCTAGAATGTAGGCAGCATTTAGTGCTCTTAGTGTTCACCCTACTTTGTCAAGAAGCATTAGTGTGAGAAAAGATTATGCTGGCATCAATAGATCTAGAAATGAAGAAGACAAGAAGATTGAAGAAGGTATTGCCTTGCTTGTGAAGAGAGAACCAGAGGGTAAGAAAATTTTTTAAATGTTGGACTTGTCAAGGATGGTCATTTTGCATCTAAGTGCCCTAAGAGAGTTAAAAAGTACAAAAACAATTTCAAGCCTAGAAGATCTAAGGAATGTTATTATGCTAATGATGAAGATCTTAAGGCCATTGTAGAAAGAACTCTAAGTGAAAGTGATACTGAGAATAATGATGACATAGGATTTGTAGCAATTAAAGAAGAAAATCCTAAAACTAATGTTAAGGAAGAAAAAGCCCCAGTTTCCCAAGTTGGAAAGAAAGCTTATTAGATTATAGATAGTGGTTGTTCACATCATATGACTAGAGACATGAAAAAGTTCATAACATTTAACAATTATGATGGAGGAGTTGTTAGAGTTGGAAACAATGCACCTTGTTTGATTAAAGGTATAGGATCTATTACTCTTGATGGAAAGACTAATACTGATGATGTTTATTTTGTGGATGGATTGAAACATAATATTTTAAGTGTTGGATAGTTAGTTGATAAGGGATATCAAGTTTGGTTTACTGAGAAAACTTGTGTGATAAAGGATAAAGATGGAAATCATATTGGAACTGGATCTAGAACAAGAGGTAATGTATTTCAGTTGAATCCTACTGAGATGACATGTTTGATTACTAAGATTGATGATACTTGGTTATGACATAGAAGGTTTTGTCATATAAACTTTGATAACATTGTGAAAGTGAGTACTACACTTGTAGTGAGGGATTTGCCTAAAATTATGAAGCCTACTAACATGATTTGCAAAGAATGTGTGATGGCTAGATAGAAGAGAAGTTCTTTTCCTAGTAAGAATTTTACATCTGTAGAGAAGTTGGAAATTATTCATACAAATTTGAGCGCTCCTACCAGGACTAGAGGATTCTATGGATAAAGGTATTTTATGATTCTTGTTGATGATTTTACAAGAATGATGTGGATTGCATTTCTTAAAGAAAAGTCTAAAGCATTTGATAAGTTTAAGATCATTAAGAATAAAGTTGAGAATGAATCTAGAATGAAGATTAAATGTTTGAGGTTTGAAAGAGGTGGAAAATTTATTTCTAGAGAGGTTAACACCTTTTGTGAAGTAAATGGCATTAAAAGACAATTTTCAGCCCCTAGGACACCTAAACAAAATGGTATTGCAGAAAGAAGAAACAGATCAATGACTGAAGTAGCAAGAGCTATGCTATTTTAGAATGATTTGGAGAAGATATTTTGGAGAGAAGCAGTGAAGACAATAGTGTATACAATGACCAATGTACAGATTAGAGCAGACACGGACAAGACACCCTATGAATTATGGTTTGGACATGCACCCTCAGTTAAGTATTTTAAAATTTTTGGAAGCAAATGTTATATAAAGAGAGATGATCATATTGGAAAGTTTGACCCTAGAAGTGATGAAGGTATTTTTCTTGGATATTCTTTGAAGAGAAAAGCCTATAGATGTTACAATAAGAGAACTAAGACTATTGTTGAGAGCGCAAATGTTAAAGTTGATGAAAAGTTCAAAATTCAGGAAAGAATGCTTGATTATGAATCAAATGGAGAATCTCATCCTAAACCTAACATTGAAACTACTGAATTATTCTATGAGACTGACAGTGATTTGTTGAATGAAAGCCACAGTGAATTCATTGAAGAACTGACACCTGAAGTAAGATTAGAGACAATGACACCTAACAAGAATTTATCAAGAAATCATCCTATTGAGAAAATTATTAGAAGCATTAAAAGAGGAGTTCTAACTCGGAATAAGGTACAAGAACAATTATGTTTGATTTCTCAAATTGAACCTAAATCTACTAGTGAAGCTTGTGAAGATGAATATTGGATTAAAGCTATGAAAGAAGAGCTAGATTAGATTGAAAAGAACAAGACATGGGAATTGGTCCCTAGACGTAAAGACAAGAATGTTATTGGAACTAAATGGGTATTTAGAAATAAGATGAATGAACAAGGAGAAGTAGTAAGAAACAAATCTAGATTGGTATGTAAGGGGTACTCATAGCAAGAAGGAATTGACTATGAAGAAAATTTTGCACCTGTAGCAAGAATTGAAGCAGTTAGAATGTTTTTGGCTTATGTAGCTTTTAAGAAATTCAAAGTATATCAGATGGATGTGAAGTTAGCATTTTTGAATGGAGAATTGGAAGAAGAAGTCTACATTGAGTAGCCTGAAGGTTTTCCTTTGACTCACGAAGGACACATGGTATGTAAATTGAAGAAATCCTTATATGGACTAAAGCAAGCACCTAGAACTTGGTATGAAAGATTGGACAAGTATTTGTTAAAATTTGGATTTACAAAAGGAATAGTTGATAGCAATCTGTACAAAAAGAAATTGAAAATGGTTTGTTGATTGTAGTTATTTTTTTTGATGACATTATTTTTGGAGGAGAAGATGAAGCTGGTGACAAATTTTCTGATGAAATGAAGACTGAATTTGAAATGAGTATCATTGGTGAAATGAAATACTTTTTGGGATTACAGATAAAATAGAACAATGATGGTATCTTTGTAAGTCAAATAAAGTACCTGAATGACTTGTTGAAAATATTTGGAATGGAGAACTGTAAACCAGTTGGAACACCTATGGTAACTGGACATAAATTATCTAGCACAAATGAAACATCGATAATTGAATAAAAAAAATACAGATCTATGATTGGAGGATTGCAGTATTTGACTCATACAAGACTTGATATAGAACATTCAGTTGGAATTGTAGCAAGATTTCAAGCTGAACCTAGAGAATCACATTATGCAACAGTAAAGAGGATACTACGATATTTAAGATGCACAATGGACTATGGATTGTGGTATGAAAAATCTGATGACTTTACCCTATGTGCATATATAGATGCTGATTGGGGAGGTAGTGTTGATGATAAAAAGAGCACCAATGGTGGAGCATTTTTCCTTGGAGGAAGATTGGTTTCTTGGCTGAGCAAGAAGCAAAATTGTATTTCATAAAGCACAACAGAAGTAGAATATGTAGCAACAACAAACAATTATAACCAGATAATTTGGATGAAGCAAATGTTGAAAGATATTGGAATAAAGTTTGTTGAATCTATTGTTATACATTGTGATAACACCAGCATAGTTAGTATGCCTAAGAATCCTATATTACATTCTAAGAAAAAGAATATAGAGATTAAATATCATGTAGTAAGAGAGAAAGTTGCTGAGAAAGAAGTTAGACTTGAGTACATAAGCACAAAGGAGTAGATAGTAGACATATTTACAAAGCCTTTGCCTAAGGATATATTTGAGTATCTAAGAGGTATGCTTGGGGTTATGCCCCAACCTACTTTTGAGTAGTGATGCAGAATGTTGCATTCATCCAATGGTATATGAGCCTTATCTTTTTCTGGACTAGATGTTGATACTTCCTCTATGGGGGAGTATGTGTATCTGAGTTGAGTCATGAGGACTCTAGTTAATGTATTTTCTAAATAGTGTCTTTTGACATTGGAGTTGTTGTTGACATAATGATGAAATTTTTGTCATTGATGTCAATGGGGGAGAAGTTTAGATGAAAAAAACCATTTGTACTATTTGAATAGGAAAACGAAGCAAGATTTGATTGATGAAGAGGATTCAAAAATATTTTCTAGAGTAGTAGTGTTGCAATATTGGATTTTTGGAACATTGGATGTTTTTTCATCTATGTTTCCATCAATGCCAATGGGGGAGATTGTTAGGAATGAATGTTGAATGTTTGGTAGCCATTCTGTAGCAGTTGTTGTTGCATTCATGACTATGATTGTCATTGATGTCAACACAGTGATCTACTAGAGATTTGCAGAGAAGTAGAAAGTGTTTGGATTAGCGCAAGTGGGATATTGTAGTCAAATCTATGTGATGATAAGGATATACTCTTTTATATATTATATGTTTATGGTTAAGAGCACAGATAGTAATTCTTTTATTCATGGAAGTTATGAGCATTTTGGTGGAAGTAGTATTCAAGTAGTGTTCCTGAGTAGCGGTTTGTAGAAATCAGATGATATCTCCTAATCGGGATGGAATCTAGTTTTACGTAGTTAAAGAGAAATTGAAGACACATTGATAGTGACTTGGATGATAGCACAAAATTTTAGGTCACATGAGTGAATAATTATTGTAATTGAAAGCTGACAGTTTTGTGTAATTTTGATGTAGCATGTGGAAACTTTTATTTTGTAATTGGATGCTGACTCATTTGTAATTACTTGAGTGTGGTATAAAGGAAGGAATGTTTTTCCTTGTTGTAATATGGTTGGATGTGATGATGTATGCATTAAGTGAAGAAAAGAGCTAGTGAATAATGAAAGCAAAATTGTGAAAGAAGACATGCGAGGTACAAAGATATGAAATTGAGATCTAGTGTAGCAAAGAGCGCGGTTTGGCATAGTCAGAGAGGAGGTAACATATTTTATATTATTCTATTGAATAATCTAGAGATCAATTGGACAGTGTGTTCAGTGATCTTGCCATTGAAGTTGTTTGGGTAGTGGGTCCTTTTGTCTTCCATAACTCTTAACAGGGTTAGAATCTTTTAACAGGGATTCAAAATCTCCTAACAGGGATTCATATGTACTGAATGTATTTCATAAGACTCCTAACAGAGTCCATCCTTTGAAAAGGAATATTCATAGTAGTGCATCTTTTGTGGGCATCATTCCCACCGAGGTTTACTCTTTGATCAAGAGGTTCCCTAGTCAACATATCTTGTGTCATTGTGTTATTGTGTATGAATATCTTTCTATGGTTGGTAATTATATTGCTCACATGGTTAAATGTTGTTGAAGTTGATGAAAGTTATAATTATCAAATAACTGATTCACCCCCCCCCCCTCTCAGTTAACTTGGTGGACTTTACTTTCTAACAGTTGACTCATCAAGTATTTTAGGGTTGACTTGTTAACCGACATAAGTTTTGTTATAATGGCTTAGTTTTATGATTTTTTTCTCAATATATGAGTATTTCATAGCTTCTTATAGTGGTATTGATTTGCCAGTGATTGCAGATTGTAACAGGCTAAAATTATTGGATAATAAGATTGGACTCTATGTTTGGTGGATCTAGGCCAAGGATTGGGTGAACCACGTTAAATCTTTGCGTCTTGTGTCCTCTTCTGTGTGGTTTATTATTTTCTCATATTGGTTATATTTGCATGTAACTATTATTTTTGTCTTGTTAATCCTACATTGTTGAGATGATGATTTGATGAAGTTATAGTGTCACATATAAAGATAGTTTATTTTGATGATTGTCAATGTTACAGAGTTGCAAAGATTCCTTTCACGCATGTGTTGTAGATGAGAAATTTGGTTTCACAACTAGGAATGTGTTAAGGACATAGAAATGTGTCTATAATTCAAAGGGTTTTTTATTCTGATGATCCAAAAGGCAGTTACAAGTGGGTCAATGCACAAAGTTGGGCACTCGAAATAGGTGCCCATTTCAAAAATATGGGTGCCCGTTTCAAAAATATGGGCACCCATTTTAGGTTCGGGCACTTGATCCTAAATTCAAAAAATGGGTGCCCATTTTTTTCAAATCAGGTGCCTGTTTCTAATATTTTTTTTAGAATTAAAAATGCATTTTAACACTTTGATTTTTTTTTAAAAAATGGGCATCCATTTCTTAAGACATGAGCAGGAAGCACACATCTGCCTTGAATTTCATTCCAAAATCAATTTGGTTTAGGCTCGGTAGAACCAAGCCTATGCCTTGACCTCCAAAAATTTGGTTAAGGCACTAGAATGCCAGATTTCTGCTTTGCCATAACTTTTTGAGGGCCTTTCTGATCGTATCATTTTACAAAAAAAACCCATTAGAGTTCTCACTGTCCTGATTTCAAAAATATAAATTTCATAGCGATGTGATTAATTTGACTATTTTTGCATTATTTATTAGTTAAAAGTGGTACCTAAATGTAAAATAGCAAGGTTCACTAAAACGTTAATAACTTCTTTTTTTAGGTTTTTTGGAAAATAAATTATATGAGACCAATCTAGATACAATTCTTTTGAAGATAAAAAAAATAATTTTGAAAAAATATGAAATTCTCATCAAATTATGGTGTCTGTACACCAGAGGTTTTGAAAAAGTATTTTATAGTCAATTAAAAATTAATAAAAAAAATATATTCAATAAAAAAACAAGGAAAAATATGTTGACCAATATTTGGTGTCTTAGGTATATTTCCCTGAAAGGATTTGCAAAAATTCATTGATTTAAGTCAAAATATGGTGTTCATACATGACTATGGTATGGTCCTGAAATAGGCATTTTGAAAACATAGTTTTTAAACATTCCTACTAAAAGACAATTTATACCATGTGGGTATTTAAATAAATTACATATTTAAAAAGTAGCTCCGAGAACTACATTTTCTATTACTAAATGTTTTCGAGATTGAATCTCTAAGTGCCTCAAATTTAGACATCAATTGACAAAAAAAATTGAAAAAAAAGGGAAAACACTTCCACTTTTTGCCCAAAAGTGGGACCCAACTTCTTGCAACCACCCAAGTATTTTAGTGGAGGATGATAGTGTTCTTGAAGCTTAACATAAGATATTGGTAGATCCAATTGGTGCAATGTGTTTTTTTGTCTTTTTGAGCTTAATGATGCCTTAGGATGATCTAGGATTATGTTCCTAATGAGTTGACAAATCACATTGATCAAGGTGACCAAGTTTAATGAATCTAAGTTATGTTTTTGTGATATTAGCTGACATGTTAAGGAAAGATTATAAAATGAAAAATAAGAGACCGGTAAAATGTTTTAGGGTTATGATCATGATCTCAATATGTTATTGATTGATCAAAGATATTATTGGAAAGTCCATAGAGATCCTGATGGTCTATTTTGACACTAAGAGATAGATGATTAGGGATTAGGTTTTTCAGACCTAGTTCTTGATAAATATGGTGAATTAGGATTTGATTGTTATGTTGTGTATGTGCTAATGCTTATGAGATCACTCAAGAAAGTGTATGCTAGTGAAGAATTTTTATCAGCCTACTAAGGACTAAATTGCTTGTCTGCACAATGTGGTAGAAAAAATGCAGCAAGAGATATGACTATACTAAAAAAGAATTGACCAAGTTATAGTGAAATGCTACTATATAGTTCACAAATTATTAGATGCATATGAAAAAGTGGATGTAAGTCAGTGCAACTTATGAATTATAATTTTAAGTCAGTGTGACTTCTTTAGGGTGGGTTCCCAAGGTGAATTGAGTAGTGAACTCTAGACAGTGTGCCTGAATGAAACTACATTCCTTATATTGTAATAAGATATACTAATAAGGTATAAGTCTTATTGGGGGTATCATCCCTGCCATGGTTATCACCCTAGGTTGGGTTTCCACACAAAAAATATTTGTGTTATATGGTGTTGATGTTTTATAATTTATTTTTACACGCTTTACATTTTGCAAATCAATAATAAAAATTTCTACGATTAAGAATTTTATGCTTGAAGGGTTTAAGGGTTTTTAAGTTGAAGTATTTTTGTAGGAACTGGTTCCCCCCCATAGTTTCCTGCTAACTATTTACTACAAGTTTTATCTTCATAGATACATGGATGATATCATCCATACATGCATTGATACCATCAGTGGAAAATGGTTTCCTTTAATGTTGACTGCAATAGATAAATTATTGGTCAAGTTATTGAATATTACTATACATTCTTGGTAGAAGGATTTTTTAGCAGAAAACATAGGTGTGTGTTGAGCACTTTATTGGGATGGAAAGAAAAAGGAAATGGAATCTCTTGAAGGATTTGGAAGTACAAGATGGTGGTGAAGGAGTCCACCACTTCTCATCTGGTGATATGACATGGAATCCAATTTATCGTGTACACAATTATAATGAATACATGTGTGCATCAATTCCTCTCAACATATTGGATGTATTCTTGAATGGGAAATCGATGGTTGATATTTTTGAAGATAAATTTGTTTTCAAGAAGAAAAATAAAAATTGCACAATAACATGAAAGAAATAGAGCAGAAAGATGTATTTGTGGTTAGTCAATCTAACCATTTCTTTACTTTGTAGTTATAAAACATCTTTTATACATATCCATCCAATAGTTTTCTGCATGCACAATTGTAGTTATTGGTGTGTGTACAATCCAAAATACCATAGGAAAAAGCCTCCATGTGAGAAATAAGCTTGACAATTTGAAAAAAATGGTTGCTAGTGCCACGTGAATGTGAAGGTATTCTATGGTATGCCAAAAGTGGCATTTTTTATATACAAATAAATGTTTCACATAGATGTCAAGGAAATATTTTTCATATGGTGGAGGACCCAATGATGGTACAAAGATCTATGTTTTCTCCAAACCTCTCAAATGAATAAAAATATTATATAGAGAGGTTGTTTGAAATGAATGTAAGCAATGATGCAATCACAAAAATACATTTATATGATCTCATGTTCACTAGTATGTTGATGAAAAGTAATGGATTCTTGACGTGTAAGGATATCATCAATGCATTGAGAAGGGTGTGGTCCATTCAAACACAAAAGGATGTGAATGATGTGAAAATTATTGTACCATGGAAAATATGTGACAATGATAACCTCTTCCATTTCTAGAAACTAGTTGGTATGAATGAACCTTTTATTATGGGAATCCAAATTCCTTTGATACTCCATATGATGGTCTAACACTTGCATTAGTCAATCATCTCAATTTATTTGAATTTTGCAACAAATAAGTAAGGGGTAAGATAAATGAAATTTTTTCCACCTACCATATTGAAAACTTTGACCAAATCTGTGCATTCACTAATGGAAATGTTTTTTTTTTAATTGTAAATTCATGCAATATTAATTATACTTGATGGTATTAGATGAGAAATAGTTTAGGGTTCCCATAGAGTGGGTTATCTCATCTCAGTTTAAGATTGAGGACAATCAAGTCTAGTTACCTGAGGTTCATAGTGAGGGAATATTGCAAGATCTGATTGGGTGAACAATGAATTTATTATAGACCATACAAGTGTAAAGATTAATGCCATATATTATGTGCATGTGTCATTACTTTCAACTTATTTTTGTGTTTGATTTTTTTGATTGGATTATTTCAAATCATTTCTCATTACATTTAGAGATGTATTTAGATATTGTGTCATCCTTTGCCTCTGGCATGTGCATCAAATATGGATCAAGAACATGTACAAGTATGCAAAACAAGATAGAACTAAGGATTTTTATTTCAATGTTTAGAGAAAATCATGATGTCCATAGAGGGAATTGAAGAGAGCACCGTAGATCAATTTCATGATTTTTTGGATAAGTCCAAATCAACCATAATTTTTTGAGTGCTTCACCAAGACATGGTGCAAACAATAAGGCTGCATTGGTGAGAACTACATTTGAATACTTATTGTTATTATTGGTCGTTAATTCATTTGATGTCACATATTTAAAAAATTTCTTATAGATGGTATCACATTTCTAATGATCATACAAAAAGGTCCTATTGGTGATGGGTGGAAAAAAGTTGAACTACATCTCGGACAAGAAACTCTATGTTGGCCCTGTGCTCTAGGCTACAGGTGACAAGGGAGGTTTATGGTCTTTGGTTGACTCTGCTAATGTTCAAGATGATGGAGTTGACCCAGATGTTGGGGACCCATAGGGAGGTGTTGACTAGGGTGAGGGGGTCCTCTACATGTTGATAATATGCCTTCCCTAGTCTCAATTCCTACAGAGACCTCACACCCCTGGTCTTCCCTTTTTGGCGTTAAATTGAGTGGGAAATATTCCTTCCATCAAGTACAAAACATATATGATCCTTCCCAAGGGAATTTTTAAAATTTTGTCCCCGACGTGGTTTTTTATCATAATATTAACCTTATGGCTCTCACATTGGTCAGAAAAATTTATGGATCCCAGATACAATATTAATGTTGTGCGGGTTTTTCCTAAGAAAAAGTGGGACCTTGAATGATAGGTAGAAATCATGGACATTCAAAATGGATTTATCTCATTTTCCTTTTCTTTCTGTGAAGATATGTCAAAGGTTTTATGCAACGATCCTTGGATGGTTGGTAAGTCAGCCTTGGCCCTCCAAAAATGGTCACCCAAGAGGGATTTGAATGAATCCTTTGTCTTGGCCCCTATTTGGGTGAGGCTCTTGGGTCTTCCCCTGGAATTCTAGTTTGAAGATGTCTTTAATGGTCTAGCCAACTCTTTTTGTGAACTGCTATCTACATATCCTATGAAGATGGCTAGGAGGAGGCTCACATATGCTAGAATCTATGTGGGAGTTTCTAAAGATGCAGACATTCCTCCCATTGTGGAGATAAAATCTAAGATATGAAGATGGATTCAATAGTTAGAATATGAAAGTTTCCCCTTCACTTTCTTCCATTGTAAGAAGGTTGGTCATTTTTCCAAAACGTTTCCTCTGTAGGTGGATAAGGAGAAAGCTAAAAATGAGAAGAAGAAAGTTTGGAAGGCAAAATATACAAAAATAAGGACACTAATAATTTTTATGATAATATTTAGAAGGATAATGTGTTGAAATCTCTATAAAATTAAGAAAAAGAGGCTATTGGTCATCCTCAAACCAAACACAAGATAGTAGTAATGAGCCCCAAAATATGATAGGAATAGCTAAAGCTTGAGGGGAATTTTTCTTATGCAAACTATTTGGAAGAATAGTATATTTTTGAGGTGTATATGGAGGATTATAACTAGATAATGAGGGGATAATCCAATCTTGACAATGATCTTTGGATAGCATATGAAGAGTGTTGTATGCTTGATCTTTCTTAGGGAGTGGATGGATATGTGGCTCTTGAGATGGAGGGATATCTTCTTGAAAGAAGGTAAATTGTTGGATTGGGATGGATGTATTAATTTGGATATTCATTAAGAATGGTTTCTTCATCTTTTGGATTATCCTCTTGACATTGAGCCACTTCAAAGGATGAGTAGTATTATGGATCTAAGTGAGAGATGTTGAAGGGATTATGAAGGATCATTTAGAATAACTTTCATAGGTTTTTAAGCACACAAAATCTTGCGTTCCATGTTCTTTGAGATATGGAAAAGAGTTGCAGCAAGAGATAAGTTTTCTTGGATCTATTTTAAAGACAACCTTTGAGGGTAGACATGGTCAACATGAAAAGCATTAGGTTATTTGTTCAATGGAGGACCTTCGGATAGCTTAGATGATTTAGAAGGTGATTGCATGTTGGAAGAAGTAGAATTTGCATGACAACCATTATTACATATAGGTTCATGATGTTGATCAAGTTTGAGAGTAGTATCTTGTGTTATTCTTAAGATCAGATTACTGAGAGCGGGGTGGATCAATAATCTACCAATTTTGCAAATTTGTAACCTCCTAATATTTATAACAACATTCACAAGATTATATTTAATATAAGAAAATGAAAAACATAATCATAAGCACATCCACATAAAAATGAAACACTTGACACATATTTAATGCATGAAAACCTAAATCAGGAAAAAATATGGTGGGAATTAGTACTACTAAATGATGTACTCTTCTAAAGTACACTTTGTGAGGAGTTTAACCCTATTAGGAGTTTACAAAAGAACTATTAGGTGCTACCCAGTTAATGGATTTACTTTTAGCCTATTAGGACCATTACTCTATTAGGAGTAGCCTTGTTAGAGGACTTTAAACACAAGCTAATGTACCACCCTATTAAAGGATTTACAATAAGGACATGATAGGATCTACCCGGTTAATAGATTTTGACTATTGTAACTATTAGGGAACAACAAAAAGATAGATCTATAGAATAACACCACATATTCTTGATCAGATGCACTGAAGTTCACAATCTCTTCTCAATTCACTTAACTCTTCCCATCCTTGATTGCAACTTGCACTTTACACCACTTTCCCAACACATGATTAACACAAAAAACTTTCAAATTCATCATATAAATATTGTTCATCTATACCCAGAGTCTTTTGTTTCCTTAGGATTTCCCTAGACGTCTTACAATTTAACTTTAAAACTTCCTTCAAAAATCCAATGTGCCACACAAAAATATTAAATGTACAAAATAATTTTCCAAGACCACGTCAATCAATACAATGATTTACATAGAATTTTGTGTCATGGGTCAAACATACTTTGACCAAACACTAGCATCGAACAATCTGATTCCAGATCATCACCTCCAATCATGAAGACACATCATGAGATCATGATTGACTCAACTGAATTCACAGTAACCTCTACATTGATCACCAATCAAAGATTCATCAATTTCTACTTAAGAACATGAACACATAAAACCATAAAAAATCTGACTCTGCTCATCAGTCACCTATTCTTTACACCGGTCCCTCAAATTAGTTTTTATTACAACTATAGCTTCTACACACTATTTTCCACCATCTCCTATGACCACACCACAAGATGCAAAAATTATTTGACAAACCAATCAAACCATGTATCACTTGTCACTAACCATTCTAGTAGTTGTGCTATCAGCCTTCATTTGATCATAACTTTCTTACTGGCATACATCAACAGTAGTGATCATGTATTTTACATTTAGAGACATCCCCAAGCCTCTCATAAGAATTTGTACAAATGAAACTCACCACAACACCTTCATTACCATACTTATACTTAGAAACATACTAGGAACACTAGGTCAAAGCTTGACATCAATGACAACTCAATAACTGATCATCATGCATCAAATCTATATCATGATAACATGAAAAATATTTTACCATCATTGCATCATTTATTCCAACAATCTCACCCTTTGGAATTTATAGGAAAACTCTCTTCAACATTCACTTCCTCTCTCAAACATGATACATTATCCAACACTAGGAATAGAAAAATGTTCCCACTTTTTTCTTTCACATGTTGTGCAATTACTCCCACTTTCACTTAACTTTTCTCATCTTCATTCTAAATTTTCTTTACTTTATCTCCCTAACAATTGATCTCCCCCTTTGATAACAATTCAAAATGTGGCAACCACACCTGATATCATCTTTGTTGCACCTAAATAACCACAACACATTACTTCATTTACTAATCCCTCTAAGGAGTATCCCTACAACATAAGTCCAAATATAAATATATTCATTGGATACACATGGATTGATACAACTACATCCTCTTTCAATTCAATTTATATATGGGAATGACTGCTAACCTACCTCTTAGATACTCAAATGTATCCTTAGGTAATGGCTAGCTTAATGAAAATATCAACAACCTGCACCTTAGTTGGCACACACAACAACATTACTTCATTTTCATGTACCTGTTATCTAATTAAATGATATTTGATAGCTATATTCCTAGTCTTAGAGTGCATCACCAAGTTTTTGGATATGTTAATGGAACTTGTATCGTCACAATAGATAACTATTGTTTTAATTACCTTCTCCTATATTCTTTCAAATTCTACTTAATCTACACTACCTATGTCTAATTATTTGCAACAACAACATATTTAGCTTCAGGTGTTGAATGCAATATATAATTCTGATTTTTTCTTGTCCAAAACACAATCCTATCACCAAGAAAGAGTGAAAACTCCACTTGTTCTCTTTCGATCATCAACATTTCCTATCCAATCAACATCAGTAAATAGACTCAAAGAGAAATCACCTTTATGTCCATACTAGAGACCATAATCTTCACTCCCCTTATGCTATCTAAAGATTCTCTTCATCATAATTAAATTTCATCCCTTAGGATTAGAAGAAACTATAGCCACTAATATAATTGCCTATGAAATTTTTGGTCTATTGTGCACTACATATTGTATCTTATTGGTCATGGACCTGTAAAGAGTTTCATCCACCTCTTTATAATCATCTTCTTTTGATATTTTTCAATTGGTTACCATGGTAGTACCAGCTAGTTTTGAGTCTTCTAACCCAAATGACATCAATATTTCTTTCACATATTTGTCCTATCTTATGTAGATACCATCTTTCATCTATTGAACCTAAAATCCAATGAAGAATTTAATCTCACTAATCATAGACATCTCAAATTATTTACTCATCTCATCTACAAATGATCTACTCATCTCTTCATTGCCACCAAAAATGATATCATCTACAAATATATTTGCAACCAGTAACCTATCATTTTTATCAATCTTCAAATATACATTAGTATTACCACTTGTCCTTTGGAAACCAATCTAAATTAGATATGAGTGTAATCTCTCATACCATTCCCTAAGTGCTTGTTTTAACCCTTATAAAGCTTACTGTAATTTGCACACTAAGTTCTTACCTTTTGAATTGGTAAATCCTTCAGGTTGTTCAATGTATACCTCTTCTTACAATACATGATTAAGAAAAGATTACTTAACATCCTTTTAATATATCTTGAATCCTTTTTAAGAAGCATATGAAAGTAATATCCTTATGCCTTCAAGTCTTACAACATGTGAAAATGTTTCACCATAGTCCAGGCCTTCCTCCTATGCATATCCTGTGCACACCAATCTTGTCTTGTTTCTTACCACTTCACCTTTCTCATTCATCATGTCCTTGAAAATACACTTAGTGTTGATTACATTCTTGTCCATCAGTCTGGATACTAGTGCTCAAGTTTTATACTTCTCAATCTTCTCCATTTTTCTTTCATAGCTTTCACCCAATTATTATTTTTTAATTCATCTTTCACAGCTCTAGGTTCAAGTTCAGATATAAAACATGTACTTTATCTTTCCTTTCTTCTTCATAGAACAACATTTCTATCACTAATAATTTGATTAGGGGAATTATTTAGTTTCACATACCTTGGAAATACCGGTTTAGTTCTAGGAGTACCTTCAACTATTTGTATCAGTTCTTGTTCATTGACATGTTTGTCCACTGGTTCTGCTATAGTGTTCTACTCCATAGGTTGTACATAAACAAGCCCATGATAGTCTTTAGGTTCCTTCTTGCTAGATTCATCATTTTGTCGGTTCTTGTTAAAGGTAAAGGATCATTTATATTGAATGAGAAGATGAGATGTAATGATGCATATTGGGTTAAAGGTCTAAACTACAAGGGTATGTGCAAGATCATGGTATGACAAACTAGGCCCTTAAGTAGCAATAAAAATTTAGAAAATCAGGTTTAGGCAAGTTGACATAAAAATTTGAACAAGTTATAAATTTTATATCAAAAATACATAAGAAGAGAATCTGTAGAAAATTAAATTTAGTTTCTAAGATACTAGGCCTTTTATGAAAAATAATTATTCAATATGTTGAAAACTTCAAATTTCAATGTAGTAGTACAAAAATTTCAGGAAAAAATAAGAAGTAGGTGTATGTCTGACCACCTTAAATACAATTAAATGATAATTATTTATTACAAGATTCTAGATATAAGTAGTAGACTCATGTTCGAATGTGACAAATATTTTTTTGTAATTTTTTTCCAAGTAAATAATTAATTATGATTTATCTTCTACAACTTTTCCAGAATGCAAAAACCTTCATGTTTGACTATGTTAACTTAATCTAAACTTTATCAAAGTGAAAACTTTTTTTATTTTTCTTGTAGTAGAAAAAGCATAGGAGGTGACACATGTTTTGGATTTCAAAAATGTTATACATTTTGAAAGTTATAGCTATTTTTTAATAAGTTTATCAATCAGGACTAGAAAGATAACAAGTAGGTGTATGTCTGACCACATTAAACAAAATCAAATGATAATATTTATTTATAAGATTCTAGATAAAAGTAGTAGACTCATCTATGGATGTGATGTATATTTTTTTAAATTTTTTTTTCCAAGTAAATAATTAATTATGATTTTTCTACTACAAATTTTCCTGAATATAAAACTCTCATGTCTGACCACCTTAAATTAGTCTAAACTTCATCAAATTGAAAGAATTATTTATTATTATTGTATTAGGTGAAGCATAGAATGTGATGTATATTTCATATTTCAAAAATATTGTATTGTTCGAAAGTTATAGTTGTTTTTCAAAGAGTCTATAGATCAAGACTACTTTTTCACATCGCCACTTTTTGGCATACCATGATCCTGCACATACCCATAATCTTTTGAGTGCTATTCAATTGAACAATAATGGCCACCGATTGGAATTCAAAAATAGAAAGCTGAAGATTTATGGTACCAATGAAGATCTAATTGGAACTAGTGAAAAATCTAAACGTAACCTATTTTATCTTGATATTACTGCAAAGAGTTTCTTTCTTGTTAAAGTTGAAGATGTATGGTTATGGCATAAAAGACTCTATCATGTAAATTTCAATAACATGATTAAGGTGATAAAAAATAATAGAGTCAAAGGTCTACCAAAATTAAGAAAACTTGAAAAGTGACGTGTAAGGAAAGTCAAATTGATAAGATGAAAAAATTAAGTTTCTCAAGAAAGTCTTATTATAATAATGGTATTTTGGAATTAGTTAATACTAACCTTTGTGGTCCTATGAAGATACAATGCTATTATGGAGAATGATATTTCATTTTATTTGTTGATGACTATTCAAGAATGATGTCTATTATGTTTCTAATTTAGAAGTCTGATGCTCCAAATGCTCAAATGGTATAAAGCTAGAATTGAAAAGGAGATAGATAAATAGTTGAAATGTTTAAGATCAGATAGAGGAGGTGAATTTATCTCTGATGAATTTACTATCTTTTGCAATGAAAATGGAATCAAAAGACAAGTATCTGGACCGACGAATCCACAAAAAAATGGTATAGATGAAAGAAGGAATAGATCTATAGTTGACTATGCTAGAACATTTTTTATTGACACAAAGGTGTTGGCATTAAGTTATGTTTGTCATTAGTGACAATAGTTATTTAGATTTTGTATGTTTATCAAGCTCTCCAAGAAGAACAGTGCTTATCGAGCAATCCGTGGTGACCGAGCTTCGCAGTGCTTACCGAGCTATCAATTCTTGTGATATGAAGCTAGTGTTAACCGAGTGATGAGATGAGTAGTGTTTACCGAGTGCTGGCATGGTAAACATGGAATTTAGTTTCTACTGAGTGACACTATATCTACTGAGTCTCCAGTGTATACCAAGTTCAAAACTATGATTGAGTGGTTAGTATGGACCGAGCCTCCACTTCTACCGAGTGCATGACTATGCTGAGTAATGCAGTGGATGTCGTGTATCAGAAAGTCACCAAGTCAGTTTACAGAAACCGTGTAACTATATTTGAGCCGACTTAGTAATACTTGTTTTAACTTGTATGTTAGCCGACTTTGTAATTATTTTATTGGATTGATATATAAGTAATGTTTTGTATCACATCCAATATAGAAGTGTGTGCATGGAAATATATGAAAATTATATCTGCATATGCGAAGATGCATGGAAAGCAGAGATAAGAGAATTACAAAGGGCTACAATAGTATAAGGAGTAGCAGAGACATATTTATCATAGAAGGTGATCAGTACATCAAGGAATCTCAATTAGAAAATTTAGTTGCAAGTAAGAAATCTACTATTTCATCCTAACAGGTGAATCAACATCAAATCCTTTAACAGGGTAGACTTAACAGTCTTTTGTAAAATCTCTTAACCAAGTGCATACTTCATTGTATGTTTGTAAATCCTCTAACAAGGTGGACCTAGCAGTCCTAATTGCTCCTAACAAGGCAAATCATCAGAAGTGATCATTGTATGCCTTAACCAGCCAACTTTATACTGCATTATTGAAGTTTTGTGGGTATCATCCCCACCCCAGTTTTACTTTCTATTTGGAAGGTTTCTGGGTCACCAAATCATTGTGTTCAAGTGTTATGAATGTTTTTATGTTTTCAATTTCTCATGCATGCAATTAGATCAATGAGCTAAATGTTATTTGGAATATTGTTAAGATTTTCAATTTGTAAAAAGTTTTTGAAGTTACTGATTCACCCCTCCCCTCTCAATAACTTGGCTAGTCTTGAATATTTCCAACAATTGGTATCAGAGCTTTGTGGTTCTCAGGATAAAGTTTGATAGCTTGAGTAAAGATCCAGGGCAATGGAGATATTTAGACTTAACAAAATAATTGAAAATGAAAAGCTAGATCTGGAAATGGCCATAGCTCAACTCAAGGAAGCAAAAGAGCATCTTTCCCAATCCCTAAAAAGAAGGAAGGAACTTGCAAATCAGATGAATGACCACTAGTATGTTGAAGAAAAGATTGAAGATTTTTTCCCTTCAAGTAGCTCAGATGAAGCAAACAATGCAATCAAAGAACTCCTAGAAATGAATGGATCTCTGCTAGAAGAAGTAAGAAAATTGAAAAGAGAATAGGAAATTCAGTCAACAAGATTCTGTGAAATCTTGGAACAAAGAAACAAGATGAAAGATGAAATAGATGGAAAGAAAAATGAAATCCAGAATCAAAATCTTCAGCTAGAAAACCTTATTGATCAAGTCTCTAGTGCAAATGAAGAAATCTTGACTCTGAGATCAGAAAATGAAAGGATAAGAGAGGAGCTGAGATCTGAAAAGAAAATCAGTTTAAGATTGGTGAATGACCTAAACACTGAAAGGAAAATCAATGAGAGAATGATGAAATCTCAAGAAGATATGAATCAGCTTCATAAGCAAAAAGGAAAAGTAGGACTTGGATACAAAGAGGAAGGTGAATCCTCCAATCAAGGTACTCAAAAGAATCAGAAACCTACTTGTAATCACTGTGGCAAAATAGGTCATACTTCAAATAAATGTTGGAGCAATGGAAAAGAAAAAATCAATGGAAAATGATACAATTGCAATCAACATGGTCATAAAGAAAATGAATGCAAGGAGAAACCAAGATTTGAAGGCAAATGTCACAAATGTAACAAACAAGGTCACAAGGCATCTGAATGTAGATCTAAAACATCCAATCCAACAGAACAAATTGTGAAAGCAATATTTGGTTGGGATTACAACACTGGTGTAGGTGTCATTACTGTGGAGAATATGGACACATTGGCATAAATTGTGTAAGGCATCACTTGAGAAAAAGGGATACTACCATAAGATGTTATACATGCACTGAACTTGGTCATATAGCTAAAAATTGCATGAATATAGGCAGAGTTGAAGATGAAAAGAAAGCAAAAGTAGATAGCATCAGGAAGCAGATGAGACAACAGTGGATTCCTAAACCTACCGAGAAAACCAGTCCAAGTAATGAAGTCACTCATGAAGAGGGTGGCTCTATCAATTCCAACTAAGTCTCCAAGAAAGCACTGGAACTATAACTTCATAGACAAATTCCAAAACTGTTCCAAAATTAAAGATCCAAATCAGTATACAAGATACAAAAGGATCACTAAGAAGGTTGGTATCAGTTACCACCAAGCAAGGTTGGGAGTAACCAAATTTCATGAGGTCACCGAGTATGGTTAGAGCAGTATGAATTCTTATGATTACTGAGTTGCTGAGTCTTCACCGAGCAATCAATGCAATAGTGGATGAAAGTCTATCCAGTACAATGCCAAACTTACCTACTTTCGTACTAAGCATTAATGGAAAATTTTTAACAAAAATCATGAAATCGAGTTCATTCTTCACCATGAATTTTAGCATATTGAGAGCAGAGAGATTTCTTAAGTGCGATCAAGTGATTCAAAGAAAAATTTGCAGCAGAAATTTTTCAAAGAATTTTCTTTGTCTACCAAGCTACCATGGCATCAACTAGCACCAAAGTGAAGAAAGGTTTAGAAATGTTGGTCCAAGGAGAATGGAAGGTGCCAGATTTCAAACTCATGCCCGCGGTTGCAGAAACCCTAGACCCAAGTGGAGCTCAATCTTAGATCCCTCCCAAGGTACTTCTTGTTAACGATATTCACAGTCATTTTAAAGGTACAATTCAAGAGCTTGGAACCCTAGAAATAGATGTTTCTCAAAATGAATTGTGTGTTAATGGTGTTCTCAAACTAGAGTATAAACATTTGGAAGATAAGGGTTTGACACATATCACCCACTTGCCTCAGAGTTTCTGAATAAAATGGATTAGATATATCCTAAGTCGAGTGCATGAAGGCCGAATTTGGCTTTAGCAACCAATAGAGATCACAAAGAAGATGATTCACTGAGTTATAGGTCTTCCCATGCTTGCCAAGGCAAAATCTACAAAAACCCTACGTCGGGCGAAGCTAGCAAAGAAAACCCTAGCCGAGTGGGATAGTAGAGGTATGAAGATAAGTAGTATAATTGATGCAGAGTTGAAATTTGGCACATATGTCATAGCCCACAAGATATATAGTTCAAGTTGGAAGAATAATGTTCCATGTGAAGCAGTTGACCTAGCATATAAGATTGTGAAGAACAATCTGACATATGACCTTGCAGATGTGTTGTTGAAGTAGTTCAACAAGAATATGGAGAGCATTCAAACTTCAAAGAACAATCCATGTAAGTTTGGCTCACTATTGACTTGTCTATTCTTCTATGTTCAAAAGTTTTTCCCATCAAAAGGCATGGTAAAATGGAGGAAAGATGTGCCTGTACTATATCAGATAAATGAATATATTGCTGAAATGGGTGAGAATTTTGTGAGCATAATGGACAACTATTTTGAAACTTTTAAGGAAAAGATGAACAACAGATTCAGGATTCCACAAAAGTTAGTGGAAGATTACAAAGATGATGTTTGTTTTATGGTCGACTGTGATAGAGTATATATTCAAGCAGTAAGACCAAGAACTGTATGGGTGAAACCTCTTCCCTATGAGGTAAATATTGATGAAACCAAGGACATAATTGAAGCCCTAATAAATGAACCTGTTGATCCAAAGGCTCCATACTTTGGAACATATGATGAAGCAAAGGTAAGAATAGAACTAAGCATAAAGCTCCCTGAGGTGGTTAACAAAGGTAGAAAGAGGATGGCCAAGATGCAATCTAGCACAACTCTAATGTTAACCGAGGGAAAAGGAGAGGACATTGAAGAAGAAAAGGAAAAGGATGAGAGTGAAGAAGAACAAGTATCTGTGAAGAAGAAAGGGAAGGTGACCATCACCAAGGCACCTAAACAATCTAGTGTAGTCTTCACAAGAAGAACGAGGAGCAAGGCAGGTAAAAATAGTGGTGATGTAGTACTTAAAAGGCCTCCTCCCACATTTGAAGAAAACATTAAGAATTTGAGAGAAGGAACTGGAATGGAAAACTTTAGATCTCTCAAGTATAAAATTAGAACAGAGACAAAGCAGAAGGAGATTGAAGATGTTGTTACTGAGAAAATGGGGCAATGGAAGTACTCACCTGATGATATGGCTTCACAAATTCTAGGTGTTCTATTGGATAAAGTCAAGATCAGATGGGAGAATGCAAGGCAAACTGTCAAGGATATATATGCTCAAACCTTATGATGAAGGGTGCTCCCCTTAATACCACAAACACATAACAGAAATAGAGAAACAACAACAATATGCAAGAACAGAAAATTGGCTTCTTATTATCTCCACAAATGTGGAATTTCAAACTTTCAGAATTACAATATGCAGAGCCACATGGGCATTCCCTTACAATATTCTGTAGGACAAAGCCTTGAACTATTACCCAGATCTACTACCCAGAACTATTCTGAACTGCCTAAGACAATAATACAGCCTTCCTTATATAGGCAATTTTCCACCGCCTGGGAAGGTTCCAGAATTTTTAGCCAATAAGGCCGACCAAACTTAGCATTATTTTATTTTACATTTTATTACATCATAGTCAGCTCAAGATAACCTTTGAAACCCAAACAGAAATTTTGAAGAAAATTATTTTCTGCCATTTCAGGTGGTCCAACTTTCGAAGACCATAAGTCATCACCAGTTGACCCGATCGGCTATTATAACCCCATTTCGAAAATGCCACGAAGCGCTCTACAGGCCTAACCAATGCAAGCGCCCATCACCCAAATTTTCAACCTCATCTGAGGCCTCTAAAGCCTTCAAAACTAAGTTCAAAGTTTTTGTACCCTGCTGCCAATACCGAAAATCTTCAATATCTTCCAATATACACTTGATCTGGCAATGAAACTTTACTAGCAGACTTATATGACCAAAATGAACCTCCAAGAAAGAAATCAGATCATTTTGAGCACATACAAAAATTACCAAAAATAGTAACTTTCCATAAATAGTAGCTCTGCACAAAATAGCCCTTATTGAAAAAATAAAAACAAAAATATTTTTGGGTGATGCAAGATTGCTCTTACACCCAGGATGCTCTTGCATCAGACACCCAGGGTAATTTGAGAAGTGACCCTGTCACGACTCAAGTGCGCAGAGGAAAACCAAGATGGCTAACCTCCTCCTTTGTCAGCCATGATGAATCTTCAACAGGCCGTCCTTTCCACTTGACCAGATATTCTTCATATGTCCTGTTCCTTGTGCTTCTGCCAACACGACTGTCCAATATATCCTCGATCTCCTTAGTGTCTGAACTAGTTGCCGGAATACTCCACTGTGCTGCTGTGATCTCATCTTCAACACCTCCTTCATGATACTCTGTCAGATCTGAAATGTTAAACATTGGTAAAATATTCAGCTCACTAGGCAATTCTACCTCATATGCATTTCCTGAATCATGCTTCTTCAGTATCTTACACGGACCAAACTTCTTCATTTTCAGCTTGTTACATGTACCAACTAGAAACCGCTCCTTCCGCAAATGAACCATGACTTCATCACCAACCTGAAATTCCTTATACCTCCTTTTCTCATCTGCCTTAGCCTTATATTGTGCATTCATCTTGGTAATATGCTTCCTCACCTCCTCATGGATGTTCTTCAAGTGTTCGGAAAAATCCTCAGCTTCAGCACTACTTATTTCTCCTTTATCTATCTTTCTCAATTCAGATGCATTTCTTGGACTACTTCCATATACAATCTGGAACGGTGATTTACCAGTGCTCCTATTGACAGAATTATTGTATGCAAATTCTGCCTATGGTAAAATCAAATCCCATCTTGTTGGCTTATCTCCAACCAAACATCTTAGCAAATTTCCCAAACTTCTATTCACCACCTCTATCTGTCCATCAGTCTGTGGATGATGGGATGAACTGAACTTCAAATCTGTCTTCAACTTCTTCCATAATGTATGCCAGAAATACCCAACAAACTTAGTGTCCCGATCTGAAACTATGGTCTTTGGCAAACCATGAAGTCTCACTACTTCTCTGAAAAACAATTTTGCTACATGAATAGCATCATTAGTCTTCTTGCAGGGAATGAAATGTGCCATCTTTGAAAATCGGTCAACTACTACAAAAATTGAATCATGTCCCCGCTGTGTCCTTGGTAAACCAAGAACAAAGTCCATACTGATATCCTCCCAAGGCTTCTCTGGTATAGGTAATGGCTGATACAACCCTATATTCTGCTTCACTCCTTTCACCATCTGACATACTCTGCAACTCTATACAAACTTCTTCACATCTTGCTGCAATTGTGGCCAATAATAATTCTCACCAACCAAAGCAAGGGTTTTATCACGACCAAAATGTCCAGCCAATCCTCCACTATGCTTCTCCTTGATGAGATTCTCCCTCATAGAACTTCATGGAATGCACAACTGACTCCCTCTGAATAGCATATCATCTTGGATGATAAAATCCAGCCATTTCATCCTGTCTAGAGTAATAGGTTCTGTACAAGCCTTCCAAGCTTCACCAAAATCAGGATCTTCTGGATACAAATTCTTGAGTTCCTTGAACCCAACCACCTCAATCTGCATCTCTATCAGCAATAGTTGCCTTCTGCTAAGAGCATCTGCAACCCTATTAGACTTTCCACTTCTGTGTTTCAAAACAAATGTATAACTCTGCAAAAACTCAACCCATTTCAAATGCCTTTGATTCAATTTTCCTTGACTATTCAAATATTGCAAAGCTTGATGATCAGTATACAAAACAAACTCCTTAGGAAGCAGATAATGTCTCCACTTCTTTAATGCCTGAACTATAGCATAAAATTCTTGATCATAAACAGAATATTTCCTCTTGGCATCATTTAACTTCTCACTGAAATAAGCAACAGGTTTACCTTCTTGGCTCATAACAGCTCCTATTGCAGTACCACTAGCATCACAATCTACTTGAAACACCTTATTAAAATTTGGAAGTGCTAAAATAGGTTGTTCTGTAACTTTTTGTTTCAACAATTGAAAACTCTTTTCTGCCCCATTAGTCCACTTAAATTCTTTTCTATCCCCTCTCATTGTTTCAGTCAAGGGTCCACAAATACTGCTAAAATTTTTGATAAACTTTTTGTAAAAGCTAGCTAGACCATGAAAAGATCTTACCTCAGTAGCATTCCTTGGAGTAGGCCATTCAAGAATAGCCTGTACCTTCTCTGGGTCCATTTTCAGACCTTCTGCTGAAACTACAAATCCCAAATACACTAACTCTTTCTTCACAAAACTGCACTTCTTCAAATTAATCAACAATTTCTCTTCTCTCAACTTCTCAAATACCATACGAATATGCATCATATGCTCCTCCAATGTCTTACTAAAGATCAAAATATCATCTAGGTAAACAATGACAAACTTACCTAGAAATTCTTTCAGAACCTCGTTCATGAGCCGCATGAAAGTACTCGGTGCATTGGTTAGCCCAAAAGGCATGACTAACCACTCATACAGTCCTTCCTTTGTCTTGAAGGCAGTCTTCCATTCATCTCCTTCTCTGACCTGAATCTGATGATATCCACTCTTCAGATCTATCTTTGAGAAATACACAGCTCCACTCAAACAGTCCATAATATCATCCATTCGTGGCAATGGAAACCTGTACTTGATTGTGATCTTGTTTATTTCCCTAGAATCCGTACACATCCTCCATTCTCCATTTTTCTTTGGTGCCAATACCACTGGTACAGCACAGGGACTCAGACTCTCACGGATCAATCCTTTCTGTAACAATTCATGTACTTGTTTGTTTAACTCCTCACTTTCTGCAGGTGTCATTCTGTGTGCTGCCTTATTCGGTAAACTCGCTCCTGGGATCAAGTCCATCTGATGACTAATCTTTCTGACCGATGGTAATCCATCAGGCATGTTATTGGATACAATATCCTGAAACTCATTCAACAAATCTACAACTTCTATAGGAACATCTTCTACTTCCTCTTTACCAGCTTTTGGAATTAAAGAAAAACATACATGCTCATGCCTCATACCATCTAGGAAATTTCTTCCATCAACAAAAGTTATCCTTGCATTACCACATACCTTTTCTTCGGTCTCCTTCAATGGCTTTAGCTTATGCCACACTCCATCCTTTGTCAGGGAATAGGTATTCGCATGGCCATCGTGTACAGCACATATGTCAAACTGCCATGGTCTACCCAACAACATATGACATGCATCCATAGATATGATATCACACAATACCTCATCTTGGTATCCGCCAATCTTGAACTTCACCAGGCATTGTTCATTGACCATGACCTTGTGGTCATCCTGTACCCAGGCAATCCGATATGGATGTGGGTGTTTCTGTCTCTTGAGCTTCAACTTTGTCACCATCTCTTCTGACACCAAATTGTCAGTGCTTCCACTATCAATAATCACATCACAACATTTACCTTCACACTTGCACCTGGTGTGAAACAGGCTCCTTCTTTGCTCAGGTTCATTCTCACCACTCAACAGGACTCTTCTGTTAATCAACGTTTCTCCTCTTTCAGCATCTTCAAAATTTGATGATCTGGCATCTTCATCTACATGTGCAACTCTGGCCTAGCCTTCATTTCTCCTGTCTGTTCTTCCTTGGCACTGAGGACATTCAAATGCCCTATGACCTTCTTCTCCACAGTGAAAACATGTTCCACGAAAGCCACCTCTTCCAGATCCTTGTCCTCTTCCTCTTCCTCTCTAATCTCTATTATTCTGATCCTAGAAGCGATTGGAATTATTTCCTCGCTGATTCTGACTACTACTGGCCTCATCCTTCTTTTTCAGATCTTCATTTCGGCCACCATATGACCGTCCACCAGATCGTCCACCATGACCTCTTCCGTTTTGTCTGCTCTCAAACTTCTTGTTCAGCTTTTCCTCTACTTTTAGGGCAAACTGGTATGCCTCCTCAATACTGTTCATTCGAACCAGATTCAGCTCCTCCTGAATGCTTGGCCTTAACCCATTAAGGTATCGGGCAACTTTCTCCTTATCAGCTTCTGCATGGCCTGTTCTGATGAGAAGTCGATAGAACTCCTCTGTATACTCCTGAATAGATATTCCTGCTTGCTTCAAACTCTGCATTTTCTTCAATAGGTCAAGCTCATAATCAATAGGAATGAACTGTCGCTTCAATTTATCCACCATCTGATCCCATCTTGTGATTTTATCTATCCCTCTTCTATTTCGCTCCAATTGAATTTCTTGCCACCAGATCTTTACATGACCTTTCAATCTGGCTTTTGCAAATTTGACCCTATCAGGATCCTCAACATCTTTGTACTCAAAATATTCCTCACATTCATTGATCCAGTCGATCAATTCCTCTAGGTTGAGATTTCCAGAAAATGTAGGAACCTCAATCTTAGGTCTTTTCCCAATCTTGGAAATCGCCCGAAAAAGTCTTTCTTCCTCCTGGTTCACAATTTCAGCTTCTCCTTCTTGATATTCTTCTTCGGCTTCATCCTTGCTTTCATCTCTGACATTAAGATTCATTCCTCTGTGAATCTCTTCTTGCAATGCTCGCACTTGTCTCTGCAGCTCTCTAACCTCAGGTGTTACAACACCGGCTCTTCCGCCACGTTCCCTTCGTGGAGGCATTTTTGCGATGCATGCTGAAACCCTAGCCACGGTCCTGGTGCAAACTGCCTCACAGTCGGTGATCTATTTACACACTCAAGAAAACCTGCTCTGATACCACTTGATGAAGGGTGCTCCTCTTAATACCACAAACACATAACAGAAATAGAGAAACAACAACAATATGCAAGAACAGAAAATTGGCTTCTTATTATCTCCACAAATGTGGAATTTCAAACTTTCAGAATTACAATATGCAGAGCCACATGGGCATTCCCTTACAATATTCTGTAGGACAAAGCCTTGAACTATTACCCAGATCTACTACCCAGAACTATTCTGAACTGCCTAAGACAATAATACAGCCTTCCTTATATAGGCAATTTTCCACCGCTTGGGAAGGTTCCAGAATTTTTAGCCAATAAGACCGACCAAACTTAGCATTATTTTATTTTACATTTTATTACATCATAGTCGGCTCAAGATAACCTTTGAAACCCGAACAGAAATTTTGAAGAAAATTATTTTCTGCCATTTCAGGTGGTCCAACTTCCGAAGACCATAAGTCATCACCAGTTGACCCGATCGGCTATTATAACCCCATTTCGGAAACGCCACGAAGCGCTCTACAGGCTTGACCCATGCAAGCACCTGTCACCCAAATTTTTGACCTCATCCGGGGCCTCTAAATCCTTCAAAACTAAGTTCAAAGTTTCTGTACCCTGCTACCAATACCGAAAATCTTCAATATCTTCCAATATACACTTGATCTGGCAATGAAACTTTACTGGCAGACTTATATGACCAAAATGAACCTCCAAGAAAGAAATCAGATCATTCTGAGCACATACGAAAATTACCAAAAATAGTAACTTTCCATAAATAGTAGCTCTGCACAAAATAGCCCTTATTGAAAAAATAAAAACAAAAATATTTTTGGGTGATGCAAGATTGCTCTTACACCCAGGATGCTCCTGTATCACCTTAAGACAATTAATGCCAAATATGAAAAATGCTGAAGTTAATAAGGCATTGAAAGAAAATGAGAGCAAGATGACACTCAGATTCAACACTTGTCTGATTCTGATAAAAAATGTAGAATCAGTTGTAAAGAGTGCCACTACTACATGGAAAAACATCTATCAACTTCACAAACTGAGTGTTGAAACTATTGTGATAAAAGATATTGAAGATGACAGTGATGAAGATAAAGAAGAAGAAGCTGCCACAGAAATAGTTCAGCTAGATAGTGTTGAAGTTGAAGAAGAAGTAGAGGAAGAAGCCATTGAGGAAGCCAAGAAAAATGATGAGGAAGATGATACAGTTTAGATAGCTACACAAGTAATTTCCTCACTTCCTCACTCTCCAGCAAAAATTTCTACATCTAGCTCAGAGATAGATTCAACAAGTGTGATTGTGACAAATCGAACAGATACATCAAATATCCAATCATCCTTAGCTCACACACAGCTCAATGTATCAATGAAAGAAGTGGCTACCACTTCATCCACTGAGCTACAGCCTCCTTCTACCGAGTTGCAGTCTTCTGCAACTACTTCAGCACCTACAATTTTGAGTTCTATAGTAGTAAGTACTTCAATTTTTGATACTACAGTTGTGCATACTTCAGTTTTGGGTTCATCAAGTTTTCCATCAGTTGGGACTATATCATTTTTCACTGCAAATCCTACTGTATCTACAATAATTTCTATTCCAGATTCAAAAGCATTAAGTACAATAACAGTTGGACCTAAGGCTCAACCGAGTACAAGATTTTTGAGCAAGATTAAAGTCATACAAGAAGACATAGATTTAGATGAGGAAATAGAAATTCCAAAATGGGATTTTGCAAATCTTATTGCAAACCAAATGCAAATAGTTGGTGAACTCCTCCAAAAGAAGGAAAAGCAGAAGAAATTAAAAGAGGAAAGAGACAAGGAGTATAAGATCATAGAAGATGCCAAGAACATTCTGACAGAGGCTATAGGTGTTGAAATTGATTCCTCTCAACACATTTTGTTGCAGTTGACAAAGGCAGTCACTAAGTTCAATGAGGAGTCTTCTGGTCAAGTAAAGTTAATTGAGAAAGTAGAAAAGAAGTTTGACAATAAAGTGCTTGAGCATATTGCTCAGCAAATAGCTATAAATCAGGCAGAGCTATCTTTAGTTTTGTCAAACATTGAATCCTCCTACTCCAATGTAACATCACTTTTTGCCAATTTATGTAATGTTGCCAAGTTCACTAAGGAATTTAGGGACAAATTGAATAAAATTGATGAGGATCTGAAAGTCAGTGCACAAAAGCTACAACTTGAACCTAGTTCAAGCTCTGCACATCATATGAAAATTAGATTGTTATCTGATATGCAATCAGAATTATTGAAAGAGAAAGCAATGATCTGGTCAACACTGATAGACATTCAAAATATGATCCTTCCCATCATGGATACAATGTAGAAGCATATTGTTCATTCAAAAACATTGATCCATGACAACCATTTTTCTATTGCAGACCATATGATTGAACTCTCCGCAGAAGTCCAAGTTGCACTCCATACATGCAAGATTCTGCAAGAAAATTGGGATAGAACTCTGCCACTAATTATTAAAGTACATTCTGAATTCCTCTCACATTTTGGTATCTCCATGTAAATTGTTTGTATATACACCTTTGGCATTATTGTCAAAAAGGGGGAGAGATATGAGAGAAATATGAAAGGGGGAGAAAGAATATGAAAGGGAGAAATAGGAGAAATATGAGGAGATATAAGATATTTGTATATGATATGATATGTATACTGTATGGGGGAGACATGAAATGTATATACATCAGAATGACAAAGATAAATTTTGAAAAATCAAAATTAGAATCAGCATGATTTTGTATATAAGTTTTGGAAAATAAGTGGTTTTGTCACTACTGGCAAAGGGGGAGATTGTTGGCATTAAGTTATGTTTGTCATTAGTGAGAACACTTATTTAGATTCTGTATGCTTATCGAGCTCTCCAAGTAGATCAGTGCTTACCGAGCAATCCGTGGTGACCGAGCTTCACAGTGCTTACCGAGTTATCAATTCTTGTGATATGAAGCCAGTGTTAACCGAGTGATGAGATGAGCAGTGTTTACTGAGTGCTGGCATGGTAAACATGGAATTTAGTTTCTACTGAGTGACACTGTATCTACCAAGTCTCCAGTGTATACTGAGTTTGAAACTATGATTGAGTGGTTAGTATGGACCGAGCCTCCACTTCTACCGAGTGCATGATGATGCTGATTAATGCAGTGGATGTCGTGTATCAGAAAGTCACCAAGTCAGTTTGCAGAAACTGTGTAACTATATTTGGGGTGACTCAGTAATACTTGTGTTAACTTGTATGTTAGCCGACTTTGTAATTATTTTATCGGATTGATATATAAGTAATGTTTTGTATCACATCCAATATAGAAGTGTGTGTGTGGAAATATATGAAAAGTGTATGTGCATATGCGAAGATGCATGGAAAGCAGAGATAAGAAAATTACAAAGGGATACAATAGTATAAGGAGTAGCAAAGACATATTTATCACAGAAGGTGATCAGTATATCAAGGAATCTCAATCAGCAAATTCAGTTGCAAGTAAGAGATCTACTGTTTCATCCTAACAGGTGAATCAACATCAAATCCTTTAACAAAGTAGACTTAACAGTCTTTTGTAAAATCTCTTAACCGAGTGCATACTTCATTGTATATTTGTAAATCCTCTAACAAGGTGGACCTAGCAGTCCTAATTGTTCCTAATAGGGAAGATCATCAGAAGTGATCATTGTATGCCTTAACCAGCCAACTTTATACTGCAGTATTGAAGTTTTGTGGGTATCATCCCCACCCCACTTTTACTTTCTATTTGGAAGGTTTTTGGGTCACCAAATCATTGTGTTCAAGTGTTATGAATGTTTTTATGTTTTCAGTTTCTCATGCATGCAATTAGATCAATGACCTAAATGTTATTTGGAATATTGTTAAGATCTACAATTTGTAAAAAGTTTTTGAAGTTACTGATTCACCCCTCCCCTCTCAGTAACTTGGCTAGTCTTGAATATTTCCAACAAAAGGTTGCACAAACATTTTGGAGAGAAGCTATAAGTACTATTGTCTACACACTCAACTGAGTACAATTGAAGAAAGACACAAATAAGACACCTTATGAACTCTGGTATGGGAATACACTGAATGTAAGTTACTTTAAATTTTTTGGAAGTAGGTGTTACATACTGAAAGATTCTAGAAATGAAAAGTTTGACTCTTAGGGAGATGAAGGTTTATTCCTAGGATATTCATCAAAGAGAAAAGAATATAAATGTTTAATCAAGGCTAATAATAAAATTGTTGAAAGTAAAAATGCGAGGATTGATGAATTTGCAGTAAAGAATGAAGAAGATATAAAAAAGGAACCTAAGGGTTATCAAGGATTTTTTTATGTGTACACAAAGGTAATTTGGTTGATGCAACCAAGCTGCAACAAGAAGGAAAGGAGGAGCAAGATGAGCCTCCACCAAGAGATGAAAACATTGATGAATAGTCTACCGAGACTGTATTAGAAAAATATGTGAGAATACACCACTCATTGAGAAAAATTAATGGAGACAAGAATGAAGGATTCATGAAAAGAAGTAAGTTGAGAGATAATACACATTTTATTTCAGAGTTTGAGACTAGATTAGTGAAGGATATACTAGGAAATGAAGATTAGGTTAATGCATTGAAAGAAAAAATTGATCAAATTGAAAAGAACAACACTTGATCACTGGTAATGAGACCTAAGGATAAAAATGTGATTGTAAAAAAGTGGATTTTTAGAAATAAACTTAATGAGAATGGAGATGTGATCAGAAATAAGGCAAGATTAGTTTGCAAAGGGTATGCACAAGAAGAAGGTATTGAATATGGAAAGACAATTTCCCTTATTGCTAGATTAGAGGGTGTAAGAATATTACTTGTATATGTTACATATAAAGGATTCAAAGTTTATTAGATTGATGTTAAGTCTTCATTTTTAAATGGAATTATTGAGGAAGAAGTGTACAATGAATAACCTGAAGGATTTTTTGAAAATTCTAACAAGGATATGGTATGCAAATTACACAAGCAACTCTATGGATTGAATCAAGAACCCTAGGCATGGTATGAAAGACTACACTCTTATTTAGTAAAGATTGCATTTCAAAGGACAAGTGATAACAACAATTTATATTTGAAATGTGATAGTACTAATAAAATTATGATTGCTAAAATTTTTTTTGATGATATTATATTTGGATGAAATGAGATAATGTCTAAATCATTTAATTACTGGGCAGATGAGAAAGGAATTTGAGATGTTTGTGATTGGAGAGATTAAATTATTTATTGGACTACAAATTCAACAAGTAAAGGATGGGGTCTACATAACACAATCTAAGTATATCAAGGAGATCCTAAAGATATTTAATATGGAAGAATCAAAACTAGTTGGAACACTGATGGCTACTAGTTGTATTTTTTAAAAAGGAAGATGACATAGAGGAAGTAAATGAGACACATTACTGATCCATGATTGGTAAAATACAGTATGACATTCACAACCAACCTGATATTGCACATTCTATTGGTATTGTGGCAAGGTTTCCTGCCAACCCAAAGGAGACACATATGTCTACAGTGAAAATAATATTTAGATATCTATAAGGGACTAGAGATTATGGTGTATTTTATGTAGGAGGAGGATATGTTTATGTCAAGGTATATACTAATATTGATTGGGCTAGAAACATTGATGACAAAAAAATAATAAGTGGCAGATATTTCTTTTTAGGAGAAAGGCTAGTGACATGGTTAAGAAAGAAAATAAGTTGTATTTCATAATCTACTGCCAAAGTTGAGTATGTTGTTGTAGCTATGAATTGTTCTAACATTGTGTGGATCAAAAAATTAATCAAAGGTATGCGAGAAGAGATTATTGATCTAGTTACAATTTATTGTGATAGTACAAGTGATATTTGTTGGAAACTACAATTGAAGAAATTGTTGTATTTTCATTGATGTCAAACCTTAACTAGTAAGACTGTTGCTATCTAAGAAAGTACTATATCTATTTGATTGTTGAGAAGGATAAGGGCAAGGTGATAACAATAGCACCTAAGGAAAGGTTGAGTTATCTTGATACTTCGATGGGTACTTGATTATGTGGCACAATGATAAGATAATGTATTGCTTATCTAAGTAAGAAGTAAGACTAAACAAGTAGGCTTAACTGAGAAAAAGTGAAGAAATCTAGTTTAAGCCGAGTGATGTTAGTGTCGACCAAGCCAGTATATGCCGAGTAAATTCAATGTTGACTGAATATCAGTTAATTGCCGAGGAAGATAGTATTAGCCAAGGAAACAATTTCAGTGGTGACAAGGCTACCCAGTGATGACCGAGGAGTTGAACATAGTATTGACCGAGCTTCAATAATTTATATTTGAGGAAGTATTCAGATTCCTAGCCAACATAGTTGAATTCTTGGTTTATGTAAATCATGTTGAATTTATTTATTGATTGTATGGAAGCATTTAATTCACTATAAATCATCTTATTGTTATTCCATAAAGAGATTTGAGACATATTTCTAGAAGGATGGATGAAGAACATAAAGTTGAAAGGATTCGATGAATCTAACCTAACCCTAAGATCTACATAGGAGATTAAGCAGAAAAAGTTGGATCCACCTAATCGAAGAGGTAGTAAGGAAACCTAAGTGTGAGGTTGAATAAGGGGATGTTGGAGTTGTTGTTGTTATTGACTGTATAAGAAAAAAAGGCTAAAGGAGAAGGAGTTGTGATTGCTTGAAGGGATTTTTGAGCAGATTAGTGATGGAGATGGAAATGGCACTCAATGAGTAAGCCAACATATGTGTATAGAATTGGATCTATTATTTGCAAAGGGAGTTGTATGTTTTCATATCAAACACTGTTGTTACTTTGTAACTATTGTATTAGTGTTAAATCCTTTAATCAAGGTTGACCTAACAGTCATTTGTATAAATCCTTTGAACAAGGTTGCATTCTAATGGAATGTATGTAAGTCCTTTAATAAGGTGCACTCCTAACCAAGTGGTTGAAATCCTTTAATTAGGTCACACCTGAGAGTGTGTTTGTAACCTTTAAAAGGGTTGGCTTTTCACAGAGCTCACTTCAAAAGAGTGAAAATATTAGTAACATGTTACAAAGTGATTTTTCCCAAATTGGGTTTCCACTATAAATCTTGGTGTTAATGCTTGTGTGAATATTTTTGCTTGAACATTTCTTTGTTTTGCAAGTTAAATACTATTGGATAGTGGACTACATTGTTATATGTTTCTGATATGCATTTAGTAATGACTGAATAGTTTTGGTTATCAGATCTGAATTTGTTGAAGTGTTTTAAAGTTTGTTTTATACATCTGGACTTGAGAACAATTGATTTACCCCCCTCTCTATTGTTCTAAATTATATTAACAATTGGTATCAGAGCTATTGGTGCTTACAAAGAACAAGTTTAAAGGTACTTGAAGTAAATGATCATGATATATAAGGAGGTACCAAAGCTAAATAAGGAGAACTTCCCTACATGGAAAAGTTTGATGAAACTGCATCTAGCTGGTATTGGTGACTCAACAAAGTATTATGTTGAACATGACTATGTTACACCTATTGCACATGTGGCTTCCGAGGAGATGAGAGCTAGATAAGAGCACAATCAAGCAATGTTGGAGATTGCATCTACCTCAAGCTATCCTGAATTTGAAGACATCAAATATTTCACAAATGCAAAGCAAATGTGGGACACTCTTGCAAACATCTATGGTGGTGACATAAATGTACTAAGGGAAAAAGATGAAATCTTGAGAGGTAAATTTGATGAAAGGAAAATGCAAGAAGGTGAGAATATTGCTCAGTATTGTGGTAAGATAAAAGAAGTTGTAAATACTAGTAGAGGAGCTAATGGAACTATTGATGATGAGACTATTATTGGAAAAGTTTTGAGAACTTTGCATCCTATTTTTTCCATCAAAATTTTAGCAATTCAAGAATCTAGATGTAACCCTAGAAATGCTCTTACTTTGGAAAGTCTTGTTGGTAAGCTTACTACTTTTGAGCTTTCTAATTTTGATAACTTCACTATTGCTAATGTTGAATCTACATTCAAGTCACAAATGGTTCTGAATAAGTCAAAGAAAGAAAAAGAAAGATGCATCAGTGAAAGTGAAAGTGATAGTGACACTTCTAATGAAGAACTAGAGGATCTTCAAGCTCTTATGGCCAGAAGATTGAAAAGGGGAAAAGGAAAGTATAAAGGTAAACTCCCTATTATATGTTTCTCATGTAATAAAGTTGGTCATATACTTGCAAGATTTCCTGATAGGGATGACAAGGATGAGGAAAGAGATAGAAAGCACAAAGATAAAAGAGAAGACAAAGGTTACCGAAGGTACAAGGACTACAAAGAAAAAGGTAAGAAATCATGCTATATTACTGAAGAAGAAATTGAAACTGATAGTGATGATTTTAAAATTGAAGTAGTCTATGTTGCTATGAAAGATGAGTTTGATGAGGATGAGAAAACTGCACTGATATCCTATGTAAACAAAAATGATAAGCGGATTATTGATAGAGGTTGCTCACACTACATGACTGGTGATAAAAGTATGTTTGACACCTTAGATCATTACAAAGGTAGAAGTTTTAAATTTGGTAATGATGCACCATGTCTTGTTAGGGATAAAGGATTGATTAATATGATTGATAAGATCACTTGTGAAAATGCTTATTGGGTTGAAGGTCTTAACTATAATCTGCTAAGTGTTGCACAACTTAATAGTACTGGCTAGCGAGTGGAATTTCATCACAGGAAGGCTAAAATATTTGATGCCACTGGTGAACTGATTGGAAGTGGAGAATAGACAAGAGGTAATTTGTTCTATCTAGACCTATCTGAAGAGACATGTATGATTGTACAACTTGATGATATATGGCTATGGAATAAGTGGCTATGTTATGTTAACTTTGATAATCTGGTAGAAATTAGTAAAAAGAAGAAAGTGAGAGGACTACCGAGATTGAAGAAACCTAATAATGTAATGTGCAAACAATGTCAGTTGGGTAATATGACAAAGTCTAGTTTCAAGAGCAAGACTTTTACTTCTGAAAATGCTTTAGATTTGGTTCATACTAACCTTTGTGGACCTATGGGTGTACAAAGCTATTGTGGTACTAGATATTTTATTCTTTTTATTGATGATCACACTAGAATGATGACTGTAATGTTTTTAAAAGAAAAAATTGATGTTTTTCAAAATTTTAAGTGGCATTTAGCTAAGGTTGAAAAGGAGATAGGTAGGAACCTAAAGTGTTTGAGATTTGACCGAGGTGGAGAATTCATATCAAATGAGTTCAATCTTTTCTACAATGATAGAGGAATCAAGAGATAGATGTCTGCACCTAGAACACCTCCACAGAATGGTATAGCAAAGAGAAGGAGTAGATCTATCATGGATTGTGCAAGGACACTAATGATTGAGAAGAATGTTACACAAAAGTACTAGAGAGAAGTTGTAAGTACAATTGTTTATACCCTAAACTAAGTATAGATAAAAAAAGGTACAAATATTACACCTTATGAGCTATGGCACAGGTATGCACCTAATGTAAAGTACTTTAGAATTTTTGGGAGAAAATGCTATATACTAAAAGACAATAGGAATGGAAAGTTTGATGCTAAAAGTGATGAGGGCATATTCTTAGGTTATTCCATAAAAAGAAAAGCTTACAAGTGTTTGAACTCTAACACTAACAAAATTGTGGAAAGTGTAAATGTTAAGGTTGATGAATATGTAGAGAAAAATAAATAGGAAAGAAAGAGAGAACTAGAAGATTATAGATCTTTTGTCTATATAGAAGAAGGAGAGGCAAGTGACAAACTTGTACCTGATGCAGAGTCTTGGGTAAGCAATGTCGAGCATCAGGGAAACAATGCTGAGTGACAAGAAGAAAATGCTGAGTGATAGGAGGATGCTTCTGAGTATTAGGAAGAGGTTTTCAAGCATTCAAAAGCTAAATCTGAAAATATTATTGGTGAACCTGAAGAGCAGGAAGATATGAGAGAAGAACCTATTTTGGCACAATATGTAAGGAGACATCACAAGCCTGAACAAATCATTGGACAAAGAAACTGGAGTTCTAACCAAAAGCAAGTTAAGAGACCCTACATATTTACTGTGTCAATTCAAGCCTAAGAAAACAAGGGAGGCATTAGAAAATGAAGACTAGATCCAATCCATGAATGAGGAGATAGACCAAATAGAGAAGAATGATACCTGGACTCTGGTGCTGAGACTAGAAAACAAAAATTTCATTAGAACAAAATGGGTGTTTAGAAATAAGCTAAATGAACATGGACAGATCACAAGGAACAAAGCAAGGCTAGTATGCAAAGGCTACACAAAAGAAGAAGGAATAGACTATGGGGAGACATTTTCCCCTGTAGCAAAATTGGAAGGAGTAAGAACTCTACTTGCATATGCTGCCTATAAAGATTTGAAGGTATACCAAATGGATGTCAAGTCTACATTTTTAAATGGTATATTATAAGAATAAGTGTACATTGAACAACCTAAAGGATTTGTTGATCTAAATAAGAGACATGGTTTGAAAACTAAATAAAGTATTGTATGGACTAAACCAAGCCCCTAGAGCATGGTATGAGAGGCTGCACAATTACCTGATATAGATTGGATTGTCAAGGAAAAATGACACCAGAAATCTGTACATGAAAGATGAAGAAGGTAAAGGAATCTTGTTGGCTAAGATTTTTGTAGATGATATCATATTTGGTGGACAAGATGCCTTGTGTAAGAAATTTTCAAATGAAATGCAAATTGAATTTGAAATGAGTATGTTTTGGGAGATAAAATTCTTTGTTGGTTTACAAGTATCTCAGATGGAGAAAGGTATTTTCATTACCTAGTCTAAATATGTTCATGAGATACTAAGAACCTTTGGTATGGAGGATTCAAGGCCAGTAAGTACTCCCATGGCTACTAGAAAAAAATTGTCAAAAAATGATGATGCCGCTGAAGTAAACCATACTTTGTATAGGTCCATGATTGGAAAATTGTTGTATGATGTTCACAACAGTCCAAATATTGCTCTAGTAGTTGGGATTGTTGCAAGATTCTCTACCAATCCTAAGGAAACTCACATGATGGCTTTAAAATGGATAATGAGATATTTGAAAGGGACTACAGATTATGGACTGTACTACAAGAAGCATGAAATATTTGAACTAAGAGTCTATACTGATGCAGATCGGGCAAGAAATGTGGATAATAGAAAGAGTACTAGTGGTGGAGCTTCCTTTCTAGGACATATATTAGTTTCCTGGATAAGAAAAAAACAAAATTGCATTTCTCAATCTATAGCTGAAGCCGAGTATGTGGCTGCAACAATAAACTATTCAAACTTGGTATAGATAAAGCAATTGTTAGTAGGCATGAAAGAAGAGATCACTGAACTAGTTGTCATCTACTTTGACAATAAAAGTGCTATCAACATATCTGAGAATCCATTAATGTACACAAAGATGAAACATATCGCCATCAAATATCATTACTTGAGGGAATTGGTACAAGATAAAGAATTCAGAATGGAATATGTGAATACAAAGGAACAACTAGTAGACATATTCACTAAAGCCTTACCTTATAAAACTCATGAAAATCTGAGAGGCAAATTAGGGGTTCTTCCCCTAACTGAGGCTGCCTAGTCAAGCTAGGAGCACTGCATCAAATGTGTTGTAAAGATTACCTAAAAAATTGATGCAAAGAAAGGTCACACTTTAAGAGAAGCCTAGAGTTGTGAAAATTACAACAAAGCCGATAATCAGTCATAAGAAAAGATGACAGAGGGAGAAATATTGTTACTGAACTAACAAGATGACATCTACATTTGAAGGATGTATGTTTTAGTTTCTCCTTTGGTGTTATTGTCAAAGAGAGAGATGAATAAGGTGAAAACACATGGTGAGATTTCATGGAAGATCAAGTAAGAGGGAGAGATTCAAAGGAAAGGAACAAAGAAGAGATCAAGTGGAAGTTACTTTGTGGATGGTCATGCAAGAAAGGCTAAGAGATTATGAATTAGAAAGAAGCTAAGGATATTACAGATAACTTGTCTTTACATCAAAATTTTTGGATTGGTTGGTGATTCATGTGTTATTCATATGGTATTGCCATCAATGCAGAAGAGGGAGATTGTTGGAAACTATAATTGAAGCAATTTTTGTATTGTCATTGATGTCAAACCTTAACTAGTAAGAATGTTTCTATCTAAGAAAGTACTATATCTATTTGATTATTGAGAAGGATTAGGGCAAGGTTGGTAACAATAGAACCTAATGAAAGGTTGAGTTATCTTGATACTTCAATGGGTACTTGATTATGTGGAACAATGATAAGTTAATGTATTACTTATCTAAGTAAGAAGTAAGACTAAACAAGTAGGCTTAACTGAGAAAAAGTGAAGAAATCTAGTTTAAGCTGAGTGATGTTAGTGTCAACCAAGCCAGTATATGCCGAGTAAATTCAGTGTTGACTGAATATCAGTTAATTGTTGAGGAAGACAGTATAACCTGAGGAAATAGTTTCAGTGGTGACCACGCTACCCAATGATGACCGAGGAGTTGAACACAGTATTGACCGAGCGTTAGTAATTTATATTTGAGGAAGAATTTAGATTCCTAGCAACATAGTTGAATTATTGGTTTATGTAAATCATGTTTAATTTATTTATTGATTGTATGGAAGCATTCAATGCACTGTAAACCATTTTATTATTATTCCAGAAAGAGATATGATATGTTTCTAGAAGGATGGATGAAGAACATAAAGTTGGAAGGATTCGATGAATGTAACCTAACCCTAAGATCTATAAAGGAGATTAAGTAGAAAAAGTTGGATCGACCTAATCAAAGAGGTATTAAGGAAACCTAAGTGTAAGGTTGAATAAAGGGATGCTGGAGTTATTATTGAGTGTATAAGTAGAAAAGGTTGAAGGAGAAGGAGTTGTGATTACTTGAAGGGATTTCTGATCAGATCAATGATGGAGATGAAAATGGCACTCAGTCAGTAAGCTAGCATATGTGTATGGAATTGGATTTGTTATTTGCAAAGTGAGTTGTATGTTTTCAGATCAAACACTGTTGTTACTTTCTAACCATTGTATCAGTTTTAAATCCTTTAATCAAGGTTGACCTAACAATCATTTGTATAAATCCTTTGAACAAGGTTGCATTCTAATGGAATGTTTGTAAGTCCTTTAACAAGGCACACTCCTAACTGGGTGGTTGAAATCCTTTAATTGGGTCACACCTGATAGTGTGTTTGTAACCTTTGACAAGGTTGGCTTTTCATAGAGCTCACTTCAGAAGAGTGAAAATATTAGTAACATGTTACAAAGTGGTTTTTCCCAAATTGGGTTTCCACTATAAATCCTGGTGTTAATTCTTGTGTGAATGTTTTGGTTTGAACATTTATGTGTTTTTCAAGTTAAATACTATTGGATAGTGGACTGCAGTGTTATATGTTTCTGATATGCATTCAATAATGACTGAGTAGTTTTGGTTATCAGATCTAAATTTGTTGAAGTGTTTTAAAGTTTTTTTTATACATCTAGACCTAAGAAAAATTGATTCACCCCCTTCTCTATTGTTCTAAATCATATTAACAATATTTACATATCAAAGAATTTGGTGATGCATTCAAAGATAGAAAATTTCTATCAAGTATCATTACTTGAGAGAGAAAGTACAAGATAAGCATGCGATATTGGAGTATGTGAATTCAAAAGAATAGATAGATGATATATTTACCAAACCGCTACCAAATGATTCTTTTGAGTATCTACGAGGTAAGTTAGGGGTTAATCTCCTATCTAATATTCACTAAGACAAGATGCATGCTGCATCAATTCAAGTATTCAACAGATATCTATTTTGTGAAAATGTTTATGAATGCAATGACAAATCTATACAATTGAGATATGATTTATTGCCTAATAAAATTTTATAGGAGTATTTATCTTTGGAATTTTTTTTAAAGAGGGAGATGAAATTGATGAATACAAAGAGAGAGATGAAGATCAAATAAGGGGAGAATATTATTGATGATTATTGAGAGAGAAGATGAGAAAATAAGTTGTCAAAGAGGGATAATAAAGAAGATCTATTAAAGAAGAAGATTGTTACTGATAGAGGGAGAATGTGTATAGAAGAAGTTATAGCTCAGAGGGAGTATAAAAATGACAATCAAGTGTTACCATCATTAATTGAACAATGAAGATTGTTAGTGTGTTGCCATCAATGCCATATAGGGAGATTGTTACTATAACTGATGGTGATGATGATGAAGAATGACCAAGATCAGAGGAATACAAGACAGTAGAAATGTTAGATCATTTATTATCTTTTCATTGATGTCAAACAATTAATTTCTAGTTTATATTATATTTCCATATCATTCAGTGTATGATATAAGTTGAATGAGTTAAGGAGAAGAATAAATGAGATGTTGTGAAGTTGATGAAATTAATGGGTAACTAATATAGATTAGAAAATGCTAAGATTATGTTGATATAATTGTTTTCTACCTAACATATGATTATATCAAATTGGTAAAGCATGGTAAAGAAGATTTGACAAGTCAGTAAGAAAAAGAGTTTTGGCTACCGAGTAAAATATGTAATTCGATAAAGAAAAAAATTGATTTGGTAAAGGAAAAGGAACTCAAGACACCGAAAATAAGTTTTAGGCATAGAGAGAAGTTAACCAAAATTCAAATTTATCCGCCGAGCAAGGAACATAAATTAAATACAAGGATTAGAATGACATTTAATGATTAGCTATAATGAGCTGGAAGGTTATGATAATGACATTTAGTTAGAGAGATATACGATTAGGAAAATTCATGATAATGATATATGGTTAGATCTAAATGGTTAAAATAGAATGAAAAAATTTCAAGAAAGTTCAAGTTTTGAGGTGAGGGTAAAATGTGTTATTGAGATCTAGATACATTGAATAATTTTATCAAATTAATTGAACGACTAAGATTGATCAAAGGAAAATGTAATAGAGAAGATTAAGCAGAAAAAGGAAGTCAATATAAAGGATGAGGTTTTATGAACAAATGGATGGAAAACTAAAGGTTTGATAAGTCACTGATTGATGTAGTGAGAAAGGAAAAGATAGATTCTGAGTCAAAAAGAAGAATTTAATGAAGTGTTGAAGTCAGTGGAAAGAGAAGGATTGAAATGAAGATAGAGAGTGCACAAAGGATCTGACTATGAAAAGGATAGTTGAAAATCTACAGGTCAATTTATTTACTATCTCTTATTAGCATTGGTAACAAAAAAATATCTTAACCAAGTGGACTTAAAAGTCTTATTGTAAATCCTTGAAAAAGGTAACATTCTAAAGAGTGTTCAAAGTCTTTTTACTAGGCCACTCCTAATAGGGTGAAGATCCTAATAGATCTGAGGTAAATCCTTTGACCAAGTCAGACCTGAAAGAATGTATTGTAATCTTTAACCAGATTGGCTTTTAACTAAGTGTACTTTAGAAGAGTATTTTCTTTAGTGGGTTAAAATTCCCATAATGGTTTTTCCCAAAGCTAGGTTTCCACATTAAATACTGGTCTTACATGTCATGAATGATTTATGTGTTTTATTTATTAATTGTTAAATTTTATTTATTGTTGTTGATAAATAGTGGATTTTATCTGACCGAGTTGACTCTAAGTTAATCAAAGAAAATTTTTTGAGGTACTTAGAATTAGGGATTACTGATTCACCCCCCCTCCCCTCTCTATAATCCAACATTCTCTTGACCACAAAGTAGGATCTTAATCAAAGATGAGATTGATGCTAGATTATGAAGTAGCATTTTTATTTGAGGAAGATGAAGATATGGAATGATCATAGAAGGAAGGGAAAATTGATCTCAATGAGTAGTTGTTGGATGATGTATCTTTTTTTTCCTTTAGGTCTTGAATTTGAGATCTTGAAGATTGGATCTATTTTTCTAGGGTTGCAATAAGAATCTCTTCTTGCTTATTTCTAAGAGTGTAGGGTGAACCCACAATAGTGGGTTATAATTTTTCAGAGGAATGAATTCATCCTGAAAATCATGAAAGCTTTGATTTATTCACATGCTTTCGATAGAAAGTACTTTCTATTGAAAGTACTTTTAATTTATATGAAAATTCCATGTTTAAGGGAAATTTGTATAGTTTTATTTAAATTAATTTTGATATAAAGTAATTTCTATCGAAACTAGGTACTTTCAATCAAAAGTACTTTCTATCGTAAGTCCCTGAGTAAGGGAAATTTACAGAGTTTGATAAAATTCTAAACATTTCATGGCTTCGGGGCTCAAGCATGGGGGTCAAATGGAACATTTATGAGGCATCCTTTTGCATAGCAAAAGTACTCAGAATGAGCTTTCTAATGATTACAGATTTGGCAATTTTTGAGTTTATTATGTATATGTTTTTTGATGTTAATCGACTATAGGTTTTTTTATCAAATATAAATCTCTGAGTTTAATGTTCAATGAAAAATAGTAGAAAAGAGAGAAAAAAATTGAAAAATAGCAATGCCCTCTGTCTTCGAGTCTACTTCCTATCAAAAAAATAAAAATTGAAATATGATAAATACACAACAAGTTACAAGCTATGTAGTCAAGGTATGTCAAAATTATAGTTTATTCAACTTCAAACATTAATAAAATATGCACTAATCATGATAATTTCATGAAACTAATTGCATGCCCTTCGTATGGATGTTACAAAACTAAATTCAAAATAATCACATTGATATCTATTTTAGAAAAAAAATTATGCTCTATGAAAACAAGGAACTCTTTGAAAATGACATTTTCAGCAACATACCAGTTTAGTGGGAGAAAGATAAAACCATTCAAATCAATTCAAATATAAAAAATATATATATTTAGAATGTAGACAAAAAAATCCTAAAAGGCTCTAGTTTACTTCATCTTCCGATTTCAAATAGTTTATTGACAATATGCACCTGAATATGAAAGTTTTTTTTAAATGTAGAGTTCAGTGTCCGTTTAGGAAAAAAAGTGTAACCCACTATTGTGGGTTCACCCTATAATATTTAGCCCATTTGTTTTCAACCATTGTGAGATTGTCTTTCTTCTTTCACTCTTCAGATTGTCAGCTATGAGATCTTCTAGTTTGGGCATGCATGGAAGATTTGTGTGATTGATAGCTTGAGAGTGATAAGGTATGATAATCAAATCCAAGATGAGCAAGAAAATTTCATCTCAAAAGATAAATAGGTGATTAGATTGATATTTGATTTCTGATAAAGGTGATAAGATATGATGACAAACTAGGTACGAGGTGTCAGAGTTAAGGCTAAGCTACCTAAGTAGGTGACACTCATGACTCAAGTTTGGACAACAATATTTATATAAGATTGATGTCAATTGGATGAAAGATGAGATATGTTCTCTCATAGATGAGGAAAAGGATTGACAAACCAAGTAAACATTATAGTGAATTGTAGATATAATTTCTCTTATAGAGGTATAGTGATCACAAAGATGGTCCCAAGCATTCGTATATGACAATTTTTTTGTTAAAAATGGTCTTTATTTTCAAAAAATTTCAGACTCGTATGACAGAATGAAGTTTTGTACAACATAGGATCGATAACAAGATGTCAAAGTAGTTTTCCCATGTGACAAAGTGCTAATTTTTGACTAGATGTTAAATATGCGTAGTAAATGATAATAGTTTGTATGACAATTCCCAATATGCTAGATGATGATTCCCATAGTACCATATGATTAATTGCCTTAGCCAGTCCCTAAAATACTGACTTGTGTAGGATTTCTCTGAGGAGTAGATGATAATTCTTAGAAAATATGGTTTTACTACTGAATTTTAACTATTTTGACAAGTTTTCTAATTTTTAGAGTTTTAAGATACAATTAATCTTCTCATTTTGTGTGTTCAAGTGATTTAAGAAGCATATAAATCATGCAATACATATTATTTTAAATATAAAATACGTTAAGGAATTTGGAGTAGGAAGAAAACCTTTTCTTGCAAACTTAGGTACACATCCAATAGCTAATAAAAATATAACAATTGGACAACACATAATGGATCTCTTAATTCTATATTAGAAGACTCCAAATACTAATGGGGGCATGATATGGAAAGTGATCTTTGGGGGGTTACAGATAATAACATGAAATATTGATGTGATTGACATCTTGAGAGTGATAAGGTATGATAATCAAATCCAAGATGAGCAAGAAAATTTTGTCTCAAAAGATGAATATATGATTAGATTGAGGTCCGATTAGTGATAAAGATGATAAGATCTTATGATAAACTAGGTATAAGGTATCAGTATTAAGGATAAGCCACCTAGGTAAGTGACACTCATGACTTAAGTTTAGACAACAAGATTTAATGAAAGATTGATTGATTCTATCATCTCTGAACTTGATGGAACAAAGGGCAATTGATGTTGGTTGGATGGGAGATGAGACAAATTCATTTACATATTAGGAAAAGGATTAAAAAGAAATTATATTTTCTATCAAATCATACATATAAGTTCTCTGACAAAGGTATATTGACCATAGGACTGATCAGGAGGTGTTCACGCACGTCCAAAAATGGAAAATTGGGTCAAAATAAGCTCTTTAATCCCAAAAGTTCGCAAGATTGTATGATAAAATGAAAGATCATATGAAAAAGGAGGGTGGTGTAGATTCTTGGGGTATCAAGTCACTTCAGTCAAATAAGCTTATTAAATGTTTCAAACTCCTTGCATTAACTAGGTGGTCCTAATGCACCTTATGGCTCCAAAATGTCCAAAATTAATACTACTCTTCTATATGGTTCCCAAGGTCTTCAAACCATTATTCCAACCTAATACAATGTGAATCAACAAGTTCTAAAACCCCAATCAATCAATATGTGTGAAAACCTAATTTCACCCTTCAACTAGGCCTACTAGCCCTACTAGGTCTCCAGTCACTATTTTTCTTAGTTTTATCTCAATCTTCCCATAAAAATCACAAAAATAAAATTCAATTTTAGGTACCCTTTATTGAATACTACAACATATCATAAATCCAACTATGGTTGCTTTGGACAATCTGTATGGGAAAATGGTCTTTTGTCTATTTTTAAGGGTAAATTAGCCCACTTTTCCAAACAAAATATGTGATAAACTTGACCCCAAACCCCAAAAATATCAAAATTCTTCACTATTTATGTGACTCAAAGGATTTTTTAGGTTATATGACCCTATTCCTTCATTTGATATCTAAATCATAAAACCCCCACTAAAACATACCCAAAACTAGGGCTTTCTAGTTAAGGCACTTCACTTCTGGAACTTATTCAAAGTCCTAACACCTTCTCTTGGACATAACTAGTCACATACAAACATAAAAAAATCCATTTTTTTAAGTATATATCCTACTTCTATACCCTTGCCACCTATTTCATGCACCTTTCTTAAAGATAGTCACAATATACACCTTATCTATACTTCATGCACATTAAATGGTTAGTTGTTGGAAACTACAATTGAAAGAATTGTTATATTGTCATTGATGTCAAACCTTAACTAGTGAGATAGTTGCTATCTATTAGAGTACCATATCTTTTGATTGATGAAGACGATTTAAAAGGAGGAGATAACAAGAGGACCTAGGGGAAGGTTGAGTTATGTGATAGTACAATGGGTACTTGATTAGTTGGCACATTGACAAGATAATGTGTTGTTTATCAAGTGGAGAAGTCAATAGATTTTAAGCATAGGCTTAACTGAGAAAAAGAGAATAAATTTAGTTTAATCCAAGTGATGCTAGTGTCGACCAAGCGCCAGTATAAGATGAGTAAATTTTAGAGTTGACCGAGCATCAATAATTGTCGAGTATCAGAGAATTAACTGATCGAAGATAGTTTTTTCCAAGTAGAAGATTTTTCATAATGACTGAGTTATTCAGTGATGACCGAGTAGATGAACATAGTATTGACCCACTGTCATTAATTTACAGTTTGTGAAGGACTTGACAATCCCAGTCAACATAGTTGAATTCTTGGGATATGTAAAATGTGTTGATATCAATAATGAATGATCTAGAGCATTTAATGCATGGTAAACCATTTTCTTATGGATTCAAGGAGAAGTTTTGAGAAGTATCTATAAAGATAAGTAGGATAAAAAAATGATGGAAGGATTCGATGAATCTGACCTAAACCTAAGATCTATGGAAAAGATTAAGAAAAAAATATTAATCTACCTAATCAAGGGGGTATAAGGATGACCTAATCATTGGTTATGAATAGAAGTGAAAAAAGGTTAATGTTATTGACTGATGAACCTAAGAAGAAGGCTAAGAAGAGCTATGTAGAGATGAGAAGAGTTGAGGTGATTGCTTGAAGGGATTTCCAAGAAGATCAGATATGGATATGGTAATGAAGGTCAGTTAGTAAATCAAAATATGAGCATATTGGATCTTTATTTTCAAAGTGAGTTTTATAGTTCAGATTAGAACTTGTTGTTACCTTCTAACCATTGTATCAATTAAAATCCTTTAATCAAGGTGACATTATAATGGAATGTTCTTAAGCCCTCTAACCAGGCCACTCTTAACAGGGTGATTAAATCCTTTAATAGAGTCACACCTAGCAGTGTGTATTGTAAACCTTTAAGAGGGTTGGCCTCTCACATAGCTCACTTTAGGAGAGTGAAAATTTTGTCACATGTTATTGGTGGTTTTCCCATATTGGATTTCCAGACTATAAATTTTATGTTACTGATATATTATATAGAGACCAAGTGAATTGTTGAATAGATCTAAGATTGTTGAAGTATTTAAAGTTTGAATTGGTACATCTAGACCCAAGGATAATTGATTCACCCCCCTCTCATTTATTCTAAAATCATTCTAACAATTGGTATCAGAGATGTTGGTTTTTGTAAGGATAAAGTTTAAAGGTACTTGAAGCTAATGATAAAGATGTACAAAAATGAGGTACTAAAATGAATAAGGGTAACCTCCCTACATGGAAGAGTTTGATGAAATTGTATATAGCCAGAATTGGTGATTCAATGAAATACTATGTGGAACATGACTCTATACTAGTTGTCATACCTATGATAGTGGAGGAGATGAAGGAAAAACAAGAACACAACCATACAATGTTGGAGATTGCATCAGCCCTAATTTATCCTGAATTTGAAGACATCAAGGACTGTAGTAATGTAAAGAAAATGTGGGACACACTAGAAACTATTTATGTTGTGGACACAAATGTGCTGAGAGACAAATTTGAAAGCTTGAGAGGTGTTAGAGCTTTTTCTTGCAGAATCAAACTTGGAATATACGTATGCTTGATTCCCAGATTTGAGGACTCTCAAGTTTGACAAGAAACAGTCTAATTGATGAGGACTGGATAAGATCCTCCTACTTCAAGCTCTATAGGACTTAGGTGGGTATTGCCTATATATTTTTACTATATTTCAAGTAAGCATTTCAGATAGTGGATTAGGTCTTCACTATTATGGTATTTATACTATTAAAATAATTCAATTAAAGAGAACTCTGTAGAAAGCTGAGAATATCCTGATATAGAGCATAACAAATGAAGCTATGAGTGTAATAGCATACACCAGTGGTATAAGGACATTCATCTTTATTCCTTTTCTGATCTCAACTCAAGGAAGGATAACCTTTTGATACTCTCTTGAAGGAATCACCAATATGAACTATACCACCTAGATACACTACCATAAAATGTATAAGAAATTCTTAAAATTAAAAGTACTGCTAATGAAATGAGTTTTAGTGTATTAAAGACTATGAAAGATAACTTTCAAGAACAAACACTAAACCGGTGCCTGATCTAATCGGCAAAAAGATTCTAAATGTAAATCCATAGGGCTATCTTAAAAGAAACACAATTGTATGCCTTACAAACTATCTACAATCTGAATAGAATGCCTTACAAACTATTCTATCAATCCAATATTACTACCATCATAATCTCTATAAATATGTTTACTCTCTGAAATTGACAATGATGATTTTAATTCTCTCCTTGAAAGAAACTCATAATCAATTAAATAAGTTGCTTGACAACTAGTATATTTTAAATGCCTTACAAAAAAAACATACAACAATAAAACATAAAAAGCAAAGAGACAACAATAATATAAGACAAAAATTGTAGTGTATTTTTATTAAAATAAGCTTGTCAATTACATACAAAATCTCATCCTCAGAAGCTAAGACACAAAATTTAGAAGTCTACTCTGTAGCAATTGTATTCAATTTTTTTCATTATCTTTCAACCAGAACCCCTCAAAATGAGGTTACAACTCGTATATATAGCCCAACCATCTTGGAATTCTCTTGTCAATGAGAATGCAACAAGCTTTGGATTGTTGGAGCCCTAAACCTAAAAAGAATAAAAGACAAATTACAAGAAATGCCCCTTAGGTGGTGGAAAGACAAAAAAAATTTGAACTGTTCTACTCATTGGTTGTTGATAACTGACACCTTTGTCTATCGGTATTCATGATAGCTTCTTTGATTAGTTGCAAGATATGGTGACCACCATTTTGGCTAACATACACCATTCTTAATTGATAGCTTATCATCCCTGTTCTCTGAGGTCAGGTGTTAGGTACTCCAGGTGTCATCCTCATTTATCATCCAAGATATCGAAGTCAACTGTAGTAGATTTTACATTCCTGGGCCTTGTGAGCTCATCCCATGCAGTCACCTACTCCTCTATTGGTTATTTATAGCTCTGAACACACTATAGTTGTTCTTATTGTCTTTCCCACCTAGGGTCTATTATTAGCTTGACATCTGTTATGAATTTGGTGAATTCCATCTCATCTTTTATGGCTTCATCTAGAGTTACATTAAACCTTTCCATATCTAATTCATTTTTCTCATTAACAAATAACTCTTTCTTAGGCAATAGGGGATCAAAATCCAATCTCCACTGATCCAAACTCTTTATTACACCATCTTCACCCTTAATTGGGGGAATAAACCTATTGAAATCTGAGCCAAACATAGCTATCTTGGCCTCAATCTAATTTTCTTTTCATTTGAATAATGGAAAAATGGCCTTAATTCAATTTATATCTTCACCCACCTGTAAGACAATATTTGGAATATCTACTCTCAAAGATTGCACAACTGCCAATTTTTCAAAAAGTGGTGCCCTTACTGACCAAGTTGCATAATAAGCATTTAAAATTGTAACAAAATTGTTCACCTCTACCTACAACTCAGGTAATTTATTGTAGGAAGTAAAAAAAATATCCACCTTATCTTTTTACACATTAATCCTATGCTGCTGAATAATAAAAAGGGCTTGTAAGATAGCCTCATTCTTTTCTAATTTTATCTTTTCAATATTTGCAGCAGCTTCTTCTTCATTTATATTTTTATTCTCTCTCAATGTAGGCTATCCTGGTGGTGCTCAAGTAACTACGTGCATATTTATTACTTGTTGAGTCAAGTCTTCTACAGTTTTCTATAATGCCTTCTCTTTCATTATGTGCAGATCCCTATCTTTCACAAGTGCACTATATTCATTCAAAAGGGTACCATATCTCTATGATAGCTTCTTAGTTTTATCCTCATTTAGCCTTGCAAAATGAGTAAGTACTTGAGATATCTACAAATCCCCTATATTGTGGATTGACCACACAATCTTATCACCATCCATTTTCTATTTAACATTCAAAATTGATGGCTTTCAATCCTTGGGATATAGGCTCCAAATAGCCAATTCTTGATTCTTTGGGCTATACCCAAATCTTTTGATAATTTCCCCCACTTTTGTCTCTGAAGACAAAGATATGTCATCCTACTTTCATATTTGATCAATGATGAATGCTAAGGCTAAGTCCCACTCAGGTACAAGTAACATGTTGCTAGCTTTAACCAATTATCTAGCTTCCTCTGGGATGATAGTATCAGATTCAGGGTCATAATCTCTTAGAGCTTGAACTGCCTCATCAGGCACTTGACCTTCTTCTATAATCTGGACACTTGATGCAACCCATTATTTCTTATGCCATACTAAGAAGTTCTCAAATTCATTTGACTTGATAAAATCATCATCCTTCAAGAATGCATCCTATTCCAACATCCTTTCATCTTGGCAAAGGGCCAAGGCAAACTCAATTTCCACTACCACCACCTTTTGATTTCTCTTTTCTTCTCTTATTTTCTTCCTCAATTGGTGGTTATGGAAATTTTTTCTAGTGAAGAGGGCTCCCACTCTGTCCTTTTTCTTCTCTATAGTCCTCACTTGGGAAGGCTCTCCAACTAGTAACTTTTTCTTTTTTGATGGAAGCTCATTTGTATCTTGAGAACTATGTAACTCAGTTAAGTCAACAATTAAATTTTCACCAGCCTCATGTCTTCAGTTATTGCTTGCTCCACAGTAGGGATGCTATGTACTGAGAAGCCACCATCACTATCATCATCACAATCTAATTCAGAGTGCACCTCTTTCCCTCTCTCCTTCTCATCAATTTGGTTCTCCAGAGATTTTATCAATTTATTAAAGTGGGCCATCATCTGGTCCAGTCTTTGGGGATAAGGCAATGTGGGGAAGAAGCCTCCAAATGTCAATCTCTTTCTTTTCAATTGTTTTTCCATGGAAAATAACTCATTGATTTGTTGGGCTCTTCTTGCTACTTCATCATCCTCTATAATATTTCTTATAACATCATCTTTAGGATATTCCTCATGCATTCTGTTGAATGGAATGCTAGGAGTGCAATACTTCCTAGCTGAGACAATAAAATATTTTGTGTCAACATATTTGTATGTAGCAGAATGCATCTTAAACTTCCCTAACTAGTCATTCACTTGACTAAAAGCATTCTTTCCAATTGTGAAACTATGCACTCTGAAGTGCCTTGGGGTGAATGTTCCTTTTTTGTGAGGAGCCAAATGCTCTTTATCAGTTAGTATGAGTTGCCAGAGGAACTCTAAAAATGCAAATCTGAGTGGAACAAAAAATGGTAGAATGTGGGGTGGCTAGGGGAACCCATAGAATTTTATCATATTATAGCCCTTCTCATAATAAAAATTTCCCCAGTTGTGACCTTTGCTCCATTTATCAACAAATTGTTGAGGTGTTATTAACTTTATGGATTTTGTTGACAACCTAGAGAGATTCAACCTAAACTAAGGAGAATAGGCTATACCATCCAATTTTGAAATGCACAAAATCACACTTTGTGGAAGAATAACTCCAATCCCTTATCCAAAATTGCACTGGATTTGGCTGTTTGTTCCACATCATTTCTGGCTTAAGGCCTTCTAGGTCCATGATATCATTGTTGAAAAATAAAATAAGATGCATTAAAAGGGAATAATGCATAAACCTTGGTGTAGATCCAGATCCATGATTCTTCAATGTTTATAACCCTTCATGTATTTTGTTGATAATATAACCAATATAATCATACCCCCTAGTCACATGAAGACTCTGTGAATCCAGCACCATCATCAAGATATCATAAGTAATTCTTTCTGCCCCACTGTCAACCCCTAGAACTCTGCACAATCCATATGAAATGTACTTCACATAAAAACAAAGGTCCTTATTAAAGAATGGGGTTGATCCAGCAATTGCTGCAATGTAGTTTCTATTTTCATGGGGGACATGATTCTTAATTTCCTTGGAGACCAAGATAGACTCCCTAGTATATCTATTAGCCTGAGCTTGTAGGTTAATTTTTGTAGCCATAGGAATTTGAATGAAAAAGGCCCTCATGAAAGAATTTCAGTCAAGTGTGACCATAGGAGAACCATCTTCCTTCCAAATTTTTTTAGACAGGGGGTCATATCTATGAGCCAACACAATTAAAAAGTCTACATCTAGAAAGACATCAGGAATAATCAATTTAGCTAACCCCGAAGTCCAAGGGTTTGAAACGGGGACTGGGATATCAAAATTCTATTGGTAAGTTGTCTATAATAAAGTATATGACTAGATATAGTGTTGTCATTATGGCAACAAAGTCATATAGCAGTTTGGAAGTAGCGCACCTAATGAGAAGATTAGAAATCAGCTAAGTGTTGAAGACTGGATAGTGTACAGAGTTCCTGCAGCTCAGAGCATTAGTGTATGTGTGTACGGATGAATTATGTTATGCAAAATGGAAGTTAAGTTTGTTAGACTATAATTATGCTTAGTCTATGAGTGCATAAGTAGATATGCAAAGATGTGAAAGTTATAGTCAGTTGAAGTTGCACAGCCAGTGTGTGCCAACAAAGAACAGAGCATTGAGCTGACAGTTAGTATTTTGGTTTGCAATGATAATGTAATGTTGTAAAGGCCATGTGCCCATTGTATTTAGGTTTTTGACATGTTTATAAGTATGATTATAAGCATGCTTAAGCCAAGTCATTTCGAAGTGTTGTTTGTAATTAGTTATAGGGCCGACCTAATTGTTTTGTTTGTATGTCTGTATAAATATAATTGCATCCATTGTATTTGGCATGGAAGTTGTAATAGAGTTGTGATAAGTAAAGAAAAAGTATGAGAAGAGAGCATAAGATGTATTATATCTTTACAAGAGATCAAAGCATCATCACATCAAAGGAAATGATCAGACAAGCAGTGTCATAGTGACAGTTCACTTGCAGATATAGTGTATCTGAAATCAAAAGGTTGTAGCCTTCACCATTTGAGTAGTGAGCTCTAGGAAAATGAGTCCACTCCCCTAATAGGGATCATTGTAAAAGACTCCTAATAGGGTTCGATCCTTAACAAGGTCTACTATACTTAAAGCATTGTAAAGCTACTCCTAATAGGGTAAAGGATCTTCTAACAAGGATCACAAAACACTAGTACAAAATATTAGTGGGTGTCAATTCCCACTGGGGTTTTTACCTATTTGGGTTTCCCCGTAACCATACTAGTGTCATGTGTTGATTTCATGTTTCATGTTTATGTGAATGTTTAGTTTAGTACTTAAGCATTTATAATTCAGTATAAAGATTGAAGTGAAAAGTTAAAGTTCGGTAAACACTAATTCACACCCCCCCCCCTCTCAGTGTTCCCATTCCTAATAATTGGTATCAAATCTCTAGTCCTCAGCAAAGAAGTTTAACCACTTGAGGACATCATGGAAAAATAAAAAATGAAACACCTGAATAAAAATCTTGAAGCCGCTCTTGAAGACCTAGACAAATCCGAAAGAGAAATTGAAGAACTAAAAGAGAAATTCAGTGATGCTCAATTAGTTTTCAAAAAGCTAAGAAGGGATCTGAAAAAATGGTCTAACAATGATCTAGGAGCAATGGTTAAGAAGTTGAATGAAGACAATGCATCTATGAAAGAACTACTTGAGGAATTTGATGATAAGATGATCAATAATCAAGAAGTCTACAATGAACAAGTCAAGGAGAACCTTCAACTCAATGAGGAATTAAGGGAAGCTTATTTGGAAATATTGTATCTAAGGAATTGCAAAGAAAGATTGGAATCTGAATTAAAAGAAGGAAAGAATCACATTGACAAATTGAACACTAGTTCTGATTTGATAGAATCTCAATTGTATGCAAGAAGAGTCAAAAGAGACACTAGTTGTATTGGATACAATGAAGCATAAAATCAGATTGATAATATGCAAGCAATAAAGGAGAGACAAAATGACTGTGCTGATACTAAAAAGACTGAAGCTCAATCCAAACACAATGATGGATCACCTAAGAATGAGTGTAAGCCTAGAGAATGCACTTGTTTTGCATGTAACAAGCTTGGACACATTGCAAGGAACTGTATAGAGGTAAGACCTTTTAATGGTTACTATTATTCATGAAATAAATTTGGTCATAAAGCTATGAATTGCAAGACCAGTAAGAAGAACAGGATTCAACATGATCAAAGAAATCAGAATCAGACAAATGTAAGAAGTTCTCAGAATGTTACATGTCAGATATGTAACTATAATGGTCACTAAGCTAGAACATGTAAAATGGTGACTCATGTCAATGTGTCAAGGAATATTAGACCTCCAGTCATTTTCCACTCTTGTAACAAGGCTAGACATATCTCAAGATTATGTAGATCAAGGACGTAAGGTCAAGAAAACCCTAAAAAGGTTGAAGAACCAGTATTGGATCCCTAAGGAGAAGTCAATTTTGTGAAAGCCTCAGATGATGTGAGCTTGATTTGGTCAAAAGGAAAGCAGGACACAGTTGATGAGAATGTATTGGATGAATTCCTAGTAGACGCACCCTCTACATCTGGATGAATGGCCCTTAGAGTCATAGGGGGAGCTAATTTAGCTCTAGACCCCTGCCTGGCTGGTAGACTCATTCACAGAGTATGCACCTTTGGACTTAAGCTTTTGGAGTGAATAGGAAACTTCATGCAAGAGCACACATGATGAGTGTTAACAAAACTTGAGTTGGAAATTTTGAAGTGATAGCATGGTTTACATGACTTGTATTAATGGTAGAATTCTCACTTTACATACACAAAAAGTTGTTTAATCATTCATTGCATTCAAATTCAGAGTGATTGAAGAGTAGAAAGTGTTGGAAATATTCAAGAATTAACCAAGTTACTGAGAGGGGAGGGGTGAATCAGTAACTCCAAATTTTCTTTCAATTACAGGTGTATTAACATATAGTTTACTTTATCCTTTTGCATATAGAAAGCATGAAACTTAAAAGCATTCACAACAATGACACATAGATTTGGTTACCCAGAAACCTTCCAAAAAGAAAGTAAAACTAGGGTGGGGATGAAACCCACAAAGCTTTAGTACTATAGTATAAAGTTGGCCAGTTAAGGCTTACAATTGATCACTTCTGATGATCTGCCCTGCTAGGAGCAATAAGGACTGCTAGGTTCACCTTGTTAGAGGATTTTTACAAACTTACAAAAGAAGTATGTACTCGGTAAAGAGATTTTACAAAAGATTGTTAAGTCTACCTAGTTAAAGGATTTTAGTACTGATTCACCTGTTAGGATGAAACAGTAGATCTCTTGCTTTGAAACTAGATTGCTGAATGAGATTCGCTGATGTACTGATCACCTTCTATGATGAATTTGTCTTTGCTATTCCTTATACTGCTGAAGCCCTTTGTAATTCGCTTAACTCTACCTTTCTTTCTTTTTCATATTCATACTCATTATATCTTTGCATTTTTACAACATTGTTTATATACAAGTCTAAAAAATTAATTACAATTATAATTACAAAGTCGGCTTGACAAATAAACATAAGTGCTACTAAGTCGGCCCAAGTATGGTTACACGGTTCCTACAAACTAACTCGGTGACTTTCTGATACTCGACATCCACTGCATTACTCGGCATCATCATGCACTTGGTAGAAGTGAAGGCACGGTTCATACTAACCACTCGGTAAGTTTTGAACTCGGAAAATACTGGTGACTCAGTAGACATAATGTTACTCGGTTTACACTGTCCTGCTTAGTTTGCACTGTCCTGCTCGGTTTGCACTGTTCTGGTTGATTTGCACTGTTCTGCTCAATTTGCACTGTTCTTCTCAATTTGCACTATTCTGCTTGGTTTTCACTGTTCTGCTCAGTTTGCACTGTTCTACTTAGTTTGCACTGTTCTGCTCGGTTTGCACTGTTCTGCTCAGTTTGCACTCAAAATGCAAATAAGTGTTGTCACTAGTGGCAATAATACTTAATGCCAACAATCTCCCCCTTTGGCATTAGTGACAAAAACACTTATTGCCCAAAACTTATATACATGAACCATGCTGAGATTTATTTTGATTTTTCAAAATTTGTCTTTGTCATAGGGCTTTATACATTATCTCCCCCTTTCAATGTGCTAACTTTTTCTTCTATACATATCTCCTTCTATACATATCTCCCCCTATACATATCTCCCCCTTTTTGATGATAATGCCAAAGGTGTATATACAAGTGATTTACAAAGAGAATCCAAAATTTGATAGAAAAATAGAATGTACCTTCATTATTAGTGCCAGGGTTCTGTCCTAATTTTCTTGCAGAATCTTGCATGTTTGGATTGCAATTTGGACTTCTGTAGAGAGTTCAATCATGTGATTTGTTATTGAGAACTGATTTTCATGAATTAATGTTTTGGAATGTTCAATGTGCTTATACATTGTATTCATGATGGGAAGGATCATGTTCTGAATGTCTAGCAGTGTGGACCGGATCCTTGTGTCTTCTTTCAGTAGTTCTGACATCATATTTGATAGGTATGAGATTTTCATGTGATGAGAAGAGTTTGAACTTGGTTCAAGTTGTAGCTTCTGTATGCTAATCTTCAAATCCTCATCAATTTTATTCATTTTATCCTTGACATCCTTTGTGAACTCGGCAACATTGCACAGTCTGGCCAAAAGAGAGGTAACATTCGAATAGGTAGATTCAATGTTTGAAAAAACTAAAGACAATTCGACTTGATTAATAGCTATGTGCTGAGCAATGTGCTCAAGCACTTTATTATTGAATCTCTTCTCGACTCTTTCAACTAACTTTTCTATCCCAGATGAATCCTCATTGTACTTATTTACTGCTTCTACTAATTGTAACAAAACATGTTGAGAGGAGTCTACTTTAATACCTAATGCTTCTGACAAAATGTCCTTAGCATCCTTAATGATTTGATATTCCTTGTCTCTCTCCTCTTTAAGTTTCTTTTGCTTCACTTTCCTTTGGAGGATTTTACCTATATTTTGCATTTGATCCGCTGATAGATTTGCAAAATCCAATGTTGGAATCTCTATTTCTTCATCTAGGTCTATATCCTCTACTATATTCTTGCCCAAAAATCTTATACTCGGTTGAGCCTTAGGCTTATCTGTACTTAATGCCTTAGTAGTAGTGATAGTAGACATAGTAGGACTGGCTATAGAGACTGGTATACTGTCTACTGGAGAACTTGAAGTATTTACACATGTAGAATAAAAAACTGGAATACTTACTGTTGGAAAACTTGATGAAGTGGGAGACTGCAACTCGGTAGAAGAAATGGTAGTTGCTTCTGTTGTTGCTATAGGTGATTGGACAAATGTTGAAGTTGTCACAACCATGCTTGAAGGTGTCTCCAGGCTAGATGTAGAAACTTTTACTGGAGAGGTAGGAAGTGATGCAATGACTTCTGCCACTATCCTCACAGTATCATCTACCTCAGTGGCTTCTTCCTATTCATCACTGTCATCTTCAATGTCTTTTATTATAACTATTTCAGTACTCGGTTGGTGAAGATGGTATATGTTCTTCCATGTGGCATTTGCAACCTTCACAACTGATTCAATATTGTTAATCAGAATCAAACAAGTATTGAACTTTAGTGTCATCTTATTTTCATTCTCCTTCAATGCCTTCTTTATTTCATCATTTTTCAAGCTCGGCATTAACTGTCTCAGCGTTTGATCAAATATGTCTTTTACAGTTTGCTTTGCATTGGTCCATCTCATTTTTATTGGATCTAATAAAGCTGCTAGAACCTATGGGGCTATTTCATTAGGAGAGTATTTCCACTGTCCCATCTTTTCAATAACAGCATCTTCTATTTCCTTTTGTTCTGTTTCCTTTCTTGTTTCATATTTAAAGGATTTTATATTACTTACTCCAGATCTTGATCCTTCTCTAAAAAGTTTGATCTTCTCTTGAAAGGTTAGAGGAGGCCTTTTGAATATTATATCTTTGTCTACCTTGTCTGCCTTACCTCTTGCACTTCTCCTTATAAATACAGCAGTGGGAGGCTTAGGTGCCTTAGTGATGAATACCTTTCCTTTCTTCTTTGCAGGTTCTAGTTCCTTTGATTTCTCATCCTTTTCCTTTTCTTCTTCAGTGTCTTCTCCTTTGTCCTTGGTTAGTATTTGCATTTTGGCTATCCTCTTCTTTCCTTTATTTACCACTTGTGGAAGTTTTATGCTTAATTCAATTCTTACCTTTGCTTCTTCATATGTTCCAAAATATGGAGCTTTGGGATTAACAGGCTGATTAAGAAGGGTTTCAATGATATTCTTTGTCTCATCAATGTTTACCTCATAAGGAAGAGGTTTTACATGTACAATCCTCGGTTTAGCTGCTTGAATGTATACATTGTCACAGTCCACCATGAAACAAATATCATCCTTATAATCTTCCACCAACTTCTATGGAATCCAGAATTTTTCATTCATTTTCTCTTTGAAAGACTCAAAATAACTATCCATGATGCTCTCAAAATTTTCACCCATTTCTGAAATATATTCATTTATCTCATAAATAACTGGCACATCTTTTCTCCATACAACTTTTCCTTTGGAAGGGAAGAATTTTTGAACATAGAAAAATAAACAGACCAGTAGAGATCCAAACTTACATGGATTGTTTTTGGAAGTTTGAATGCTTTCCATGTTCTTGTTAAATTGTTTTAACAACAAATCTGCAAGGTCAAATGATAAGTTATTCTTGACCACTTTGTATGCTAGGTCTATGGCTTCATAGGAGACACTATTCTGTCAACTTGAACTGTATATTTTATGGGCAATGATGTGTGTTCCAAACTTTAGTTCAGCATCAGTAATGCTGCTTACTTTCATGCCTCTACCATCCCACTCGGCTAGGGTTTTCTTCTCCAGTTTCGGCCGACCTAGGGTTTTGGTAGTTTTAGCTTTGTTCAACATGGGAAGACCAGTGATTTGATGAATCATCTTCTTAGTGATCTCTATGGGTTGCTCAAGCCAAATCTTGCCATCATGTACATGGCTGAGAATGTATCTAACCCATTTCTCCCAAAAGTTTCGAGGTAAATGTGCAATGTGAACTAATCCCTTGTCTTCCAGATGTTTGTGTTCAGGTTTTAGAATACCATCCACACATAGTTCCTCACGCACAATATCTAGCTCTAGGTTTCCCATTTCTTGAATTGCACATTTGAAATGATTGTGAATATCGTTAATAAGTAGTACCTTAGGAGGAATCTGAGATTGAGCTTTGTTCGGGTCTAGGGCTGCTGTAATTGCGAGCATGAGCTTGAAATCTAGTGCTTTCCATTCCCCTTGGACTATCATTTCTGATCCTTTCTTCGCTGAAGTGCTAGATGATGCCATGGTAGCTCACAGAGAATTCTTTTCACAAAAGTGTTTGAATCGCTGGATTGCTCTTGAATTTTTCTGCTCTCAAAGTGCTAAAGTTCACGGTGAAGAATGAGTTCAATTTCTTGCCTTTTGTTTACAACTCTGTCATTAATGCTCAGTACAAATTAGGGTATGAATTCTGACAGACTGTCACCCACTATGAATTAATTGCTCGGTAAAGACTTCACAACTTGATGAACTCAAGAATTCATATTGCTCCGACCTTGCTCGGTAAAGACTGGTACCGACCTTGCTCAGTGAAAACTGATACCGACCTTCCTATGATCTTATTGCATCTTGTATGCCAATTTAGATCTTTCTTTTAATTCAGTTCTGGAACTACTTGAAATTTATCTATGAGAATACAGTTCCAGTGCTTTCTTGGAAATTTAGTTTGAGTCAGTAGAGCCACCCATTCCATTGCTTGGACTGGTTTGCTCGATAGATTTAGGAATCCACTTTTGTCTCATCTATTTTCTGACCTTAGTTGCTTCATTCTTCTTTCCATCTTCAATTTCACTAGCATTCATGCAATTTCTAGCTATGTGACCAAGTTTAGTGCATTTGAAGCATCTTACGGTAGTATCTCTTTTCCTTAGATGATGTTTTATGAAGTTCATGCCAATGTGTCCATATTCTCCATAGTAATGACATCTACACCAGGTGTTGTAGTCCCATCCAAACATTGCTTTCATAATTTGTTCTGCTGGATTGAATGTTTTGGATCTACACTCGGATGCCTTGTGACCTTGTTTGTTACATTTGTGACAATTACCTTTGAATCTTGGTTTTTCCCTGCATTCATTTGCTTTGTGACCATGCTGATTGCAGTTGTAGCCTTTTCCATTGAATTCTGCTTTTTCATTACTCCAACATTTATTTGAAGTATGTCCTATTTTACCACAATGATTACAAGTAGGTTTCTGATTCCTTTGAGTACCTTGCTTAGAAGATTCACCTTCTCCTTTGTATCGAAGTCCTGCTTTTCCTTTTTGCCTATGAAGATTTCGCTCATACAGCTGATTTAAGTCTTCTTGGCTTTTTAGCATTCCTTCATTGATTTTTTTTTTGGTGTTTAGGTCATCCATCAATCTTAGATTGATTTGCTTTTCAGATCTTAGTTCTTCTCTTGTGCTTTCTATTTCTGATCTTAGATTCAGAATTTCCTCATTTGTATGGGAGATCTGATCAATTAGGTTTTCTAGCTGAAGGGTTTTATTTTGGACTTCATTGTTCCTTCCATCCAATTCATCTTTTAACTTGTTTCTTTGTTCTAAGATTTCACAAAATCTTGTAGAGTGTAGCTCTTGTTCTCTTTTTAATTTTCTCACTTCTTCCTACAGAGACCCATTCTTTTCTAGGAGTTCTTTGACAACATTGTTTGCTTCATCTGAGCTATCTGAGGAAAAAAGATCTTCAATCTTTTCTTCAATGTAATTATGATCATTCATCTAATTTGCAAGTTCCTTCCTTCTTCTTAGGGATTGGGAAAGATATTCTTTTTCTTCTTTAAGTTTGGCTATGGCCATTTCCAGATCTAGCTTTTCATTTTTAATCACCTTGTTCAGTTTGAATACCTCCATTGTCCTAGATCTTTGCTCAAGCTAGTTAAGCTTTATCTTGAGAACCAATACAGCTCTGATACCAATTGTTGGAAATATTCAGGAATTAACCAAGTTACTGAGAGGGGAGGGGTGAATCAGTAACTCCAAATTTTCTTTCAATTACAGGTTTATTAACATATAGTTTACTTTATCCTTTTGCATATAGAAAGCATGAAACTTAAAAGCATTCACAACAATGACACATAGATTTGGTTACCCAGAAACCTTCCAAAAAGAAAGTAAAACTGGGGTGGGGATGAAACCCACAAAGCTTTAGTACTGCAGTATAAAGTTGGCCTGTTAAGGCTTACAATTGATCACTTCTGATGATCTGCCCTGCTAGGAGCAATAAGGACTGCTAGGTCGACCTTGTTAGAGGATTTTTACAAACTTACAAAAGAAGTATGTACTTAGTAAAGAGATTTTACAAAAGACTCTTAAGTCTACCCGGTTAAAGGATTTTAGTACTGATTCACCTGTTAGGATGAAACAGTAGATCTCTTGCTTTGCAACTGGATTGCTGAATGAGATTCGCTGATGTACTGATCACCTTCTATGATGAATTTGTCTTTGCTATTCCTTATACTGCTGAAGCCCTTTGTAATTCGCTTATCTCTGCCTTTCTTTCTTTTTCATATTCATACTCATTATATCTTTGCATTTTTACAACATTGTTTATATACAAGTCTAAATAATTAATTACAATTATAATTACAAAGTCGGCTTGACAAATAAACATAAGTGCTACTCAGTCAGCCCAAGTATGGTTACATGGTTCCTACAAACTAACTCGGTGACTTTCTGATACTCGGCATCCACTGCATTACTCGACATCATCATGCACTCGGTAGAAGTGAAGGCACGGTTCATACTAACCACTCGGTAAGTTTTGAACTCGGTAAATACTGGTGACTCGGTAGACATAATGTTACTCGGTTTACACTATCCTGCTCGGTTTGTACTGTCCTGCTTGGTTTGCACTGTTATACTTGGTTTGCACTGTTATGCTCGGTTTGCACTATTCTACTCAGTTTGCACTATTCTGCTCGGTTTGCACTGTTCTGCTCAGTTTGCACTATTCTACTCGGTTTGCATTCAGAATGCAAATAAGTGTTGTCACTAGTGGCAATACTACTTAATGCCAACAAAAAGAGCCTTGGAAGTTGTTGTGAAGACATGGAGATTGATTTATCAGTGTTTGTAGTACATTTTATCAATTGTAGAAACCCTAGCTCGTTGCACTAATTTGGAAGCCATCAAATTATCTTAGAGTTCAGTTGGAAAGTGATTAACAAGTAAGTCATGGCTACTCCCATTGTTTATGCTATCGCTGAGAAGAAAAGATATGTTTTCAAGAGGCACCCATTTAAATCAACCCTAGATGATTTAGAGGGAGATTTCTCATGCACGCCTATGGGTTTCATGCATGTGGAAGACATTAGGGCTTACATCTACTATAAGAAGGAACCGGTTGGGTTGGATAGGTTAAGGGTGCACATGAATACCATGCTGAAACCTAAAAAAATATTCATGGATGAATATGTCAAATGGAATGATCACCCCATTGTTGAGTATGCTATGGCATATGAATTATATGAGATAGAATGGATTAAGATCTTATTGAGTAGAATTCATGATGATCTATTTTGGATTGGTGATGTGCTGGTAAGAATCATAGGTGACTTAATACATGAGATGAAAAGCCTATCTAGAATAGGTGCCATCCTTCTTATGGGCAAGGATGTCAGGAAAATGGTTGAGAAAGCATGTAAGTCAAGGAGTGATAGGTACAACATGACAATCAAGCCTATTGAGCAAGCAGACATCAAATTGATGTCAATGATACTGGGTTACAGATTTCATCACACTGGCAAGGTGAATAGTGTGTCTGCAGGCACTATTCTAGTAGCCATCAAACTTGTAAAGGAAGATGGAGAATTCAACTTGTGTGAGATCTTGCATGCACATTTGATTGATAACATCAAGGCTATCAAACATGCCAAGACAAAGATTTTTAGGTTTGGGTCCTTAATCATCTATATGTATCTTCATATAGTTGGAAGAGTTTCAAATTTGTATTTGGACAAGACCATTCCAACTATGCCATAGATATCAAACAAAGAATCCACTAAGAGTACATTGAGAGACTATGTCACATTGGAATTGAAGACTTTTAGAGCTAAGATGCAGATGAGGTACAAGATTCCAAAAAACATTGTGGAAAAGTATAAGGATTCAATATGCTTTATGGTGGAGACTAACACTACATGTATGAAAGTTGTTGAGCCAAGAACTAAGTGGATTCATCCACTTGGGTATGAGGTAGAGGAAAAATTTCTTGAAGCATATGTGTAGGTATTTCTATCAGCCCCCAAAGATCCTAATGAACCTAGGTGGGGAGCTTATGAGGAAAAGACTAGAGAAGTTAATGCAAAACTTAACAACTCAGAAACTAAAAGAAAGATTGCTAAGGTCACATCTGAGATCTTGAGAATTCATGGTGTGTCTCAAGTAGACCTTGATAAAGCAAGGGATGAAAATATTTCCTTAGAATTGAAAGGTGCATCAGCAAAGGAAGAACAAGAAGATCCTAAGTTGAAGAAGATGAAAATTGAATCAAATGATGGTCAAAAGGGTAAATAAGATAATACTCCTTCTATGTCCAAAGATGCTATTGACCTTACCACTCCTCCAGAGTATAAGCCAATAGTCAAGAGGAAGAAAGAAGCTAGCTCTAGTCATCCATCCTTGCCAGAAACAAGGAGCAAGAAAAACATTCAAGCACCTCCCAAGGTAGGATTCAGACCAAGCCTTAAAGTTTTGTATACAAGAATTGTTGATGAGGGAAGAATTGATCAAGAAGGGAAGCATTATGAATCATACAGTGAGATCGACAAATAAAAAATGCATAGTATGATTATCAAAATATGATCAAGTTCAAGAAGATAGTTCTTGAATTGAAGACCTCTATTCTAGATAAAGTATGGGATATTTTAGAATACCAAAAGAGACAAGCAAATGAAGATGATCTAAGGATCAGAGAAAAGGTATTAGAAGGTATTCTACCAGTATGTTCTAATGAAGAAAAGGCACTGATATTGAATTTGGTGAAGCCGCACTTAAGGACAAAGATAAGGAATATACACATTATGAACAAATACTTTGAGCCGATAATAAAGGAAATAGAGAATGCCTTTGGGAAAGTGTTCTTAGAACAACACATGAGACCTCCTTCTGCACCCATCAGTCATGCACCTAGTAAGAAAGACAAAGCAATAGAGACCTCCAATATACCAGTGACAGGTCTAGAAGACTTAGCACCCACAAATGGAATTAAATTAGAGGTAGATAAGTTTGCACCCATGCCAGAATCACTCAAGTATAGCACCATTGTCATTGAAAATGTAGAGATAGCCATGGCGACCACTGACACAAAATTGGATAAGTTTGAGGAAGCTTTTGTGAGCACACAACAAGCTAAAATCCAATGCAGCAGCTCACGTCCCACTCATCAAGAAGAAATACACTTTGAAGACATATCTGATGAGAAAGAAGAAGAAAAGAAAGAAGAAGTAGACGAACAAAAGAAAGAAGAAGAAGAGGAAAAATAAAATGAACATAAGGATGAAACATTAGATAAACTGGTCAAGATGAAACAAGAAGTGATGGATAGCACTCCCATCACTCCCTCCTCAGCATTGTTGTCAAGTTTGACACCTGACAAAAGTAGTTTGGAGTCCTGGAAAGAAGAAGACTTGATTAAGTTCAATGTCTTGGCTATGGAGAAGGAAAAGGAGAAGAAAGTCATGAGAAATCCTCTCCTTGTGGAATTAGTGAACATTCTGAATAGTTTATTGCTTGCAGATAAGAAAGTGCTAAAAGTACACTCAGTTGATGATGTGAGTATAGTAACCTCACAGTTCAAAAGCATTTTTTATAGCCTAGAAGAATCTGCTTCCATAGTGGCAGAAGAGAAGTACTTGAAGAAGAGACTAAATGAATTGATGAGGAACTTTGCTCTAGATTTGAATTCACTTAAGACTGGTCAAGCATCCTTGAAAGAATTTGTAGATGAAGGAAGGAAAATAATTGTAGAATGCATGGAACAAGATAAGATTACTAATGCTCATTTCAAAATAAAAGAGGCAAAAGCTATGATTGAGCAAGTGAAGAGCTCAGTGAAAGATAAATCCACTAATGTGAACATGTGCAACAATATCTACCAAGGTCAGTTGGAAAAGATTGAAAAGGCAAAGAAAGAAATGGAAAAGATAAGGTCTAGACAGACTCGGTTGAGGAATGCTCTTGTGCCCTCACTAGACATTCTCAATTAGAATATAAAGGTGATTGATGCCACCATGAAAACCTATGATCAAGGCCCAATCATAGTTTTGGAGAAGATGGAGAAGCTACAATATGCTTTATGCGCCCATCTCCAAATAGTCAATTCACTGATAACCTTTTGGAAGAAGGAGATCTAGAACCTCAAGGTAGCATATCCAAATGTTTTCCCTCAAGGATGTACAAATGCAATTTTTTGTAACACCTTTGTCATTAATGTCAAAGGGGGCCTTGTGTATAGAATTTGGAGTATAATATGTATAGGGAGATATAAGTTTATGTATAAAAAATGTATAGAAGACAAAAAGATTTTTGTGTTAAGGACAGTTAGAGACTTGTCCATATTCCTTTGTTGCCATCAATGGAAAAGGGGGAGATTATTGGAAATTTTTATATACTAAATTATATGACTAGATATAGTGTTTTCATTATGGAAACAAAGTCATATAGCAGTTTGGAGTCAATGCACCTAATGAGAAGATAAAAAATCAGCTAAGTGTTGAAGACTAGACAGTGTATAGAGTTCCTACAGCTCAAAGCATCAGCGTACATGTGTAAAGATGAATTATGGTATGAGCCCTATAAGTTAAGTTTTTTAGACTATAATTATGCTTAGTCTATGAGTTCATTAGTAGATATGCAAAGATGTGAAAGTTATAGCCAGTTGAAGTTGCACAGCTAGTGTGTGCCAGCAGAGAACAAAGCATTGAGCCAACAGTTAGTATTTTGGTTTACAGTGATAATGTAATGTTGTAAAGGCCATGCACCCATTGTATTTAGGTTTACAACATGTTTATAAGTATCATTTTAAGCACACTTAATCCAATTCAATTGGAAGCATTGTTTGTAATTAGTTATAGGGATGACCTAATTGTTTTGTTTGTATGAGTGTATAAATATAAGATGCACCCATTGTATTCAGCATGGAATTTGTAATAGAGTTGTGATAAGAAAAGAAGAAGTATGTTAAGAGACCGTAAGATGTATTAGATCTTTGTAAGAGGTCAAAGCATCAATGCATCAAAGGAACTGATCAGAAAAGCAGTGTCACAGTGACAGGTCACCTGCATATATAGTGTGTATCTGAAATCAAAAGGTTGTAGCCTTCACCATTTGAGTAGTGAGCTCTAGGATAGTGAGTCCACTCCCCTAACAGGGATCATTGTAAAAGACTCCTAATAGGGTTTGACCCTTAACAAGGTCTACTATACTTAAAGCATTGTAAAGCTACTCCTAACAGGGTAAAGGATCTTCTAACAAGGATCACAAAACACTAGTATAGAATATTAGTGGGTGTAAATTCCCACCGGGGTTTTTACGTATTTGGGTTTCCCCATAACCATATTGGTGTCATGTGTTGATTTCATGTTTCATGTTTATGTGAATGTTTAATTTAGTACTTAAGCATTTATAATTTAGTATAAAGATTAAAGTGAAAACTTAAAGTTTAGTGAACACTGATTCCCCCCCCCCTCTCAGTGTTCCAATTCCTAACAAATTCTTGTAAAAATATTGGAATAAACACATTCTAGTGACACCAGGAGTCTTAGCATCTCTACAAAATGCAAGATCATCAACAAAGCATTCATCACTAACAATCTTGTTTTGTGACAACCCAGGCATCAAGGTAAGGAATTTGTCTAAAAAATCTCCTTAGCTTTCTCTTTGGCACCCTTGGTAGTAGAAGTTTCACTGGCTATTGATTGACTAATCTTGATTGAAAAGTCAAATTCTTCTAAAAAATTTAAACTTAATGAACTTTTAATATGCTCTAGAAATCACAAGAAATCTTATAATTCTATCGCATCTACTCTTCAAAATGCTTCCTAATTCAGAATGAGTGATAGCTAGCTATATTTATTCTAAAGAATTGAATGCAACGACCCATTTGAAACTCAAAAGCTGGAAACCATGTCACTTCTGCCATTACTTGGCATGCTTTGAACTCAATTCACTAGTCATTTGCTGAGAAAGTGACAAGTAATTAGGATTTAATTTTCTAGTGACCTAGCAACTGCAGTTCCTCATAATCACTAAAATATTTGGCCCTTCTTCAGTATTTTCAGAGATCTAGTGACTAGAGGAAAAATTTTAGTCATCAAATGACTTCATTCCATCTTGAGACCCAGTGACTATAGTGAGAAATCATAGTCATTGAATGATTTGATCCTTATTGAATTTATCTGGAGATTGAGCAACCTTTTAATATTTCAATTTTTTAATTCTAAGACTTGTCATGTATATTCAATCTCTCAGTCATTGCAAAATTTATCTCTTATTAATTTCATCTTGAGACCTGACAACTACTATTTTCTCATTTTTCATTGAGAGATCTAGCAATTGTAGTGAATCTCTTAGTCTTTGAAGCCTATTGACTTTTCAAACCTTTTCTGGACACTACCCGACTTTCCCATCTGGAGTTTCAACGAATGAAGCAATAAAACTTTTGATTTACTTCTTTCAGAGATTCAGTGACTATAGTCTAGTCTATTAACTACGTACCACTTTATTTACCTCATCAACCACTCAGGGAAGGACACGTCACAAAATTTGGCAACTAGATCCTCACATTTTTCAATTTTTTGTCCTAGGTCAACACTTAACTCTTAACCATTTGGCGATTGCACGATTGAAGACAATCTCCCAATCCATGAGTAACTTACTTAACCTGGGTTCAATCCAGAGATCAGGAGACAACACAAATCTCAAGGTCGCTAAAACCTTTCCTAAATCATGGTTTGATTAGGAGAACACGTGACTACCACCTAATCAAGATTGCATCAATGGCTAGAAATTGCTTTCTACTAACCTTTTTCTTAACTCACCACCATCTGGCGACCATGTGATTGAAGACATCTTCCATTTGCTAGATATTTCTATAACCTAGGTTAAACTTGGAGACTACATAAAAACCTTTATTCTCCAAGTCATCAGAAGATCTGCTTAACCTCAATCAGGTGATGAGATTAAATGACAATCGTTGATCAATTTTTCATCCTACAGTCCTCGCCAAGTCTCTATACACTTTATAACTTAACCTTTGAATCATGAGACTTAGAGATAACTGTGTCACTAGATCACTGAATGCTTGAAACATAACTACCAAAATTAGGAGAGCACATGACCATTGAAACTATTGGGTCGCTAAATAAAAGAACTAACCATTTAAAAACTTAGAGATCTGGTGACCTAAATAAAATAGACCGCCACCTTTCATTCAAAGACTCAGCGACCAAAGAGGAGTCTCATAATCGCAGAATATTATATCATTTCATTATTTCATTCAAAGATTGCCTAACTAAAAGTATTTTAATCTAGATATTGGGTGACTATAGTTTCTTTGCAAATATTTATCAAAGTAGTCGCTAGATCTCACAATGCACATTTAGAGACCGGGTGACTGAAGGCAAATACTGAGTTGTTAGAAGACAAGGAATATTCTTTTATCTTAAGGAGATCATGTGACAAAGGTTTTGGGTAATCACTAGACTAAAAAGAATATGCCAAAACCATTACAAGACTAAGTGACTAGCTGAAGATAAAAAGTGCACATGCTTTAAAGGACCTATTAAGTGATTCAAAAAAGGTAACAACCAAATAGACTTGGACAAGAAATTTTAGGGCTTTGTTGGATTTTTAAAGACAATTAGACCTAGCACTTAGGGTTTTTCACATTTCTAACAAATTTTGAGCTTTGGAATAGAAAAAAGCAGGAGAAAAATTCATGAAACACAAAGAAGACATCAAAAAATCAAAAATTGTGAAAGACAACTTAAAAAATAGAGAATACGACCAAAAGTGGCTCTATCAGAGGATGTTTAAATGCAAATTTAAGTAAGAACCATAGATCTCTAGGATAGCAGACCAAAACCAACTAACCTAAAGCAAGAAAGGAACACACAACCTGAAGGGAAACACACCTATACAAAATTTACATGAATTTACATGTGCATAAGAACCAAAACTTTAGTTGAAAAAGAGTTTTAAGAATTTCCCATGCACTAGCAACTCAAAAATTTTTGCATCCATATTCTTCAACAAGTAGGAATCCTTTCCAAAACATTGATGGATTATGTAAGGGCCAAGCCATAGTGATTCAAACTTCTTATGCTTTCCTTTATCCTTTGCTTTGACATTCCACTAGAGCACAAGATCATCTTGCTGGAATTTTTTGGTAGCAGCTCTCTTATCAAAAAGTTATTTCATTTTTTTTTACAACTTAACATTGTCCTTTTGACTATCTCTTCTTATTTCATCCAATTCAGCCAATTGCATAATTCTATCTTGCATTGGTTTTGAAATATCCAACTCTTCATCCTAGATAAGTTTGTATATAGGAAGCAAGTTATTAATAGGCAACCTTGACTATAATCCATACACAAGCTCAAATAGATACTTCATTTTAGCCTTCTTTACTATAATTATATCTGCCCACAAAGCAAGCTTTAGTTTTGAATGCCAAGCTCTCTTATTTCTTTCCAATGTTTTCTTTAGAATTTTCAGGATACTTTTGTTACTGGATTCAACTTGTCCATTTGCTTGTGGGTGATAAGGAGATGAATAAGATGTCAAAATTCCATTTTCTTTGCAGAAATCCTTAAACTCATCTGATCTAAAGCACATTGCATTATTAGTGATTAATTTAATGGGGACACCAAATCTAGTCAGAATATTATCTAATAGAAAATCAATCACTATTCTACTTGTTGCCTTTTGGTGGGGATAGCTTCTATCGACTTTGTGAAATAATCAGTTGCAACAAGTCTCCAACTATGTCCACCACTAGACTTCTCAGAAAATTCTCCTATAAAGTCCATTCCCCACATGGTAAATGGTGCTTCTGCAACTATTGGATTCAACAACAAAGCTCCTGAATATTTTAACTTCGAAGAAAACTTTTGACAAGCTTCACATCTTTTAACAAATTGGAAAGAATCCTTGAATACTATGGGCCAAAAATAGCTAGCTCTTAAAATTTTATGGGTAGTGGTCTTTGTAGAAGAATTCCCCCCACAAACACCAGCATGCATATTATTCAAAACTTTCTCTGCTTGGTATTTGTCAAGACAAAACAACAATATTCCATCTCTATTTTTCTAGTACAAATCCCCTTGTATTAATGTGTACTTTTGAGCTTGCAATCTTAAAGCTCTTTTTTGATTATCAGTCATATGTTCTAGACATCTTACATTTTTGATATAATAGACAATATCAACATAATATGGTTGTCTCTCAATGCTTGTCACTATCAAATCTAGTATCCCTTCTTTATTAACTTGGACTAAGTCCTGTGTGCAATAAATGTGTCACACTTCTATGGATCATTACATGCAAGGAAACTCAAGAATGAGCCCTCACAAATCGATCCATAGCTCCCTAGGCATGGAGTGCAAGGGTTTTAAGAATGCTCTCAGCTAGAGCTATTTAGCCTATAACCTTGCTAGTAAACCATGCAATGGGAGATTCAATGAAGACAAGGACAAGAATGCCAATATCCCCAAGAACCAAGAATGAAAATGCAATGCAATGCTATGCTAGAAATGGAAATGTAAGCTAAGCTATGAAAGGAAATATGCAAGTGTTACGACCCAAGCTAATTAATCTATGTGAGCTAATCTAGAGCATAGAAATGAAGCTAATCTAAGAAAGCATAAATATGAAGCTAAGCTAAGAATGCAAGAATGAGATGTAGAATGCAAGAATGAGATGTAGATGCTAAGAATGCTCCAAATCTTCAAAAGCTCCAAAGTGACCTAGAAAACCTGCAGCATAAAGTTAGCATAAAAAGTTGGGGATCTAGAATGAAGAAGAGAGCTCTTCTTTTATAGGAAATGAGAAGGAATGGACCATGGAGATTAAGAGGCAAAAGATTTAATCAAGGGTGGAGCTTGAAAGAGGAGAAATCCATGTGCACAAATATCCTCCAATGAGAAAATAGGAGTTGACTTTTGTGTCCATATGAGACAAAAAGTGCTTTTCCCTTTTTATAAAATAAGAATAAATGCTTTATTAGGATAAGAGGAAAAGTGGGGGCTTTTTATTTATTAAAAGGGGAGGAAATATTCCTTTTAAATAAATAAAAACTTAGGATAAAATGGTTAGCCCATAGAAAATAATCGAATAAATGATAGAGCTAGGATTTGATCAAGAACAAGTAATTGATGATTTAGCAAAAGGGGCTAATAGTCTAGATGACCATTTTTAGGTGTATACAAGTCCATGTTTTCTTCAGTCATTAACTTAGCTAGACCTAGTCCTCTTACTAGCTTGGTAATATGAATTTCCAAATTAAATTCTTGGATCCTAGTGATCCATTTACATCTTTTACCAGTAACCTCTAACTGTGTGAGAACATCTTTTACTTCTGCATGTGGAACATATGCAATAACCTTAGCACACATTAAATAAGGCCTGAAAGATTTCATAGCCTTTACTAATCCATATGCACGCTTCTCCATCATTTCATAATTTAGTTCAGTAGCCTACAAAGACTTACTAGAGAATGGAATTGGATGTTAAAAATTTTCTTCATCCTTTTGTAATAATACAACAACAATAGTATGAAATGATGCAAAAGAAAATAATGAGAAAGGATTGTTGTAGTCAGGAGATTTCAACACTGGTGCCTCTTGAACAATCCTTTTAATTTTGTCAAAAGAATGTTGTGCTTCAGTAGTCCATTGAAACTTTACTTCCTTCTTGAGCAACTTAACTATTGGTTTCACAATCTCAGCAAATTTGGCAATAAATCTTCTAACAAAGTTAATTTTCCCCAAAAAGGACTGTACACCCTTGATATTTTTTGGAGCAGTGACCTTTTGGATGGCTTCTACCCTTTTTAGATCAATCCTCACTCCTTCCTTAGATACAATGTGTCCTAAAAATTTTCCTTCTTTGACTACAAAGTTGCACTTCTTTGGGTTTAAGGACACGCCATACTCTAGGGCCTTGTTGAAAATCTTTTCAAGATGAGAACAATGATCTTCAACTTTCTTTGAATAGGCAGTCATGTCATCTTGGTAAACAACCATAAACAAATATATATATTCTTTAAATGCAACATCCATGGCTCTTTGGAATGTTGCTCCAGCATTTCTAAGACAAAAGAGCATTCTGACATATACATAAGTTCCCCAAGGAGTAGTGAACGTAGTCTTGAATTGTTTAGATTCTTTTACAAGCACCTGATTGTAACCCAATAAACCATTCATCATAGATAGTAATTCACAACTAGTAACTTTATGTAACATTGCCTCCATATTAGGCAAAGAATAGTTTTCCTTTAGAGATGCAACATTCAGATTTCTAAAATCCACACATAACCTAATATCACCATTTTTCTTCTTGATTGGGACTAGGTTAGATACCCAAGTTGAGTGCCTTATAGGCTGAATTATTCCTGCATCACTCAACTTAACCAGTTCCTGCTGCATTTTGGGAGCCAATAGTGGATTAATAGGTCTTTGTTTTTGTTTTAATGGCTTAACATCTTGCTTTAATGGAATCTCATGTTGGAAAAGGTCCTCTCTATAGGCTTTCAAATCATCAAAAGACCATGCAAACACATTCTTGTGTTTTCTTAACAACTTTATCAGATTATATCTTATTTGAGGATCTAACTATTTTCCAATATAAATCATTTGATGTGTGTTATGTGATCCCAAATTCACTTCTTCTAAATCTTCAATCTTAGCATTACTATTTTTTAACATGTGATCATTTTGACCACTCTATAATTCTTTCAGTTCAATTAAACCTTTGGGAATATGATTTGTATTTAGCTGAATTATTTCATTTCCCAAGACCATATCTTTACCATCAACTTCCTCAACAAAATTGTTACAATCTATGAGCTTATCTTCATACATGTCAAGGCATTGAATAAATTTTAAAATATCACGGTCATCTTAAAAAACCTGCCAGTTGTAAATATTGTCCGGAACAACTTGCCTAATTTTGAATTCAACTATTGATACCCCTGTTAAAGTTGAATCATCTCTCTTTAAGGCAACATTAGCTAAGAAATCTGCCATAATGTTCTTAGATCTTTCTACCCAACTAATGTTGAAGGCATCAAACAGTTCAATCTGATCCCAAATAGCATGATTGTACAATTTTAATCTATCATTTTTCACAGCATATTTGGGCCTAACTTGTGCCACTACAAGTTTAGAATCACCATGAACTTTTAAACACTTTATTCCATGTTTTATAGCAATACTCAATCCTAAAGACAGTGCCTCATATTCAATAGTGTTGTTTGTACATTGAAAAGTCAATAGGAAAGAGTATTTAAGTGTGGTACCTGATGGAGATATGAATAGGACTCTATCTCCTGAGCCTTCTTTTGAGCAAGCTCCATCAAAATACATCTACCACAATCCATTTTGTTGTTTTTTCAATTTTGTGACCAGTGGATCTGCATCTTCCTCTTGTGGAACATGTTTTTCCACTCTAAAGTTCTCCATCTCAACATCCACATAACAGTTCAAATCATCAGCATTAGTTAATTCAATCATGTGTGGGGTCCTACTCTCTTTGGACACTTTAATATTATTTCCATCGATATTGAAAGTTGAAAAAGATAAAACACACTGGATACTACCTCCCATTGAAGCACTCCACTTTTTGGATAATAGCATTCCATACAGAGGTGGGATGTCAACCACTAAGACACTCATAGTTAATAACCTATTTGAGTAAGCTACCAACCTATAAGGTGATGCTTTAATAGTACCAACAATTGGTACCTCTCTTGAATCCATAACCTGACATCTTCCATGAGGTGTATCAACTTTCAATCCTAGGGACTTCATTACTTCTATAGGCATAACAGTATTAGAAGCTCCTGAATCAATCATGCAATTCTTTAAGTGCTTCCCATTTATAACTAAAGATAGAAGAAAGGATCAACTATTCCTAACATAGTACTAACATCATTTGTATCCAAATAGATTTGAAGAATCTCAGAGATAATTTCCCCATATTGATTCTCATTCGAGTCATTTACAGAATTAATTAATTTATCAGCCTTAGTGGTATTTTGGGTATCAGTAGGATTAAATCTATTCACCCAACTTAAGGATTTCTCTTTGTGTTCCTCTATTCTCATCATTTCTAGCAAAGGGACCTTGATAGTGATTTGTGACAACAACTTACTCATGTCAACTAGGATATATCTTGGGTCAACTATATCTTGTTTAATAACAATGACCTCCTTGTTTTCTTCATGTTCACTGAGGCCAGGATGATCTTGGCTCTAAGTTTTAACTTCCCTTTGGGAAGAAATAATAGTCTCCTCAAGGGGTTAGCCTTCACTCTATAAGTCATATTTGGGCTAGCAAATGTGACATTCTTCTTTACCTTGGTTTTGTTGACAACCTCAGTAGCTTTCTATTTATCTTGAGACTGTTTCACATCCTTTTCTAAGTTCTTTATAGTTACTCTATTTCTAAGATTATAGTTACTCTTGGCTTATAGTTACTCTATTTCTAAGATTATAGTTACTCTTGGTTTGGATGACCATATCTACTATAATTTTTGCAATCTCCTCATCAGAAGGCCTTCTTAACAAAATTGACCCATCATCTTTCAAAGTGTTACACTAGACACTATATAATTGATTATCTTCCTCATTAGAAAAGACCTATTGATGGTAGACCTCATTTCTAAATTGAGAACTAAAAACATCTTGACCCTCATCCTCTTTAGTGGACTCTATTTCATCATAAATACATGAAGAAGTCATGACACATCCTTGGTCATCATAAGTCTCCTCATCATTGTTTTCTTATTCTCCATCTGGAGAGACACTTTGAGCAACTACATAGTAGTAAGGGCCATGAGGTGATTAACAAATAATACACCATGTAACATCATCAATCATATTCATTGAGTTTTTGTGTAAGGGGTCAGGAGTTTTATCAGTTGGCTTATCCCTTCTTTTAGGAAGTATTGTTTTTCCATCCTTCCATTGAGTGTTGTAAGGATAGTTTTGCATCCTTGGTAACTTATTAAAGTTGTTGAAAGATGGTATATCATTTCCTGCCATTCTATTGTTTCTATTCTCACTAGGCTTCAAATCTTTTATAGCTTTTAAAATATGTTTCAAGATATCTTCCTCTTTTGGTTTTGCATCAGATCTTCTTGGTTCCTTTCTATTTGAAACTTGAGGTTTATATTCATCCCTCCCCAATTTTCTTGATATTCTTCTATTACTCTCTATGTTAATGGAGATTTTGTAGGCATCTACTAGGTTTCTAGATTTTTGTCTCTCAAAAGATATCCCATCTTTGAATCAAAAACATTTAAATAGGTGACCAAATATATTTTGTCATCTGACCTGATAACTTCTAACAATTTGTGATAGGCTTTTTGAAGTCTAATATTAAACTCAACAACACCCTCATTTTGGTTTTTCTTGATGTTAATGAACTCATTCAACATGAAGCCTTCATTAGTCTTGTCACCATAATGTTCTTTAAAACAATGGTTGAACTAGTCCCAAGAACCTATACTGGCATGAGGTAATCCCCTACACCAATCACTAGAATCCTCAGTGAGGGACTGAACACAAAGTTTCATGGTTACATCATCAGGTTCTATGTTATAGTCATCTATCACATCAATGAAACTCATCAAGTGTTCTTCACAAGTGATAGCATTACTGCCAGTGAACTTTGGGAGTTTCTTTCTAATTTCATCAGGAATGGAGTTTGGATATCCAGGAATTCCATGAAATATCAATTGCTTATATCTTTCATGGATAAATCTTGTCTAGGATGGACCAGCACCTTGAGATGTAGAAGTTTGAATATTTGAAATAGTGGAAATCTTAGGGACAACGGATGAAGGGATATTTTTGGCAGTATTTAAAACATTTTCACCTTGCACTAAGGAAGTGGAAACTATATTAGTAGATCTTGAAGATTGTCTAATAAATTTGATCTTTCTTTTCAACTTTGCTACAGTAGCCTCTAGCTCTGCCTTTTCTAATTCTTTAGCCAATAGTTCATATTCTCTTTTGGCCTTTTCAAGATCAACATCTAACCTTGCTACCTGATCTAAAGATTCTTTGGCAGGATTTGGTTCATTAATTGAAACTCCTACAACTTTTTGTTTACCCTTATCCCTGGTATTTCTTATTTCATGTATTTTTTGGATAATGGGTTGTTCCTTTGTTTGTTATGATATGGGAACATAATTTATAGCTTCTAAATCCAATAATTATTTCTTCATTTGTTCAGCTCTTATCATAGCATGTCTATTTTTTTCTTCTTTCTCTTTCTCTCTATTCTTCCTTATTACAGCTTGTTCCCGGATCCTTCTCTCTAGTTCAAATACTTCTTCAAAAATTTCTTCAGAGTCTGGGAGGGTTGTTTCAGATGATGATTGTTGGGCAAGGACTTCCTCCTAGTGGGCATCAGATGCTTGGAGGCCCCGAGGCAACGAGGAACCAAGGGGAAAAGGAGGAACATAGTCTTGCATATTCCTACTCTGGCTTCTAGATCTTCTAGTATTTCTAAGGGCCATTATTTTGTGATGTTGTTCTTTCCCTCCATCCTTTTTAGAGGGAGAATAATAATCATCATACTAATTTAAACCCAAATCAACTACTTTCTCATACTCCGATGCATTTCCCTCTTGATTTGCTTGAACCAGGTCTTCTAACCTCACATCTCCTTTTTGTTTCCATGTGAAAGACATGTCATTATTATTTCTTTCCTTCCTTATTTAGCTACGCCTTGAGGTGGCTAGAAGTTCTCCCTCTAAATTTTCTTCTTGATGATCTTTTCTCTAGGGTCTTGTATTTCTATAGCTCATTTTAAAATAGTGAACCTCTTATACAGTACTAGTATAGAGATTTTTAGAGAGTTGCCACCCAACTAAGTTAGGAATAAGGAGATACTATTACTTAAGGGAGAAAATGTGCAATTGGTTAGAAGGAAAGGAAAGACTGAGAGCTAAGGGAATAACTCTGTTCTTCAATGGTGATTGACTAGTGTGAAGTAAGCAGGCTAGGAGTCAAACTCAACTTGAAACCTGCATTACTTGTCTAAATGCATAAAGAATCCCTAGTAGAGTCGCCAGTTTTTTAGAGTTTTTTCATTCAAGATCACACTTGGAAAATAGGTATGCTTGATTCCTACATTTGAGGACTCTCAAGTTTGACAAGAAACAATCTAATTGATGAGGACTAGATAAGATCCTCCTTCTACTTCGAGCTCCACAGGACTCAGGTGGGTATTGCCTAGATAGGTTTACTATATTTCAAGTAAACATTTCAGATGGTGGATTAGGTCTTCACTGTTATGTTATTTATACTATTAAAATACTTCAATTAAAGATCACTCTCTAGACAACTGATAATATCCTAATACAGAGCATAAAAAATGAGACTATGAATGTAATAGCATACACCAGTGGTATAAGGACATTCATCCTTCTTCCTTTTCTAAGTTCAACTCAAGGAAGGATAACCTTTTGATTCTCTCTTGAAGGAATCACCAATATGAACTATACCACCTGGATACAATTCCTTAAAATGTATAGGAAATTATTAAAAGTAAAAGTAATGGTAATAAAATGAGTTTTAGTGTATTAAAGACTATGAAAGATAACTTACAAGAAAAAATACTAAACCAGTGCCTAATCCAATGGGAAAAAAGAGTCTAAATGTAAATTCACAGAGCTATCTTAAAAGAAACACAATAGCATGCCTTACAGACTATCTGCAATCTAAATAGAATACCTTAAAAATTATTCTGTTAATCCAATATTACTACCATCAGAATCTCTACACATATGTTTACTCTCTAAAATTAACGATGATGATTTTAATTCTCTCCTTGAAAGAAACTCATAATCAATTAAACAAGTTTCTTGACAAATGGTATATTTTAAATGCCTTACAAACAAAACATACAAGAGTAAAACATAAAAAGAAAAGAGACAACAATAATAGAAGACATAAATTGTAGTGTATTTGTATTAAAATAAGCCTATCAATTACATACAAAATCTCATGCTCAGAAGCTTAGACACAAAATTTAGATGTCTGCTATGTAGCAATTGTATTTAGTTTTTTCCATTATCTTTCAACCAGAACCCCTCAAAATGAGGTTACAACTCGTATATATATCCAAACCATCTTGGAATTCTCTTATCAATGAGAATGCAATAAGCTTCAGATGGATGGAGCCCTAAACCTAAAAAGCATAAAAGATAAATTATAGGAAATCGCCCTTAGGCAGTGGAAATACAAATTTTTTTTGACTGTTCTACTCCTTGCTCATTGATAACTGGCACCTTTGTCTGTCGGTATTCATGATAGCTTCTTTGAGTAGTTGCAACATATGGTGACTACCATTCTAGCTAACATACACCATTCTTAATTGATAGCTTATCGTCCCTGTGCTCTGAGGTCAGGTGTCAGTTACTCCAGGTGTCATCCTCATTCATCATCCAAGATATCGAAGTCAACTGTAGTAGGCTTTACATTCCTGGGCCTTGTGAGCTCATCCCATGTAGTCACCTCCTTCTATGTTGGTCATTTATAGCTCTAAACATGCTATAGTTGTGCCTTTTGTCTTTTCCACCTAGCGTTTGTTATCATCTTGACATCTGTTATGAATTTGGTGAATTCCATCTTAGCTTTTATAGCTTCATCTAGAGTGACATTAAACCTTTCCATATCTAATTCATTTTTCTCATTAAGAAATGCCTCTTTCTTAGGCAATAAGGGATCAAAATCCAATCTCCACTAATCCAAACTCTTTATTACACCATCTTCATCCTTAATTGGGGGAATAAACCTATTGAATTCTGAGCCGAACATAGCTATATTGGCCTCAATCTGATTTTCTTTTCCTTTGAATAATGGAAAAATGGCCTTAATTCAATTTAACTATTCACCCACCTGTAAGACAATCTTTGGAATATCTACTCTCAAAGATTGTACAGCTACCAATCTTTCAAAAAGTGGTGCCCTTACTGACTAGGTTGCATAATAATCATTTAAAATTGTAACAAAATTGTTCACCTCTACCTGCAACTTAGGTAATTTATTATAGGAAGTAAAAACAATATCCATGTTATCTTTTAACACATTAATCCTATGCTACTAAATATTCAAAAGGGCTTGTAAGATAGCCTCATTCTTTTCTAATTTCATCTTTTCAATATTTGTAGCAGCTTCTTCTTCATTTATATCTTTATTCTTTTGCAATGTAGGCTGCTCTGGTGGTGTTGGGATAACTAGAGGCATATTTATTATTTGTTGAGTCAAGTCTTCTATAGTTTTCTCTAATGCCTTCTCTTTCATTATGTATAGATCCATTTCTTTCACAAGTGCACTATATTCATTCAAAAGGGTACCATATCTCTTTGATAGCTACTTAGTTTTATCCTCATTTAGCCTTGCAAAATGAGTAAGTACTTGAGATATCTCTGAATCCCCTGTATTGTGGATTGACCAAAAAATCTTATCACCATCAATTTTCTCTTTAACATTCAAAATTGATGGCTTTCGATCCTTGGGATATAGTCTCCAAATAGCCAATGCTTGATTCTTTGGGCTATACCCAAATCTTTTTATAATTTCCCCCACTTGTGTCTCTGAAGACAACGTTATGTCATCCTACCTTCTTATTTGATCAATGATAAAGTCTGAAGCTAAGTCCCACCCAGGTACATGTAACATGTTGCTAGCTTTAAAAAATTGTCTAGCTTCCTCTGGGGTGATAGTCTCAGATTTAGGGTCATAATCTCTTTGAGCTTGAACTACCTCATCAGGCATTTGATCTTCTTCTATAATCTGGACACTTGATGCCACCTGTTGTTGCTTATGCCATACAAAGAAGTTCTTAAATTCATTTGACTTCATAAAATCTTCATCCTTTAATAATTCATCCTATTCCAACATGTTTTCATCTTGGCAAAGGGCCAAGGGCAACTTAATTTCCTCTGCCACCACCTTTTGATTTCTCTTTTCTTCTCTTATTTTCTTCCTCAATTGGTAGTCATGGAAACCTGTTCCAGTGAAGAGGGCTCCCACTCTATCATTTTTCTTCTCTACAGTCCTTACTTGGGAAGGCTCTCCAACTAGTAAATTTTTCTTTTTTGATGGAGGCTCATTTGTATCTTGAGAACTATGTAACTCATTTAAGTCAACAATTACATTTTCACCAGCCTCATGTTCTTCAGTTATTGGTTTCTCCATAGTAGGGATGCTATGTACTAAGAAGCCATCATCACTATCATCATCACAATCATATTCAAAGTGCACCTCTTTCCCTCTCTCCTTCTCATCAATTTGGTCCTCCAGAGATTTCATCAATGTATTAAAGTGGGCCATCATCTACTCCAATCTTTGGAGATAAGACAATGTGGGGAAGAAGCCTCCAAATGTCAATCCCTTTCTTTTCAACTATTTTTCCATGGAAAATAACTCATTGATTTGTTGGGCTCTTCTTGATACTTCATCATCCTCTATAATATTTCTTATAACATCCTCTTCAAGATACTCCTCATGCCTTTTGTTAAATGGGATGCTAGGAGTATAATACTTCCTAGCTGAGACAATAAAATATTCTATGTCAACATATCTGTATGCAACAACATGCATCTTAAACTTCCCTTACCAATCATTCACCTGACTAAAAGAATTCTCTCTAATTGTAAAATTATGCACTATGAATTGCCTTGGGGTGAATGTTCCTTTTCTATGAGGAGCCAAATTCTCTTTATTAGTTAGCATGAGCTGCTAGAGGAACTCTAAAAATGAAATTCTTGGTGGAACAAAAAATGGTAGAATGTGCGGTGGCTGGGGGCACCCATATAATTTGATCATAGTATAGCCCTTCTCATTATAAAAATCTCCCCAGTTGTGACCTTTGGTCCATTTATCAACAAATTGTTGAGGTCTTATTAACTTTAGGGCTTTTGTTGACAACCTAGAGAGATTAAACCCTAAACTAAGGAGAATAGGTTGTACCATCCAATTTTGAAATGCACAAAAATCACACTTTGTGGAAGAATAACTCCATGCCCTTATCCAAAATTTCATTGGATTTGGTTGTCTGTTCCAGATAATTTGTGGCTTAAGGCCTTCTAGGTCCATGATATCAGGGTTGAAAAATAAAATAAGATGAATTAAAAGGGAATAATGCATAAACCTTGGTGTAGAGCCAAATCCATGATTCTTCAATGCTTATAACCCTTCATGCATTTTGTTGATAATATAACCAATGTAATCATACCCCCTGGTCACATGAGGACTCTGTAAATCCAACACCATCATCAAGATATCATAAGTAATTCTTTCTACCCCACGATCAATCCCTAGAACTCTACACAATCCATTTTGATTGTACTTCACATAAAAATGGAGTTCCTTATAAAAGAATGGGGTTGACCCCGCCATTGCTGCAATTTAGTTTCTATTTTCCTAGGGGACATGGTTCTAAATTTCCTTGGAGACCAAGACAGACTCCATAGTATATCTATTAGCCTGAGCTTGTAGGTTGATTTATGTAGCCATAGGAATTTGAATGCCAAAGGCCTTCATGAAAGAATTTTGGTCAAGTGTGACCAGAGGAGAACCATCTTCCTTCCTAATTGTTATAGACAGGGGGTCATATCTATGAGCCAACATAATTAACAAGTCTACATCTAGAAAGACATATGAACAATCAATTTATCTAACTCCAAAGTCCAAGGGTTTGAAACAGGGACTATGGTATCAAAATTCTTGTAAAAATATTGGACTAAACACATTTTGGTGACACCAAGAGTCTTAGCATCTCTACAAAATGCAAGATCATCAACAAAGAATTCATCACTAACCTTCTTGTTTTGTGATGAACTAGGTAGCAAGGTAAGGAATTCATCTAAACAACTCTCCTTGGCTTTCTCTTTGGAACCCTTGCTGGTAGAAGCTTCATGACTATTGATTGACTCATCTTTACTAAAAATTCAAATTCTTCTGAAAACTTTGAACTTAATGAAATTTGAATATGCTCTGGAAATCACAAGAACTCTTATAATTCTATTGCCTCTGCTCTTCAGAATGCTTCGTAATTCAGAATGAGTGATAGCTAACTGTATTTATTCTGAAGAATTGAATGCAGCGGCCTGTTTGAGACTCAAAAGATGGAAACCATGTCACTTCTACCATTTCTTGGCACACTTTGAACTCAATTCACTATTCATAAGATGATAAAGTGACAGGTAATCAGGATTTAATTTTCTAGCGACCTAGCGACTATAGTTCCTTATAATCGGTGAAAGATTTGACCCTTCTTCAGTATTTTCAGAGATCTAGCAACTAAAGAAAAAAATTTAGTCATTGAATGACTTCATTCCATCTCAAGACCCGATGACTATAGTGATAAATCACAGTCATTGAATGATTTGATCTTTATTGAATTTTTCTGGAGATTGATCGACATTTTAATATTTAGATTTTTTAATTCTGAGACTTGGTGACTATAGTCAATCTCTTAGTTTCTGCAAAACTTATCTCTTATCAATTTCATCTCTAGACCTAGTGACTACCATTTTCTCATTTTTCATCAGGAGATCTAGTGACCGTAGTGAATCTTTTAGTCACTAAAACTTGTTGACTTTTCAAACCTTTTCTGGAGACTACCCGACCTACCCATCTGGAGATTCAACTACTTACCAATTTATTTACCTCATCGACCACTCAGAGAAGGACTTGTCATAAAATTTGGCAATCAAATCCTCACATTTTTTCAATTTTTTGTCCTCAGTCAACACTTAACTCTTAACCATTTGGCGATTACATGACTAAAGACAATCTCCCAGTCATTGGGTAAATTACTTAGCCTAGGTTCAATCTAGAGATCGGGTGACAAAGAAAATCTCAAGGTCGTTGAAACATTTTCTAAATCATGGTTTGATTAGGAGACCATGTGACTACCACTTGATCAAGATTGCATCAACGACTAGAAATTTCTCTCTGCTAACCTTGTTCTTAACTCACCACCATCTGGCAACCATGTGACTGAAGACATCTCCAAGTCACTAGATATTTTCTATAACTCAGGTTAAACTTGGAGACTGTGTGAAAACCTTTATTCTCCAAGTCACCAAAAGATCTGCTTAACCTCAGTTAGGTGATGAGATTAAACAGTAATCATTGATCAATTTTTCATCCTACACTCCTCGATGAGTTGCTATACACTTTATAACTTAACCAATGAATCATGAGACTTAGAGATAACTATGTTGCTGGATCGGTAAATGCTTGAAACATAACTGCCAGAATCTAGAGAACATGCAACCATTGAAACTGCTGGGTCACTAAATAAAAGAACTAACTATTTAAAAACTTAGAGATCTGGTGACCTAAAGAAAATAGACCTCCACCTTTCATTCAGAGACTCAATGACCAAAGAGGAGTCTCATAATCATGAAATATTATATGATTTCATTATTTCATTCAAAGATCACCCAACTAAAAGTATTTTAATTTAGAGATTGGGTGACTATAGTTTCTTTGTAAATATTTATCAGAGTAGTTGCTAGATCTCACAATGGATATTTAGAGACCAGGTGATTGGTGGCAAATGTTGAGTCATTAGAAGACAAGGAATATTATTTTATCTTAAGGAGATCGCGTGACAAAGGTTTTGGGTAATCGCTAGACTAAAAGGAATATACTGAAACCATTACAAGACTAAGCAACTAGCCAGAGATAAAAAGTGCACATGCTTTAAAGGACCTGTTAAGTGATTCGAAAAAGGTAACGACCAAAGAGACTTGGACAAGCAATTTTAGGAGTTTTTTGGATTTTCAAAGGCAATTAGACCTAGCACTTAGGGTTTTTCACATTTCTAACAAATTTTGAGCTCTGGAATGGAAAAAAGAAGGAGACCAATTCATGAAACAAAGAGAAGACCTAAAAAAATCAAAAATTTGAAAAGCCAACCTTAAAATTAGAGAATATGACCAACAAGAGGTAGGTTTGATGAAATGAAAATGTTAGAAGGTGAGAACAATGTTCAATATTATGGTAGAGTTAAAGAGGTAGTAAATGCTATTAGAGGAGCTAATAGAAACATTGATGATGAAACTATTATTAGAAAAGTTTTGAGAACCCTACTTCCTATCTATGCTATTAGAGTTTCTCCAATACAAGAATCAAGATGTACTCCTGGTAACATCCAAAATTTGGAAGGTCTTCTTGGTAGAGTTACTGCTTTTGAGTTGTCAAATTTTGATAATTACACTACTAATAATATTGAATCTACATTCAAGTTTCAAATAGTTCTTCATAAGTCTAAGAAAGGAAAAGAAAGATATGTGAATAGTGACCGTAATAGTGACAGTGATAGTGATACTTTTGATGATGATCTAGATGATCACGAGGCACTTATGGATAGATGGCTATCGAGAGGAAAAGGAAAATTCAAAGGTAAACTCCCTATAATCTATTTTTCATGTAACAAAGTTGGCCATATTGCAACAAGATGCCCTTACAGGAATGACAAAGATGAAACAAAGGAGAGAAATTATAAAGACAAAAGGAATAACATAGATCACAAAAGTTATAAGGACTACAAAGATAAAGGTAAGAAGTCTTGTTATATTGCTGAAGAAGAAACTGATAGTGAAACTAGTGAATCTGATGATTGTGATATAAAAGTTGTCTATGTTTCTATGAAAGATGATTTTGATGAGGATGATAAAACTATACTTATTTCATATGTGAGTAAAGGTGATAAATAGATTATTGATAGTGGTTTCTCACATCATGATGCAGGACAAGGCAAGGAGGATCCAATTAAGGACCGTCCCCACAAGTAGCCAAACACCACAATGTAGAATAACACAAAAAGACAATTATTTTAAAATTAATTTTCATTAACATGCTTGGCTATAAGGCCTTCCAGGTTAGGGCCAACTACAATCAAGAACAATTTTGCAAGATCAACAAGGATCCAAGCCAACTCCAGCTAGTCTGGTTCTAAAAATAATCAGCAACTAATGGAAACCCTAAGGTGGATCTAAACTTAAGCTCACAAGTCACCAACAAATCTCCTTGTCCCCAAGCATGCAAACCACTAGCTCTACTTTTACAAACTATCAGATAACAATCTGATCTACAATATCTCACAGGATCTAGATCTACACTTCTATATATCTACTTCCACTGACCCCCTAAACAACTACCCCAAACACTCCTTAAATACTAATCTTCAGCCACAAGTCAGCTGGATGACACAATTAACTCCTAAGCCAAGTCTGCTCTCATTACAAAAAAATATTAAATGCAACAATAGTCAGCTCTCAAATAGCCTTACAAACATTTAATTCTCTATGTCAGCCACAAGATCTACATAGGAGAATACAAAAAAAGATACCAATAATAAATGCAGTAAGTCAGCCAACCAAAACTCCAAGAACTCTAGTTGGTAAGCCAAAACTACCAAGCTCTAGTGAAACAACTGAGCTAGCTAGGCATCCCTAAGAAAGCATGTTGATTGAGCACCATAAGCATTGCCAAGTAAAAGTTATGTCAAGTGCCAGAGTTTACCGAGTTCCCTTTAGCAATTGAGCTCCTTCAATGACCGAGATCCTTGGTCAAAGCTACAACCAAGTACCACAGACCCAAAACAACACACCTCCATGTAGATTCATCAAGTACCCTAAAATGCCCCTACATCAAACACCCTAGGTTCAAAAAGATGTTCTCATAGGCTGGAAGAACATCTTCCAAGATTCAGCACATAATGTTAGGAATAGTCCCAAGAGATAACTGAGAGGGGGGGTGGGGGGTAAATCAGTTATCTACAAGTTTCAATTCTTTATCCAATTAAGTATACTTAAACATAAAGCATAAACACAATGAAAGAACACATGAACATAACACCAATATTTTGGTTACGGGGAAACCCAAATAGGTAAAAACCCTGGTGGGACTTGATACCCACTAATATTCTATACTAGTGTATAATGATCCTTGCTAGAAGATCCTTTACCTTGTTAGGAGTAGCTTTATAATATATGAAGTACAATAGACCTGGTTAAGGGTCAGACCCTATTAGGAGTGTTCTATAATTTTCCCTGTTAGGGGAGAGGATGCATTGTCCAAGAGCTCACCGCTCAAAAGGGTGAAGGCTACAACCTTCTAAATAACAAATACACACTATATCTAGATCTTGGTGAACTATGCTTTGACCTACTATCTAGATCAGTTCCAATGTATAGCACAAATACTCTACTTGGTCACATAGACCTTCTTCTGATGGTTCAACACTTCACACACTCTACTCTGCTCTGCTTAATCAACCATGAACCACACTCAAGCAATCACAAATGATTGCCTATAAATATCTTTCCTCTAAATGATATAATCAAGTTAGCCTATTAGAACCACCTTGAAATCATATTAGAGAAACCATAACAAACTCTAACAAACATTTTGTCGCATCTATTATGCACACAACATATTCTAGGACCTGTCTTAATAAGATAAATGTAGACGCACGCTACACACTATTGGCTTTACCAAAACAATTGGATCTTTCTCTACAAGCTGAATTAACTCATGCATTCTTAACCAAACATTAATAACTCATTTCTAAGCTTAAATCCAAGGGCGCATACCCTAAAGATAGGTGCAACTCAATAACTAATAAAATCTCTCTTGGCTCTGCTAAACAAAAACAGGAAACTGCTGCTAGCGAATAACAACTACATAAATTCACTTGTGTTCATCATTAGATCATGCATCCATGAACTTAACATCACTAAAATGTCTTCAACATATATCCAAGTGCACAAGGTTCCATGATAATTGTACGGACAACCATACACAGAACATTGTCTGTTACTCTATCAAGAACACTACTGACACAAGCTGCTATATAACTGTCTATACTAACAGTTCACCTCTAAGCCCATGATATCATGCTGATATCATGTCCATGCATCATATAATAAAAGCTTACTACATAAGAATTCCACATATGCTACTTTCTATATGTTGTCATCAATGACAAACATACAGTCAGTACTGGCCTGCTGTTAAATCTCCAACAATCTCCCCCTTTGGCATTGATGGCAACATATGGAATGAAAACCACCACCAACCCAAATGAACATTTATTTTATAAAATTCTCCATTTCCTCTTCAAAACTCCCCCAAGGATGAATTATCCATCTTTTTCAATATTATCCAACATTCTCTATTTCCTCAACTAAACTGTTGTCACAACTGAATATTGCTCCCCCTAAGTATATTACTCTTTCTATTTTTCATGAATCTATATATTACTCCCCCTTTGACATCGATGGAAAAGGGAACCATTCATTTTAAGCACCAGTACTACTCCTAAAGTAGAGTAGTCAACCTTTTATCAGTCACTAAGGACTAATGCCTTTCCTTCTTTCTTCTAAGCAGAATCAGGGAAGGGAATTACTCCCAACTTCTCCATGAGATACTCAAAAGTATCCATAGGAAATGGATTTGTCAATATGTCTACCAACTGATCTTTAGTATTCACATAGTCCATCTTGACTTCTTTCTCTACCACTTTCTCTCTTAGGAAGTGATACTTGATCTCAATATGCTTTGTCTTTGCATGCATCATAGGGTTCTTTGACATATTGATAGTGCTAGTGTTATCATAGTGAATAACAATAGGATAGTCAATCTAAATTCCAAAATCTTTTATCATCTGCTTGATCCACACAATTGTAGAAAAATTCAAGGTTGTTGTAACATACTCCACTTCAGCTATTGAGTGAGAAATACAATTTTGTTTCTTACTTGTCCAAGTGACAAGTCTATCACCAAGACACACTGCTCCTCCAGATGTACTCTTTCTATCATCAACACATCCTGCCTAATCTGCATCAGTGTACACATGAAGCACAACATTTTATGAATGAGGATACCATAGACCATAGTCTATAGTGCCTTGTAAGTATCTAAATATCCTCTTTACTGCCATGAGGTGACTTTTCTTAGGCTCTGCTACAAATCTTCCAACTAAGCCAACTGCATTTGAAATATCAGGTCTAGTCTGAGTAAGATAAATCAATTTGCCAATAATAGACTTGTAAAATGTTATATCAACTGCTGGTGAGTCATCTTCCTTTGTAAGCTTGCATCCAGTAATCATAGGTGTCCCTACTACCTTGAAATCATCCATCTTGAATTTCTTAATATTTATTTCATGTACTTGGACTAATTTATGAATATACCTTTCTCTGTTTGCTGCACATTCAATCCTAAAATGCACTTGATAGGACCAATCATACTCATCTCAAATTTGTTCTGCATTTCCTTAGCAAATTCAGCACTAAGTTTGTCATTACCTCCAAAGATAATGTCATCAAAAAATATAGCTACAAGTAATAAACCTTTAGATGTCTCTCTAATGAATAGATTACAATCTGCTGCTCCTTTCTTGAATCCAATCTTTGTTAGGTATCCATCTAGTCTTTCATACCATACTCTAGGGGCTTGTTTAAGTCCATAGAAGGCCTTCTTCAAATTTTATACCATATCAGGTCTGTCAGATAAGGTGAATCCTTATGGCTACTCAATGTATACTTTTTCTTTCAAATCTCCATTTAGGAATGCTGATTTGACATCCATCTAATAAACTTTGAAGTTTTTAATTGTAGCATAAGCTAGAAATAACTTAATAGATTCTAATCTACTCACAGGTGAAAATGTATCTGAATAGTCAATGCCTTCTCTTTACACATATCCTTTACATACTAGTCTTTCTTTGTTTCTTACTATTGTACCATCTTCATTCATCTTATTTCTGAATATCCATGTTGTTCCAATCACATTCTTATCACTAGGTCTTGGGACCAGTTCCCAAGTGTCATTCTTAATAATCTGATCAAGTTCTTCTTTCATAGCATCATGCCAATCTAAATCATTACAAGCATCTTTAATAATTAAGGGTTCAATCTGAGATAGTAAATATACCACATCACTATTAGCTGAGTTCTTTGATTGTGATCTTGTTAAGACTTTGCCACCCTGATCTCCAATGATGTCTATCTTGGAATGGTTTCTAGATGTAAACTTTGTAACTTTAGTTGATGCTGACTCATCAGCCTTAGGGGTTTCTTATTCACTTGTCTTAGGGTCATTAAATAACACATCAATACTGTCAAACATTTCTTCAATAACTATCTCACTAGAAGAGGGTCTGGGTTCTTCTTCAATCACGGGAGAGTAATCATTATATCTTTCTTGAACCATAAAATTTTCATCAATCTTAACATGAGCACTTTCAATGATCTTTTTCAATCTTAAATTGAAACATCTATAAGCTTTACTTTTAGTAGAGTAACCAAGAAAAATACCTTCATCACTTCTTGCATCAAACTTGCCTATTGCTTCATCCCTCTTGATGTAGCACTTGCTTCCAAAGATTTTGAAGTATTTTACAGTGGGAACATTACCGAACCATAGCTCATAAGGTGTTTTGTCATCACCAGGCCTCAATTGAATTCTATTAATGGTGTAGACTATTGTATTGACCACATCTCTCCAATAGGCATGTGAAAATTTTCCTTCTATCATAATGGTGTGCGCTATATCAAGAATGATCCTATTTCTTCTCTCTGCAATTCCATTCTGCTGAGGTGTTCTAGGTGCACTTAACTATCTTTTTATGCCATGTTCTTTGCAGTGCTCATAAAATCTGTTAGAGGTGAGTTCTCCTCTATTCGATCTCAAACATTTTATCTTTAATCCAAATTCATTCTCAACCTTAGCTTTGAATATTTTGAGCTTATCAAATGCTTATGACTTATCTTTCAAGAACGCAACCCATATCATCCTAGTATAATCATCAACAAACAAAATGAAATACCTTTCACCATAGTATGATCTCATTTGAGTTGGACCACATAGGTCTGTATGAATCAGATCCAACTTGTTCTTTGTTGAATTGTGCTTACTCCTGAATGAATTCCTCACATGCTTTCCCATCACACATTCCCTGCACATAGTATCAACTAGCTTTGCTATTCTAGGTAGATCTCTTATTGCCTTAACATTGCTTATCTTTACTATGGTATCAAAATTGATATGACATAGTCTCTTATGCCACAACCAACTATCATCAACTTTAGCAACAAAACAACTTGCTTCTGAATTGAGTTGGAAAACATTACCTCTTGTCTTTGAGCCTGATGCAATCATAACACCATCCTTGTTGTTAATGATGCATTTGTCATCTTTGAACTCCAACTGATATCCTTTTCCAAGTAACTGTCCAACACTAAGAAGGTTATGTTTCAAACCATCAACATAGAAAACATCATCAGTACTATTCTTACCATCCAAGGTGATGGCTCCTCTACCAACTATCGGTTTAGGAGTGTTGTCTCCAAATCTGACCATACCTCCATTTTATTTGTCTAGATCAACAAATCTACCTTTATCACCTGTCATCTGATGTGAACAACCACTATCTATAATCCAATCTGTCCTTATATCTGCTTGGGAAATCAATGCAAGCTCTTGTTTCTCTTTTACATCTTTATGTTCTGTCTTATTATTAGTACTTGCCGATAGGCTAGGCAAGTACTATTGCATCATTTTTTGGATTTCTTCTATTAACTAGTGATTAAAAAATCACATTTCTACCAATTAAAATTATTATTTTTATCAAATTTGTTACAAAATTAATAATTTGTATAGTATACATGCACATTTTTTATGTTTATAATTCAACAAAATTAATTTTGAGCTTTTTTATTGGCTTAAAAATTTAGGCTCTTATACATGGATTTTGTGGAATTTTTGTGAAGTATTTAAATTTTGATTTATAGTTATATTTTTTAAATATCTTATAATATATTATATTGATTATTTATGTATAAATTATTTTATTTCAAAAATTAATAATTATATTTAAGAAAAATAATTATATTGATATTTTTAATTATATATTTTTTAAATATTGATAATATATAAAATTAAAAAATTAAAAAATAATATAAAAGATATTACTTGAAATCTTTTTAAAAATTAAAGATAATTTATGTACTTCATTAACATAGATATATTTAGTTACATTTATAAGGATTAATTTTCTTTTGTTTTTATTAATTTGATTTAAAGTATGATAATTAAATATCTTAAAATTGTAAAACAAAGAGTAAAATATTTATAATTATTATATATTTATAATTCTAAATTAATATAAGACTTCACCTATTATATCAGATAGCTATAATATTAATTACATTGTGACTAATACCAATTATACTTGTACTTAGTAACTACAACAATGGAATTTTTTTATCTTTAACTTATCATTATTAACTTAATATCAAACTTCTAATCAATTAATCAATCTAATTATATTTGTATGAAATAGCCATAATACAATTTGAAAGAATTTAATTATTATTATTATTATTATTATTAATATTAAGGCAAGTACTTTGCCACTATGTGGCACTTGTTCATTTTGTCTACAATAGCAATGAATCCAATTTCTTTTTCACCTGATTCTTCATCTGAAACTCCATCTCCAGCAAAGTAACATTCCTTAGAGTACTTAGGCTTGTAATCCTTTTTGAACTTTCTAGCTCTAGTAGGACACTTAGATGCAAAGTGACCTATCTTATTACATGAAAAGAATTTAAATGGAAATTGACCTTCATATTTTCCTTTTCCTTTCTTTTCTCTTTTAGCAATCATAGTAATGAAATCATCTAAAGTTTTCTCTTCATCATCATCATCATCAAAATTACCAAAAGTGTTTGCAGTTCTTACCATGAATTGTTGCTTTGAAGGCTGTCTCACTTTCGGGTTCTATCTTCAATCTTGAAATCTCAAAAGCTGAGATTTTGCTAATTAAGGTCTCTCTCTTGAAAGTGGTTGTAAGCTGCATGGTCTCATCAAGGATGTTGATCTTGTTTACATATTCTGGAGTGAGAGTAGTCATTAACTTGTCCAGAATATCTTCCTTTGAGATCTCTCCACCATTGTTCCTGATTCCAACAACTGCTTCATTGATGCTTTGATTATAAGCTCTTATGTTTTCTTCAAGAAGCATCTCTAATGGATTGTATCTTTTCTTCCAAGTTTTTCTACATGCATCCTTTGCTTGATTGTATCCTTCAAATATGTCTGCTAAGTACTTCCATATCTTGTTGGCGGTGTCTACCTTCTTTATGTCTGAAAACTCACTATCAGATAGGGTGCTGATAAGGGCTTCTTTAGCAATAAAATTCTGATGAAACAATTCCTTTTATGTTTAAGTAGCATCATCCTTTCCAAGATCTTCTAGGGTAGGGATCTTGGCTGCTTTGATAGTTACATTAAAAACTTCAAAACTAATGCACTGCAAATGTGTCACCATCTTGTTCTTGCAATCAAGATAATTCTCTCCATCAAACTGTTGCCATTATTTTCACTCTTTTGGAGGACTAGTTACTAGATGAAGCTACAATACCATAGTTTGTGTTATTAGGTGATCTTGCTTAAGATTTGTGTTCATTTCATTGCAAAGTACATGAAAGTGAAAGGAAATGAACTACATCTAAGATTACATGAGCATGTATCAATGATAAGTATGTTGTACAAAAGGGAAAGAACTGAAAAGAACATTTATCCATACTCACACAAGCTGTAAGCATAGCCATTTCTAGAATTGCATGAATAAGTGTAGATATACATATAATAATGAACATGAAGTATAGGGGTACTAGACATTTCTTGGTAATAAGTCTATCTCCATGGTGTTCCCGGTGTGCTCCTATGATCCTGAACCTACAACTAAGAGAAGAGGAGTGGGTTAGATCCAATGGATCTAAGCAATGCCTGGTATCATAGTACTTGTAGAAAATCATACATACACTCAGCCATACACCTCTAACATGGGTTGTGCTCAAGACATGTGCATTAAGGAGGCTTCAAAAATAAAATAAATACCATTATTTTCACTAATGTGTTTGTTCCATGTGTAGATGAACAACCTTGACTTGTGATGTAGTCAATGCTAGGAAAACCTTATTTCCTTGACAATGGCTGCATCATAGGCCAAGAGCATCCATGATGAATAGGGAAACATTCAGTATCAGTGGGATACTCAAGAACCATAGATCCATATCAAGTGTGGCATATCAGCATGGAGCACTAGCAATTTTAGGTGGTATTCTTCATCAACATTATGAGATAAGTAAGAGGCTTCAGTTGGTTAAATTAGTAACACAGTGTGGCATATCAGCATGGAGTAGTGATAAAATAATGCATGTTGGAATATGAATTGGCACCATCAATTAAAATAGTATGTCATCAAATGCATCTCTATATGGTGCTATGAAAATAACAGCAAGCATACTGAACATAGTCATGCCAACAAATCAAATGGCAGAGTAGTGAGGTATGCTTCCCAAAATAGAGCAAGGCATGATAATGACATATCAAATAGCATGTAACAAGCTCACAAATATGATGACTTAGCTCACTGATCATGAACATAACAACATAAACATTACTACCATATGCCATGTACTGGTGTATTTTATCTAATAAATATATTCAATGGATATTTCAATATACAATGGTCACAACATGCCTTGGTTCATGATCTCCAAGCTAGAAATGTGTCCAAAATACACAAAACCTAGCCCAAGCTCACAAGTGCCATATCATAACCAAACAATTTATGGCCCACGAGTTCACAAAGTAAAGTTAAAATAGTGAGCAAGTTAAACATAAATGGTAGTCAAAGCTCAGAAGGATCCATGCTATTCAATAGTGACCTGCAAATGAGGCTCACGGTCCCTAACATGAAGAACCCAACAAGGCATGGTGAGGGAGAGACAAGGCATCAATACAAGAAGGTGTTGTTGTTTACAATAGCTATACCAATCAAAAGTAGACATCAACAATACCTGAATGAAGCTAGGTATATGACTCATGTGCATTGGTGGTACAATAAGGAAACAAATCAGTGAGTCTCAACACCAACCAACAACTCAAGGACCACTGATCAGGAAGGTATATGATGCCACAAGGATAGATAACCCATGGGCCATAAATTATCATACTAGTGCAACAACATGGCATTCAATGGCTCTTAGCTTCTAGGCAGTTAAAGCAATAGTAGGCCCGATCCTCTTTGCAAAGCATGAACACCACAAGTTTGCAATGACAAATGCATATAATTGTTGCAGCGACAAGGAGATGTGGATACCCTAGCTCGATTAGGAGCTTTGTATCCAATTCAAGGGGGCTCGAGCTATACTAGTGAAGATCAAACAATGACAAGAACATGTGTGGAGTTAACAATGGACATCAACGCCCAAATACCTCACAAGATAAGAACAATGGCCATGTATGGAAGAACCAGTCAAAAGAAGAGGCCAAGGCTCACATGTAATGCTACAACCACAACTCATAGCCTATACAAGTGGCATAAGATGACAGTCCAATACCACCAAATAGAATATACAATAGATTGAAGAAAGCACGGTTGGCACACAGTCAAACCATGCTACCCAAAGAAGTGAAATAGCAAGACATGGCATTCAGTATGAAGATCACGAGCCATCCATTTGACACATGCAATCAACATTTTGTAAGCAGTGAGGTCACAATGCTCACCATGCCATCAACAAACAAATACCAAGCTCAGCTTAGTGGGAGAGGAAAAATAAATCAAAGCCCGTAAAGATGATGCCCTAGTTTGCAGAGGTAAAAAGCATGAGGACCATACCCTCATAATTTAGAGGAGTTCATAATCAACACGGAGAAATAATGAATCAAAAGACAGAGGTAGACATGGGCATATGAACTCAATTTTTTTAGAGCATAGTGTCCTAAAAAATAAACAAATATAGAGTTAAAAGCCACTAGTGCCTTGGCAACACATATCTATTAAGCATTAACAATAAAAAACATGGATGCTGTGACCTATGGTTACATTAGAGCCAAAGACATGATGCTTTCAAATATGATTGTTTCAAATAAACTAGTGAAATGAAAAAACATTGGCAATAGCAGTACACAGCATGGAAGAGCAGTGAATGCATGCACATTATCAAACACACAATATCTTTCAAATATAGAGCAATGCCCTAGAAATAGAAAGCCAGATTGAATGTGCAGGTTAAAGCCTACCTCAAAATGCCAATGTCATGAAGAAAAAGACCGCTATTTCCATATCTAGCCCAAAATTTGAGTTCAGTGAACTAGTAGTAGAATTGGCAACTTGCCAATTGTCAAGTGGGAAATCTGAATGTCACTGGTTTCCTCTGCGAGAAGGGTTTTGATAAAATAGTCATTTTAATTGATTCTCCCCTTTTGCAAGGTTGAGAATTTATTAGCCATTTTATTTTTTTATGTATTCAAATTTTAAGCATGGTGAGGATTTTGAGGGGATATTTTAAGGTCATTAGGTTGGGTTTTAATCCTAGGTTGTATGCTATGTATTGGTGGATTTGATTTACTAAAAGTGGGTCATCAAATGTGCTTTCCCCTTAATTGTGTTGAGAGTCATTTGTTTGACTTAGGATTTAAATCCACATTTTTGGCATAGGGGTAGGAGTTTTAATGTGAAGTCATTGCAACAATGTTATTGTAAATTCTAACAAGTGGCATTTTATAAGCCATTGTTAGAATCTTATTATGGTGCATGACTTAGTGGGTGGGGTCATTCCTTTGACCATCTATTTTGGGCATCCCACTTTTTTCGCTACCCCTAAAAACTTAGGAATTGGGCATCCGAGTTATGATGGCATCTTCATGGGCCTATTTGGAGGTTTTTCCATTTTTAGGAGATGGAGAGTTTCATGCAGATTCTTGGTTTTTTTCTTTTTATACTTCTCACTTCAGTGATTGAAGTTAGTTCTTCTTTCCCTCTTTCTTGAAGGTGAATGTTTGTAGCTCTGGAGAAGCAAGATGTATTTTTGGCTCCCTTCAATTCAATTCATAGAAATTGTTCTTCTTTTTCCTACAACTTTGTGAGTTATTTTGGTGGATTTTATGTCATGTAATGTGATGAAAGTTAGTCCTTTAGTTGATATTTTGTTCATTTAGATGTTCATAAGCATTGTTATTTCTTAAAGTCTCAATTTGTGTGCATTTGAATGTATTTGGGTTTGTGGAATTCATTTTCCCTTCTCATTTACAACCAGCACCTGGTTATTTCTAAGGGAAAAATTAGATTAGGGAGGAGTTGTGATGCTCAGGTTATGTTCTGAATCATATTGTGAGTTTTTTTTTCAGTTTGTGGATCTATCAAAGTTTGGTGAATCACCTAGTTTTAGTTTTAGTTTCATGCACTCTCTCTCCCTTTTCCTTCAAAGTTCAGTGCAGTTTCAAGGTGATTCAAGGGGAAGCCATCCCCTAATCTGGAGGTCTACTTTCTGATAGGTTACCCACAGCCTGAAATTAGTCCCATGTTTCACGGGATTGCTAGGTTCTACACTTAGCCATACTCAAGTGCAATCCCCAGTGACAATAGTTTTTGGCATGCCCGGTGGGACAATAGTGATGTTTCTCATCATTCACTGGGATTTTGGTGTGATCCTCGATGCAATCAGCCTTTAAGAGGTATTTTGTTTCAAACACCATGGTCACCCTTCGAGAAATCTATTGGTTTAAGTAGTTCAAGTGCTGATAAGTTTCAGAAAATATCTTTTACCATCTCATTTAATGAGTAAGCATGTCAATGCCTAATGCATATTCTCCCTATCACCCCCCATATCATGAGAAGGTCACCCATGTGCAGGTAGTCATTCCATATCAAGTTGGCCAAATACCAGCATATAACCAAAATGGTCCACAAGCAGCAAGTTACTAGCATGCACTACCATACTCTCCCACCCAGTATCAAGCATCCTGGCAACATTCCTATCAACTGCCCTACAAAGATCACCATTACAATACTCAGAATCAACCCAATACCACTTCAGATTCAAACTCCAATGAGTGGTTGGCATTTTTTCAGGATGAAATGAGATCTTTCATGAAAGACTATGTAGAGATGAAGTCTCACAAAGAGGAGCTCTCAAGGTAGTATATGGAGATGGTGGCTTAGAAAGAAAGGATCTTATGGTACCTAGAGAAAAACATAGAAATTTATGAGTAGACCCTTGAAGAGAAGAACCATCGGGCCTTGACACAGGACAAGATCCATGAAGAAAAGATTGAAGAGCATCAAGAATTTATAAAGGCCATCTATCTTATAGCTACAAAAGCTAAGAAGGATCTCTGAAAAGAGTTGGAAAAAAATGATGAATTCCATGATCATGAATGAGAGACACTGGCTAGACAGATTGCAAAAAAGGACCAGTTCATCAAGACTCTATTGGCATAAGCACCAAGACAAGGAGATCAAGAGGTCACTGCTACCCCTATGCAAGGAAGCTCAATAGATCCACTAGAGGGCAATGGAGACTTAATGCAGTCTTGGAGACCTTCATGGACTTTGTATCTAGGTTACAAGATGCCATCTCTTTTTAAGGGGGAGATCCAAAAGGAGATGCCTCATGCTGCTGAAGAGAACCTAGAAGCTTTGCAGACTAGATAGGAGACTCACAAGATACAAATCCCAAGTTTCTTGCCTAGTAAGTCCATTAGCACTTCTATTGAAATTCAAAGCTTTAGGACTTCTCCTTTGGTTCAGAATCTTAGTCAATAGGAGCCTAATCTCCATGCATTTCTAGAGCCTATTCATGACCCCATCTCAGTTTCTCATCCACTCCATCCTATTCCTATAGAAGAGACACCTAAAAGGTTTGACTTCCTAAGTGACAATGAACCTGTCCGACAGCACATAAAGCCTTATGAGCCAATTCCTAAAGAGCCCCCTACACCTCATAGCATTTCAGGCCACTAGAAAGAAGATGATTTTTGTCTTTTGGGTGTACTTTTTCATGATGATCATGAGGAACAAATAGATTTATTGCATAAAGATGGATTAGAGCAGACAGATAAGGATCAGAAAGAAAGTGAAGAAGGTGAGAGCCTAGCTGATTTGTGTGAGGAAATGCCCTCTTGTATTGAGAAAAATGAAGTAGTGCAAGACTTACTAGTTAAGTTCACCGATTGTGACAAGGAAGATGATGTACTTGTTTCTAACTTAGGACAACAAGAAGATTTTGACTCTATGATAAATTCTTTCTGGTCAGCTTTTGTTGGTGTTCCTCATCTTCCTAAAATAGATGATAACATAAATGTCCCTAAGGAAGACCTTTCATTTTAGGAGGCTAATGTTGTGCCAGTTATAGAATCTGGGCCTATTTGCAATAAAGTGGTGGATGAATCTCAAGAATCTTATTTCTTGGACCATGAGGAGGATCCAATTATGGTTAAAGACCTGATGTAATTTGATAGCTTGGATGAGCTATTGGAGGTTGCAACTAATGAAGAGGATAATCCTCTAACTACAGAAGAAGAAATGCTATGGAAAACTATCATGGACGGGTAGAATTTTGATCAGCATGTTGAAGACATTTGTAAGGTGCATATAGAGAAAGAGAGGCTTGGTTTCATACTCTCAAGGGGGTGTCCTATCAGATACCTAGCACAAATGGGATCAAATGAAACATGCATACTCAAGGACTCAATGGAGGGTGATGTCAGAAGTCCACTCCTTGGTGACCAGGAGCTTATTCAACCTTATCAGACTCCCTAGGAGGACAACACCTATGAGCTAATTAAGGTTAGTAGCCTAGTACACCAAATTCAAAAGTTGATATGCTAGATAGTTCAAGACATTTTTGTGTTCCATGTTCTCTTTGTTGGCATCAAATATGAAAACTATAATATTTTGAGGAGAATGAGAAGTTATTTCAACAATCTAGTTAATGGATTTGTTTAACTAGTTTGTTGATACTAGTTAGAGTAGGGTAGGTTAGATGTTTTCAGCCTTCTATGTTTCCTAAGTGTCTAGCACAAGTTTTTTTCCAGTGTTGCTTTCAGTTTGCTTTCAGTTCAGTTTTCAGTTTGGTTTTGATTAGCAATAAGCTAGAGCAGTCCATCTCCGCCAGTGAGTTGTTTTGTTGGAGGGAAGGATGGGTTGTTTTGATTTGAGACTAAGTTTAGTTTGAGGCTTATATGACTCTATGACCAATAGATCTATAAGGTAGTTGGTTAGGATGCTTAGTAGGCAAGCACTCCATAGAGGTTGCCAGAATGTTGCCATTATTTTCACTCTTTTGGAGGCCTAGTTACTAGATGAAGCTATAGTACCCTAGTTTGTGTTATTAGGTGATCTTGCTTAATATTTGTGTTCATTTCATTGCAAAGTACATGAAAGTGAAAGGAAATGAACTGCATCTAAGATTACATGAGCATGTATCAATGATAAGTATGTTGTACAAAAGGGAAAGAACTGAAAAGAACATTTATCCAAACTCACACAGGCCGTGAGCATAGCCATTGCCAGAAAAGAACTATAGGTTCATACTTGCTGACCAAGATTCTTCTATGTACACTCAAAAGAATGGTGTCCTTCTTCACCAAAGTTATAACAAGTACCCTTAAAGATAACTCTACCTATCTTCTTCTTCAGTTATATAGGTTTCAGTTCATCTTCAGTAGTCAGTTTTGTTAGAAAGTAAAGTCCACCAAGATAACTAAGAGGGGGGGGGGGGGTGAATCAGTTATCTAATAATTATAACCTTTATCAACTTTAATAGATTTTAACCATATAAGCAATGTAATCAACAACCATAGAAAGATATTCATACACAATAACACAATAACACAATCTTGATCAAAGAGTAAACCCCGGTGGGAATGATGCCCAAAAAAGATGCACTAATATGAATATTCCTTGTGAAAGGATGGACTCTGTTAGGAGTCTTATGAAATACATTTAGTACATATGAGTCCTTGTTAGGAGACTTTGAATCCCTACTAAAAGATTCCAACCCTGTTAGGAGTTATGGAAGACAGAAAGACCCACTGCCCAAACAACTTCAATGGCAAGATGACTGAACACATTGTCCAACTGATCTCTAGATTATTCAATAGAATAATATCAAACTATTATTGATCTCAACATTATGTTACCTCTTCTCTGACTGTGCCAAACCGCACTCACTGCTACGCTAGATTTCAATTTTAGATCTCTGTACCTCGCATATCCTCTTTTACTTTCACAATTTCATTCACTGTTACATTTTATTTTTCTTTACAACAAGGAAAACATTCCTTCCTTTATACCACACTCAAGTAATTACAAATGAGTTGGCATCAAAATTACAAAACAAAATTTTCCACACGTTACATCAAAATTACACAAAACTGTCATCTTCCAATTAGAATAACTCTTCACTAGTATGACCTCAAAGTTTTTGCTATCATCCACATCACTATCAACATGTCTTCAACTACTCTCTAACTGTGCATAACTAGATTCCATCCCGATTAAGAAATATCATCTGATTTCCACAAACCGCTACTTAGGAACACTGCCTAAATACTGCTTCCACTAAAATGCTCATAAATTCCATGAATAAATGAATTACTATATGCGCTCTTAACCACAAATATATAACATATCATAGAGTAAATCCTCAACATCACATAGCTTGATCTTCAATATCCCACATGCACTAATCCAAACACTATCTGCTCCTTCGCTAATCTTCAATAGATCACTGTGTTGACATCAATGACAATCATAGTCACAAATGCAACAACAACTGCTATAGAATGGATGCTAATACTCCCATAGGATATATTCAACATTCATTCCTAACATGTTTATCCTATTAGGAATGAATGCAAATTATTTTGGCAATCATTCTATAGCAGTTGTTGTTGCATTCATGACTTGGATTGTCATTGATGTCAACACAGTGATATTCTAGATATCAGTAGGAAAGTAGGTATAGTTTTTTTTTGTGCACATGTTGTATTACAGATTGGCTTTTCACAGTTGATGGTATGTTCTTTGGTGTGTTATTAACCTATGGTTAATAGCACAAAAATAAATTCTTTCATTCATGAGAGTTATGAGCATTTTGGTGAAAGCATGTTGGCAATTTGGCTAATGTGGATGCATAGATGTTGTCATTATGGAAACATATGATCTCTATTGAGAGCGTAGAATCTGGAATGCAAGTATGGCAAGTTGAAGGAAGAAATTGTCTAAGTATGGATACAGTGATCCTAACAGAGCACCCGATGAAGATTTAGTTGGTGACGTCCATTGGAGCAATATTTTTGTTTGCACAGTTAACTGAAGCTTCTACAGAGTATAAGGATACCCCATCTTAGTGCGCATAAGGTTTGGAGTAGTACGGATGAATTTATTTGAAGTTTACCGAAGATAGTTTTTGCAGACAGAACAGTTTTGGAGATAGTATTAGCAAAAGAGTTAAGGGATTATTTTTGCTTGTCAAAATAATGACTTAACATTATGAAGGGATGACATCCTAGATGTTTACTCTTGGATAAATATTTTGGAAGCTGACCATATAAATTTATTATCTCTAATAACTCATATATTAGGCATACTTGAAATGTAATGAAAGTATATGTGATGTGTAAAAAGAAAGAAAAGGATAACTTGCGATAGTTGTATATTGTGATAGCAACAAAGGATATTGATGCGAAGTTGTAAGCAGTACCATACTATAGTCAGAAACATTTTGTATTACCTATTTGGGCAGTGAGCTCAGCTGGTGATCAGGTGTTGTAATCTAACTCCTAATAGGGTTAAGGCTTCTAACAAGGCCTAAAGTCCTTTAACCAGGATAGATCTACTATATATTGTAAATTGACTCTTAACAGGGTCCAATATCCCTAACAGGATACTTTTGATTAGTGATCTTTGTGGTTACCATCCCCACTGGGGTTTTCCCTTGGCCAGGGTTTCCTCGAGAACATATCATGTGTTATGAGTTCTTTCTATTTACTGCTATGTTTTTTAATTAGCTTGATAATCTTTGTATGCACTAAAGTAATATGTTATATCCATAAGTGGGCAAAAGAAAAAGTTTGTGAAATACTAATTCACCCCCCCCTCTCAGTATTTCCTATTTCTAACAGTTGGTATTAGAGCATAGTTACTCGGAGAAGGAACATCCAAAGAAAGCTTAGCAGCTTGAGTAAGATCTCTATGGATATGGATCAACCTCAGAAGAATCTTGAAGAATCTATTGAACAGATTGATATGCTTACTAATGAAAGAAACTCCTTAAGAAGAAAATATGAAGATGCAAAGAATGTTATTGACAAATTAAAAGGTAAGATTGAAGATCTAAAATCTAAAAAGAAATTTGATATGCTTGTTGAAGATTGTGATGAATTAGAAAAAGAAAATGAGATCCTTAAGCATGAACTGAAGATAGTAAATCTGAAGCTTAGTATGAAAGATGGAAATTTGAGATTTGATAATGAAAAATTGAAAATTGAGAATGAAGATCTGAGATCAAGACTTGAAAAGGAAACATCCGAATCTAAAAAAGTAAAAGTGCAGTATGTGGAACTTGAGAAGTATAATAAAATTGTGAAAGGTGAATTAACTCAATCTAAACAACAACTTGAAAGGCTCTATTCAAATAGTGATAAGACTGAAAAACAAACTTCTTTTGAAGAATCATTCTTTGATAGGACTGGATTTGGATTTAGTATGTTTAGAACAAACCATAAAAGTAAGAAGACAGATCTGAAGACATTTGAAAGTGTGGAGGAAATGAAGCTAGATGAGAACACATTGGAAAAACCACCTAGAGAGAAAGAAGAATCAAAGAAAGGAGAATTAAAATAGGAAGAATCATCTAAAGGTATGCAAAGAGAATTCAAAGGTAGATGTTTTGCTTGTAATACTATTGGGCACATGAAGAGAGATTGCACAATTAACCAATTTAAACCTCTTAATGGACATTGTTATAATTGTCATAGTTTTGGACATAGAGCTAACGAATGTAGAAGAACTAAAGTGATTTTGAATAATTATGATAGAATGATTGGGAATACTAACAATGCAGATAAGAAATCTATTGAAGAAATGAATCAAAGAAAAGTGGTAGTATGTTTTAGATGCAACAAAGTAGGACACATTGCTAGAAATTGTAGGTCATAGATTAACCAACAAGGAAAAAGATTTGGAAAGAATGGAATCATTTGTTATATATGCAACAAGTTTGGACACTCAGCAAGAGTTTGTAGAATGAACAATGGAGGTTATCATCATAACCCTAACCCTAGGAACAATGCAAGAAGGAATGAAATGCAAGAAACAAAGAGAAAGGTTGTTGTAGCAATAAAGATGAAGTAAAATTTGATAAAGGCATAGATCAAGGAGATATATTCAGCACTAAAAGTAGTCAGGAAGGTAATGTAACTAATGGTAAGGATGAATCTTTACCTGACCCTTCTTTAAGTACTTAAATTATGTAAGTTTCCATAGTTTAGGACTTAGGATTAGTGTAGATTAGGAATTTGAATGAGTTAAGTTTTGCGTAGTTAGATATAGGTTTTTTATGTTGTACTAATGCTATGGTTAAGTGCACAAAAGAAAATATCACGTTTTGTGAGGTCACAAAATTTTTTATGGTTGCAGGTTTGCAGAATCAGCTTTTTGAGGTTTTAGCGGCAAAATGAATGAATGTGATGTCAAATCAAGTTAATGTGAAGTGTTATAATTTTGAAATTGAAGTTATCATGATTAAAAAGTGATTGAAAAGAGATTTGAAAGAAGAAAAAGTGACTTGAGGATGATTTGAGAAAGTTTGGAAGCAGTTTGCAGCGACGATCATACCGAAACCCTAGATTTGCAAAGTTGAGGTATTTTTTGATCTTTAATCAGTTGATAAGATGGATATTTCTATGGTTCATAATGTTAAGGATAAGAATAGACCTAAGATTAAGAAAGAACTAGTAGAACCAGCTGAAATTGATGACATTCTAGCACTATCATCTGTACCAGACGGAGTATTACACATTGAGAATGTTAAAGGATATTTAGGTTGCAAGTTTGAAACTTTGGGAGATGCAGATTTTAGTGATGATTACAGGAAATTGTATAATCAAGACATGTTAGTTAAACCAGCTTATGGGAACCTAGAGAAAAATGAAATTATCAATTATTCCATGAAGTATGAATTTAATGATGAGGAATGTACCAAGATCATTTTAAGTAGAATCCACAATGGGAAATTCTGGATGGAGGATAGAGTTATTGATATAACTGCCGACCTAATTCATGATGTTACTAGATTATCAAAAGTTGGAGAGATTCCACTGCATGAAAAGAACATGAGAAAGATTGTTTTAGACAACACTGGATCTAGTTATAATGGTAAAGGAATTGCGATAAGTAAGATTAAGCAAGATGATGTTAGGTACCTTTGCAAGATCCTAACAACTAAATTCTATGGTAGTTCAAGGGAAGATGACATGGCTATAGGAATGATTCATGTAGCTTATCTTATGTGTATTGAGAAGAAACAAGTAGACCTATGTGAAATTTTGAAAATTTAATTACTTAGAAAAGATTAAGAAGGCTAAGTACACACAGTTTAGGTTTTCATCTCTGATAACCTATATGTTTTTCCATATTTTGAGAAGATTTCCTTACACAGTTGATTGGAGTGACAATGTGAACACAATGGAAAGAATAAACTCAATCTACGTGAAGCACCTAATTGATAAATTCAATGACAGTGTGAAGCTTGTATTGAAGACTTTTCAGAATATTGTTAAGAACAAATCAAGGATTCCTCAATCCTTAGTTGAAAAGCATAAAGATGACATTTGTTTTATGGTAGACACTGATTTCACCTACATTGAAGTAGTTGAGCCTAGAATGGAATTCATAGACCCTCTTGGCTATGAAGTATCTGAAGTAGAAATAGTAGGATATGTGAATAGACTGTTAAAGTGTGAGTTGGATGGTCAAGCAAATAGGTTTGGAACCTATGAAGAAAATTTCAACTCTGCAATAAGTTTGAGAGAAAAGAAGCAATCTAGTAGGAGAGTTGAATCTACTATGAAGAAAATACTGAAAGAATCATGTATGTCAAGTCATGAGTTTGACATAGCTAAGAAGACTACAGAAGCCTTGAAGCAAAGTGAAAATCTTGTAATTCCACCTGAGGCATCTAGTGCAGACCCTGTTGATCCTATTGCAGTAAAGGTAAAAGTTGAAGTACCTAAAAAAGATGAAAGAGATAAATCTTTTTCTCCTACTCCTAGCAAAAGAGTAAAAGTGAGTGCAACAGGACCTGGCAAGAGATAGAAAGTGATTGTACCACCTGTACCTAGAAAAATAGTAGTAATTAAAGATGATGATGAAGTTTCAATCAAGAAGAAAACTTGGAAACCAAGAATTGAAAGAGTTAATGAAGATATATTAAAACATGGAGACTTCACTAAGATAAATAAATTCTATGATCTATATGGATCATTTGACAGATTGAATTTTGAAAATGCAATGATTACAGATATGATATTGACAGATAAGAAACTTAGCACTATTCATGGTAAGATTCTAGAAGATTTGTATAACAGACTTGTGAATAGAAAATAGAGAGCACAAGAAGAGGACATAAAGATGAGAGAACATGTAATCAAAAAGTTCTGTGAAACTAGGATGAAGATCATTTGAAGAAATTCTTGAAGCCTCTAGGAACTTTATTGAGAACTAAGAGAAGAACAATCCTTATAATGGGAGGCAAAAAGGAGGAAGTACAGAAAGAGATTGAGCAAGCAGTAATGCAAGTTCTTGCAGACATAGTTGTAGGAAAGCATGTTGAATCAGATCCTCAGCAGAAGCAATCAGAGGAACTGCATGCAGAGGAAGTTGGTATTGAAGAAGTCCCATCTTCTTCACATATCAATATTGGAAAAGAATCAATGGACATTGAAGGAACCAAAGTGACACTAGAGTCAGATGATGCAGTATTTCATGATCTAGGAAACATTGTTGACAATTTGGCTTTAGAAGAGCAAGAGAAGATTACAGAATTAGAAAAGGATACAGAGGCAGTGGAAGCACCAGCTGTATCAGAGTCAGTTCCAGCAGAGCAGACAGTTAAAGGTAAACAAATTTTGACAGAGGTCACTACCCCTAGTGCACCTGACAGTAAGAAGAGACAAATTGGTTCAATTTTTGAAGACCTTGGAAAATAGGTTGAAGATGATGATCAGCTTGAGTTCATCACATCTCTTAATAAAATTATTGGAAAGAATAAGTAGGTGAAGGACCTTGAAGGAAAAGTTAGAGTTTTGACAGAGAAACTTGAGAGTGTGATCAACACTAAGTTATTTGAATCGGATCCACTTGAGAAAGCTAAAATAGTAATAAACTCTTTTGACTCTAAATTTTCTAACTTAAAGGATATTGCTAGAATAAAAGTTCAGGAAGACTTTGAAGTAGAAATGCAATAAAATTTAAGTGTAAATATTCAAAATGATATTAGTAATTTGGATGTATGCATAAAGAATTTGAGGAAACATTTTGAGACTTGAAAGAGTTTGTATATACAATGCACAAAATCAGAAATCCTAATAGCTAAAGAAGATAAGAAGATAAGAGAGAAGATAGATGCAATTACAGTTGAAACAAACACCTTGACAAGCCCAAATGTAAAGATAAGTTTTGTAGAGAAGAACATAAGGAAGTTAAATGATGAAATCAGAATGTTAGTAGAGGAGAAGAATAGAAACATGATCAGGATTAACATCTTGAGAGAGCATATCTCAATCAAGACCTCAATTTTTGAAGACCAAATTGAGCAGTGTCTTTTAGCAAAGACATCTTTTCAGAAGTTTATCTTTAATTCCCTGCAAGCTTGTCAGACATCAGCATATGGATTAAGTACTCTACTCAATGTTGTTGAATCCATAAGGAAGATATGGGAGAAAGATTTTGAATCATGGAAGTCAGAGTTTGGCGACTGTGTTGCAAGCCTACCGGCTTTGCAATACGCTGATAACAAGGTATCAAATTTTGTTTGACATTTTTGTACACCCTATCTTTGTCATTATTGTCAAAGGGGGAGAGATAGAAAAAAATTGATAATATGTTGAGGAAGGATACTCATAGGGGGAGATATTCTATGGAGTACAATATTGTATATGTGTTGTATAACATTTGGCCACAATTTTGTGTAAATACTTTGAAGTTTTGTTTGCACACTTAGACAATTTTCCCATATGTTGCCACCAATGACAAAGGGGGAGATTGTTGGAAATTTGGAAAATGTGATGCATAGATGTTGTCATTATGGAAACATATGATCTCTATTGAGAGTGCAAAATCTGGAATGCAAGTATGGCAAGTTGAAGGAAGAAATTGTCTAATTATGGATATAGTGATCCTAACAGAGCACCTGATGAAGATTAGGTTGGCGACATCCACTAGAGAAATATTTTTTTTTGTGTAGTTAAATAAAGCTTATATAGAGTATGAGGATACCTCATCTCAGTGTGCATAAAGTTTGGAGTAGTATAGACAAAGTTATCCGAAGTTTACCAAAGACAGTTTTTGTAGACAGAACAGTTTTGGAGATAGTATTAGCAAAAGAGTTAAGGGATTATTTTTGCTTGTCAAAATAATGACTTAAAATTATGAAGGGATGACATCCTAGATGTTTACTCTTGGATAAATATTTTGGAAGCTGACCATATAAATTTATTAGCTCTAATAACTCATATATTAGGCATACTTGAAATGTAATGAAAGTATATGTGATGTGTAAAAAGAAAGAAAAGGATAACTTGCGATAGTTGTATATTGTGATAGTAGAAAAGGCTATTGATGTGAAGTTGTAAGCAATAGCATACTATAGTTAGAAACATTTTTTATTACCTATTTGGGTAGTGAGCTCAGCTGGTGATCAGGTTTTGTAATCTAACTCCTAATAGGGTTAAGGCTTCTAACAAGGCCTAAAGTCCTTTAACTAGGACAGATCTACTATATATTGTAAATTAACTCTTAACAGGGTCCAATATCCCTAACAGGATACTTTTGATTAGTGATCTTTGTGGTTACCATCCCCACCAAGGTTTTCCCTTGGCCAGGGTTTCCTCGAGAACATATCATGTGTTATGAGTTCTTTCTATTTACTACTATGTTTGTTAATCAACTTGATAATATTTGTATGCACTAAAGTAATCTATTATATACATAAGTGGGCAAAATAATTTTTTTTTGAAATACAGATTCACCCCCCCCCTCTTAGTATTTCCTATTTCTAACAAAGCAATGTTTAGACAGTGTTTCTGTGAAGTAATTTTCAGAAATTGAAGGATATCTCTTAGCTAGGATGGAATCTGATTTTGCGTAGTTAAAGGGATGTTGGAGACTCATTAATGATGATTTGGTTCATAGTGAAAACTTTGAAGATATGTTTGGAGAAAGTTACAGTATCTGGAAGCCGACAGTTTTATGTGAAATTTTGTGTGTAGCATGTAGAATTTATTATTTTGTAATTGAGGACCGACTCATTTGTAATTATTTGAGTTTGGTATATAAGAAGGAATTTTTTCGTTGTTGAAATATGAACTGTGAAGGTTGAAATGTGAATATATGCATGAAGTGAAGAAAAGAGCTAATTCAGTGATGAAGGAAGACTTGTGAGTATAGAGATCTGGAATTGTGATCTTGTGTAGCAGAGAGTGAGGTTTTGGCATAGTGTGAAGGAGGTAATATATTTCATATTATTCTATTGAATAATTCTAAGATCTTTTGGATAGTGGGTTCAGAGATCTTGCCTTGAAGCTATTTGGGCAGTGGGTCCTTTTATCTTCCATAAACTCTTAACCGGGTTAGAATATTTTAACAGGGATTCAAAATCTCCTAACAAGGATTTATATGTACTGAATGTATTTCATAAGACTCCTAACAAGGTCCATCCTCTAACAAGGAACTTTCATATTAGTGCATCATTTTATGGGCATCATTCCCACCAGGATTTACTCTTTTCAAGAGGTTCCCTAGTCAACATATCTTGTGTTATTGTGCAATTGTGTATGGTTATCTTTCTATGGTTGATTAGTACATTAATTATATTGTTTAAAGTAGTTGAATGGTTAAATTATCCAATAAATAATTCACCCCCTCCCCCCCTCTCAGTTATCTTGGGGATCTTTACTTTCTAACAATTGGTATCAGAGCAGCAGGTCCTTGAAAGAAAAGTTTAACAACTTAAGGAGATCCATGGTGAATTTCAAAAAAGAAAGCTCTAAGTTTGATGGAGTAAATTTTGATAGCTGGAAAGAAAAGATGAAGACTCATCTATTGTGTTTATGACCAAGTTATTGGTTGATTACAAAGAATGAGAAGACTATCATTGAGGAAGACAATCTAGAGGCAGGAACTAAAGATGAACTAGATCTATTCATGTGTAACATAGTTGCAAGAGAAGCACTTTTGTCAGCACTATCAGAGAATGAATATAGTCAAGTAAGATGTTTGAAAACATCTCATGCAATTTGGAAAGCTTTACATTCTACTTTTGAAGGTGATGAACATGCAAAGAAGACTAGATTACATAATTGGATTTGTGCATTTGAAGATATCAGAATGATGGAAGATGAATCTATTAGAAGCTATATTGGTAGGATGTCTGAGATTGTAATAGGAATAAAGTCTTGTGGAGGTGATAAGATAGAGAATGAAGTGATATGGAAAATTTTGAGAACTTTGACACTAGTATTCAAGCAGACAACACAGATGATTGAACAAGTGATACCTTGTACATCAAAATTTTCAAGAGAGACTCTTCTTGGAAGATTAGAAACAACAGAGATGAACTTGAGATTATCAGGAGAGCTACCTAGAATGGAAACAGCATTCAGTGCTCTTAACATTAGACTTACAAGAAGTACTAGTGTGAATGGAGATTATGCCAGTAGTAGCAGATCTAAATCTGAGGAAGATAAGAAGATTGAAGAAGGTATTGCATTACTTGTAAAAAGAGAACCAGATGGTAAGAAAATCTTTAAATGTTGGACTTGTCAAGAATATGGTCATTTTGCATCTAAATGTCCTAAAAGAGTTAAGAAGTATAGAAGCAAATTTAAACCTAGGAGATCTAAAGAATGTTATTATGAAAATGATGAAGATCTTGAAGGAGGAATTGAAAGACATTTAAGTGACAGTGATAATGATAACTTTGAGGAAATAGGATTTGTAGCAATTAAAGAAGAAAGTTCTGAATCTGATAAAAGGGAAGAAAAAAATTAGTTTCTCAAGTTGAAAAGAAATTTGATTGGATTATAGACAGTGGTTGTTCACATCATATGACTGGAGATAAAAGAAAGTTTGTTAAGTTAGATAATTATGATGGAGGAATTGTTAGGGTTGGTAATAATGCACCTTGTTTGATTAAGGGTATAGGATCTATTACTCTTGATGGAAAGACTAACACTGATGATGTTTACTTTGTTGATGGATTGAGACATCATCTACTAAGTGTTGGACAATTGGCTGATAAGGGTTATCAAGTCTGGTTTGCTGAGAAAACTTGTGTGATAAAAGATAAAGATGGAAATCTAATTGGAAAAGGATCTAGAACCAAAGGTAATGTATTTCAGTTGAATCCTACTAAGATGACATGTTTGATAACTAAGATTGATGACAGTTGGTTATGGCATAAAAGGTTTTGTTATATAAACTTTGATAATATTGTCAAGGTGAGCACTACACTTGCGGTAAGAGATTTACCTAGAATTATGAAACCTACTAACATGATTTGCAAAGAATGTATGATGGCAAAGCAGAAAAGGAGTTCATTTGCCAACAAGAAGTTCACATCGACAGAGAAGCTGGAGATTGTTCATACAGACTTGAGTGGTCCTACTAGGACTAGAGGATTCTATGGAGAAAGGTATTTTATGATTCTTGTTGATGATTTTACAAGGATGATGTGGATTGCATTTTTGAAAGAAAAATCTCAAGCATTTGATAAATTTAAGATCATGAAAAGAAAAATTGAGTCGAATCTGGAATGAAGATTAAGTGTCTAAGATCTGATAGAGGTGGTGAATTTACATCTAGAGAGTTTAACACCTTTTGTGAAATGAATGGTATTAAGAGACAACTTGCAGCCCCTAGAACACCAGAACAAAATGGTATTGCAGAAAGAAGGAACAGGTTAATAACTGAAGCAACAAGAGCTATGTTGTTTGAAAATGATTTGGCTAAGACTTTTTGGAGAGAAGCAGTGAACATCGCAGTATACACTATGAACAGAGTACAAATCAGAGCAGATACAAAAAAGACACCTTATGAATTATGGTTTGGACATGCACCCTCAGTTAAGTATTTTAGAATTTTTGGAAGTAAATGTTATATAAAGAGAGATGATGATATAGGAAAATTTGATCCTAGAAGTGATGAAGGAATATTTCTTGGATATTCTTTAAAAAGAAAAGCATATAGATGTTATAACAAAAGAACTAAGACTATTGTTGAAAGTGCAAATGTAAAAGTTGATGAGAAGTTTAAAATTTAGGAAAGAATGCTTGATTATGAATCTGATGGAGAAGCATAACCTCAGCCTAACATTGAAAATGCATAATTATTTTTTGAAACTAATAGTGATTTTCTAAATGAAAGTCATACTGAAGAAAATAGGGGAGAAAATAGAGAAGAAAGCAAAGAAGAATCTACAGCTGGAACAAGATCAATAACTATGACACCTAACAGGTATATTTCGAGACATCACCCTATTGAGCAAGTTATTGGATGTTTAGACAAAGGAGTTTTGACTTGAAATAAGGTACATTTATGTTTGATTTCTCAAATTGAACCTAAGACTACTAATGAAGCTTGTGAAGATGAACATTGGATTAATGCTATGAAAGAAGAACTGGAGCAGATTGAAAAAAACAAGACATGGGAATTGGTCCCTAGACCTAAAGACAAGAATGTGATTGGAACAAAGTGGGTATTCAGAAACAAGATGAATGAACAAGGAGAAGTGATAAGAAACAAAGCAAGATTGGTATGTAAATGATATTCACAACAAGAAGGAATTGACTATGAAGAAACTTTTGCACCTGTGGCCAGACTTGAAGCAGTGAGAATGTTTCTAGCAAATGTAGCTTACAAGAAATTCAAAGTGTATCAGATGGATGTGAAATCAACATTTTTGAATGGTGAATTGGAAGAAGAATTCTACATTGAGCAGCTTGAAGGTTTTCCTTTGACACAAGAAGGAGATATGGTATGTAAGTTAAAGAAAGCTTTATATGGATTAAAACAAGCACCTAGAACCTAGTATGCAAGATTGGATAAGTATTTATTGAAATTGGGATTTATAAAAGGAACAACATATAGTAACTTATACAAAAAAGAAATTGAGAATGGTTTGTTGGTTACAGTTATATTTGTTGATGATATTATCTTTGGAGGAGAAGATGAAGCTAGTGACAAATTTGATGATGAAATGAAGACTGAATTTGAGATGAGCATGATTGGAGAAATGAAATATTTTTTGGGATTACAGATAACACAAAGAAAGGAAGGTATATTTGTAAGTTAGAATAAGTATTTGAATGACTTATTGAAAATATTTGGAATGAAAGATTCTAAACTTGTTGGAACACCTATGGTAACTGGACATAAGTTATCTAGAAAAGATGAGACACCAACAGTTGAGCAGAAAAAATATAGATCTATGATTGGAGGATTGTAGAACTTGACACATACAAGACCTGATATAGCACATTTAGTTGGGATTGTAGCAAGATTTCAAGTAGAACCTAGAGAATCACATTATGCAGCAGTAAAGAGGATACTGAGATATCTGAAAGGAACAATGGATTATGGATTATCGTATGAGAATTCTAATGATTTTACTTTATGTGCCTATACTGATGTAGATTGGGGAGGCAGTGTTGATGAAAAGAAAAGCACCAGTGGTGGAGCCTTTTTTCTTGGAAGAAAATTGGTCTCTTGGTTAAGTAAGAAGCAAAATATGTTGCGGCAGCAAATAATTGTAATCAAATTATTTGGATGAAGTAGATGTTGAAGGATATTGGAATAAAGTTTGATGAGCCTATTGTTATACATTGTGATAACACCAGTATAGTGACTATGTCAAAAAATCCTATTTTACATTCTAAGACTAAACATATTGAGATCAAGTATCATGTTGTAAGAGAGAAAGTTGCAGAAAAAGAAGTAAGATTGGAGTACATAAGCACAAAGGAACAGATAGCAGATATATTTACAAAACCTTTACCTAAGGATACATTTGTGTATCTGAGAGGTATGCTTGGGGTTATGCCCCAACCTATTTTTGAGAATTGATGCAGATGATTGCATCTGTCCAGTGGTATATGAGCCCTATCTTTCTTCTGGATTGGATGTTGGAACTTCCTCTATGGGGGAGTTTATGAGCTAAGTCATGACGACTCTTGTTATTGTATTTTTCTGAAAAGTTTCTTTTGACATTAAGTTGTTGTTGACTTAGTGATGGAATTTCTATCATTGATGTCAATGGGGGAGAGATATACATGAAAAACATTGTGGATTGTATGAAAGAGCTGAACAGGAAAATGAAGCAAGATTTAATTTGATATTTTGCAGTGATGTTGCAGTATTGGATTTTTGGAACATTGAATGTTTTTCATCTATGTTGCCATCAATTCCAATGGGGGAGATTGTTAGGAATGAATGCAAAGTATTTTGGTAGTCATTCTGTAGCAGTTGTTGTTGCATTCATGACTTGGATTGTCATTGATGTCAACACAGTGATATTCTGGATATCAGCAGGAAAGTAGGTACAATTTTGTTTTGCATACAATTTGTATTATACATTGGATTTTTCATAGTTGATGATATGTTCTTTGGTGTGTTATTAACCTATGGTTAATAGTGCAAAAAGAAATTCATTCATTCATGAGAGTTATGAGCATTTTGGTGAAAGCAATGTTTAGACACTGTTTCTGTGAAGTGATTTTCAAAAATCGGAGGGTATCTCTTAGCTGGGATGGAATCTGATTTTGTGTAGTTAAAGGGATGTTGGAGACTCATTAATGATGATGTGGTTCATAGCACAAACTTTGAAGATATGTTTGGAGAAAGTTACAGTATCTGGAAGCTAACAGTTTTATGTGAAATTTTGTGTGTAGCGTGTAGAATTTATTATTTTGTAATTGAGGACTGACTCATTTGTAATTATTTGAGTTTGGTATATAAGAAGGAATGTTTTCCTTGTTACAATATGAATTGTGAAGGTTGAAATGCAAATATATGCATGAAGTGAAGAAAAGAGCTAATTCAGTGATGAAGGAAGACTTGTGAATACAGAGATCTCGAATTGTGATCTTGTGTAGCAGAGAGTGCGGTTTTGGCATAGTGTGAAGGAGGTAATATATTTCATATTATTCTATTGAATAATTCTAAGATCTTTTGGATAGTGGGTTCAAAGATCTTGCCTTGAAGCTGTTTGGGCAGTGGGTCCTTCTATCTTCCGTAAACTCTTAACCGGGTTAGAATCTTTTAACAGGGATTCAAAATCTCCTAATAGGGATTTATATGTACTGAATGTATTTCATAAGACTTCTAACAGGGTCCATCCTCTAAAAAGGAACTTTCATATTAGTGCATCATTCCCACCGGGGTTTACTCTTTTCAAAAGGTTCCCTAGTCAACATATCTTGTGTTATTGTGCATGGTTATCTTTCTATGGTTGATTAGTACATTAACTAGATTGTTTAAAGCATTTGAATGGTTAAATTATCTGATAACTGATTCAACCCCCCCTCTCAGTTATCTTAGGGATCTTTACTTTCTAACATATCCTTCACCGAATGATCAATCTTTTCCTTCCCTCAGGGATTACTATGTTGTCTCCTTTTCAACTTATTTTCTGCCTTCAAAGCATACTGATAAGCATCTTCAGCATACCAAGCTCATCTTGAATATTGAATCTCAAACCATTCACATATCGAGCTACTTTTTCCTTACCAAGTTCTCTATGTCCAGACCGAATAGTCAATTTATATAACTCCTTGGTATAATCTTCCATAGTCAATTATTTTTGCTTCAGATTCTATAACTTCTTAAACAAGTCAAGCTCATAGTCAATAGGTATGAACCTAGCTTTCAATTTAGTTACCATCAACCTCCAATGATTGATCTTCATTTCACCTTCATCTTATTCGTCCCTTTGTAATTCTTTCCACCAAAGAAAATCATTTCCTTTCAACTTAGTTTGTGCCAATCTTAATCGAAGAGGATCTTCAATTTATTCTAGCTCAAAGAAATCTTCTAATTCACCAATCCAATCAATCGATTCCTCAGGTCTCAGAGTACTAGAGAAAGTAGAAGCTTCCATTTGGTAACTATTACTTAACCGAGCTCTAAATCTATGCAATTGACCAGTCTCGTCTTCACCAGATCTGTCTCTCTAGATATCACCACTAGATCTAGTAGCTTCAAAGTCTTCAAAAGCTTCTCATAACCATCATCAGTACCAAGATTCCTTGGCATACTAGCAACAACCCTCATGATCTTAGCAATCATGTCATTCTTCATTAATTCCATCTCAGATCTAAAATCAAATTTCACTTTCTCTATAATCTTCAATTCCACAACATCACATAGATCTGTAATTGCTCTAGGGTCTAATCTTCTCAAAGGAATCCTTCAAGATTTTCAAAAACCCAAAGCAATAAGTCATGAACAAGATCCTGATGCAAATAGCCTCAACTAGTTTACACACTCAAGATCTTCAAGCTCTGATACCACCTAGCGTAGGACCGGGCAATGAGGATCCAATTAAGGACAGTTTCCACAAGCATCCAAACACCACAATGCAAAATAACACAACAATACAATTATTTTCAACTAAATTTTCATTAACATGCTTAGCTGTAAGGCCTTCCGAGTTAGGGCCAACTACAATCAAGAATAATTATGCAAGATCAACAAGGATACAAGCCAACACTAGCTACTCCAGTTCTCAAAACAATTAGCAACTGATGGAAACCCTAAGGTAGATCTAAAATTGAGCTCACAAGCCACAAAGAAATCTCCTTGTCTCCAAACATGGAAATGACTAGATCTTCTTTTACAAACTATTATACAATAACCTGATCTACAAGATCTCATAGGATCTAGATCTACACTTCTATCTATCTGCTTCCACTGACCCCCTAAAAAAATACCCCAAACACTCCTTAAATACTAATCTTCAGCCACAAGTTGGGTGGATGACACAATTAACTCCTAAGCCAAGTCATCTCTCATTATAAATAATTATTAAATGAAACAATAGTCATCTCTCAAATATCCTTAAAAACATTTAATTCTTCATGTCGGCCACAAGATCTACACAGGAGAATACAACAAAAGGTACCAATAATAAATGCACCAAGTCAGCCAACCAAAACTCCAAGAACTCCAATCAGTAAGCCAGAATGACCAAGCGCTAGTGAAACAACTGAGTCAACTAGGCATCACTGAGCAAGCATTTGACTGAGCACCATAAGCATCACTGAGTACAAGTTCTTTCAAGTGCCAGAGTTTACTGAGTTCCCTTCAATGACTGAGCTCCTTCAATGACTGAGATCCTTGATCAAAGCTACAACTGAGTACCACAGACCCAAAACAACACACCTCCATGCAGATTCATTGAGTACCCTAGAATGCCCCTACATAATATCAGATGACTGGTGATAAAAGTAAGTTTGAAATCTTAAATCATTACAAAGGTAGAAGTGTTAAGTTTGGTAATAATGTACCATGTCCTGTGAAGGGAAAATGATCAATAAGATTGATTGATAAGATCAAATATGATAATTCTTATTGGGTTGAAGGTCTTAAATATAATTTTTTAAGTGTTACATAGTTGAACAATATGTTGGAATTAGGAGAGATATGGTACTGAGAGGGGAGGGGTGAATCAGTGCCCTCAAAAACTTTAACACTTTAATCTTTCAGATCTGAAATAGTAAACAATATAACCTTCCAAAATATCTTGTATCAAATCCATATATCATTCATCCATTCAACTTGTAAAGGTAAATAAATTGAAATTAGCAATAAAACATTCCCATAACAAAAGCATTTTGGTAATGTAGAAAACCATGTTAGACGGTAAAAATTGCGGTGGGGATGACACCCACAAATTCTTCACTAATGCAAATAGAAAAGGTTTTCCTGTTAGGGCTACAAGTTTTGATCACTTCTGGTGATCTTACCCTATTAGGAGTAACATATTAGATCAGGTAGATCTACCTAGTGATAGGATTTTAGCAACACTACTTGAGTGTGCACTCGGTTAAGAGATTTACAATAAGACTGTCAAGTCTACTCTGTTAGGAGATTTTACCAAAACTCTATTACAATGATTAAAAAGCAATAGGTAACTATCTGCTAATGACAAATCAACTTGTCTGATATAGATCAATAAAGTACTGAATGTATATCACCTTTATTGTTATGAATCTCTACTCTAAACTACTCAGTTAGCCTGCTCTGATTTTGCTCAATTTGATTTTCCCTAATTACTATTCTGCTTTGTCTGACAACTTATTATCTTAAAGGTTGGCTAAAGTTTTAATTACTTTTTTATTCATACATCAGTTCATAACAAAATGGTGTAAACATACAATTATTATAGCATACTACTTTATGCCGCTTACAAGATTAGGTTACAATATCTTAGACAAAACCCTATGATCAACAGTGTATAAAAATAACCTAGATCAAACATTTACAAAAGATCTTCATTGCATTTAATGAATATAAAAATAATAAATGATCCTTGATCTTAGTAAAACATTTTCTGATTCTATTGTAACCATTTGTATAGAAGAATGTGCCATTCCTGATTATTATGCCATTTCATGTGATCCTCGGTAAACACTGTATAAACTGCTCGGTGATTATAATGATGCTCGGTATTTACTGTCACTCGGTGTCGATGTCTGATGCTTGGTAAAACTGTTATGTGCCTGGTGTAAAGAGTAAACTGACTGGTTCATGATGCTTGCATATACCAACTAATTTAATATAAGTGACCGACTGATATCTTTGATAACCTTTGATACTAATGACAACCTTAAATGCTCAATAGAGATAACAATCTCCCCCTTTGGCATTAGTATCAAAACTTGAATGTATATAGACCTTATGTCTCAAAACTTATATCTCTGCCATATACATATACCTTTATAAAAAAGAAAAAATTCTATATACTCCACCTTAGTGCATGCTCTGGTAATGTGTAGTATACTTAGCAAAAAGTTACATGTTTGGCATAAACATGTTATCCCCCTTTATCTTCATCTTCTATATACATGTGTTCCCCCTTTTTGATAGTAATGCCAAATAGAAAAGTGTATACTTACAACTTGTCAAAAATGTGCTGATGGGTTTTCTTCAATGACTCCAAGAGGTTTTCCCATTCCTCTTTCAAGTTGGTGAGAGAAATGTGCTCAAGACTGATGTGCATGCATATAAAAAATGTTGTCCAACACAGAAATCTCTGGTGTTGCAACAAGCGTTTGTGCCCTTGCTATGTGCTTCTCAAAAAATTTGAGGTATGGAAGGAGTTTTGTCTGTAACTCAGTAACCTAATCATTGATCTTCTCTTCTTGGTTCTTGAGATCTTCTATCAACTGCCTAAGTTCTTGTACTCTGAGTATATGCTTTGAAAAATCTTGTGGCTTGATTGTAGCTGCATTTCCATGGATTGTGATCTAATTCTCAAGTTATTTTATCTTTTCACTGATCTCAATAGTGAATGTTCTGACAGTGCATAGCTTCAACAAGATTTGACATATGGAATTAGTAATAGACTAAATCTCAGTGATTACCTTGGAAATTTTTACCATGTTAATTGCCACTTCTTGACTAATTCTCTTGGCAAGTTTATCTTGAATCTTGGACTTGGCCCTTTCTTCAATTCTCTTGTTAGCATCAATATCTGGGGAATTTGTCTTCTTAGTAAGTGTTGCAAGTTGATCCATAAAAGGGGTATCTTCATCAATGTTTAATTCAGGTACTACCTATTGTAAGATATCCCTTACATTCTCTAATATCTCCTTCCTCTATTTCTCTTGCTTTAACTTTTCTTGTGCTTCTTTTCTGGTACATAATTCCCCATATTTTCTAAATTCCTCTGGGCTAAGGGTCCTTGGGTCATACTCAGGTATCAAAATGACTTTGTCTAGAGTGACCGACCCTTTTCCTTTCTTCTTCTTCTTCTTCTCTAGTGCAAGTGGTGACTTATTTGTAATGGTGACAATAGCTTTGTCTTCTACCCTCAGAGTGTTCTGCCTGGTTGACACACTATCTTCCTTCTTCTACTCCTTAGTAACCTATGTGTTAGTTGAATGAGGTGGAGCCTCAGATGTGGTGTCAAGTGGGGTATCCTTAGTTGCCTTATGCTCTTCTTGTGCCTTCATTTCTATTTCAGTGGCCTCTTTTCCTTCAAGCTCATTTGTCTCTGTAGGTATCTTAGTACTTTGTTCCCCTATTGTATCTTGAGGTTTCTCAGGGTCTGAGCCTTCGAGTTGTTCTTGTGAAATAATTTCAACTACTTTTGCTAGAATGGGAAGCTCGCCCGATAATGATGTAATTGCACACTCAGTAACTTGTGCTTCATCCTATGTCTTTTCTTGTGCAATATTCACATCATCATCATCATTTTTTTCATCAGGATCACCATTAGTGATATCTTCAATGATTACAACATCATCATTTTTTTGCTTGACCTGGATCTCTACTAGATCTGGTGCATCCTATGAACTATCCTTAATTTATTGTGTAATTGTAGTATCAATTACCTTTGTGACTAATACAACTGTGTCTTTTAACTTCTTATTTTCAGTGTCATCATTATAGATACCTTTACCTTTGGAATTTTGTCTCTTCTTAGAAAGATTTATAAAAGTAATTTTCTCAACTTGTTCTTTGGTTTTTAAAATTGAAGTCTATAAGACATGACCAGTCTCATCTACATCAGCCGTATTCTCATCCAAAATTAACATAGCTTGGTTTTTCACTTTGAATCTTTGATGATAATTTGTCATGTGTTCATCAATTTCTACATGGCTTAGATGTGGGGTTGCTTGGATTAGAGATTTCTCTCTCATTTTCTTCTCGGTGTCTAGTGCATAAGCCCATTTCTGATTTATTCTGTCATCCAATTCCTTAGGCAGTGACAATTCAAATTCGAATGGAACCTTTTTAAATTTTATCATAATTTAGATTACTGCCTCCTCAATTTTGGTTTTGTCTTCATTTGAAATATTTTCTCAGTTGATATGTATGCTCGGTTAACCTTGAATAGTGATTATCGATGGGTAACCAATGCTTGGTCTAACTTTTACTGACTATGTGACTTTATCAGCTCATTACATATGCACCATAATACATCTTTATTCATGTAGACTTGGTATTTTCACATCATATATAAGGAATTGTATGTAAGATATGCTTATTGAAATGTTAGTTCCATACATACCTATATCACCTTAGGTGGAAGTATCGATGTCACCCAATCTAGTGGACAAGGTTTCACCATCAGCATTGCTTGACTCAGCATTCTCATTAGATTCTTTTCTCCACATAGTGTTTCTAATTTTCATGATATCTACTATAGTGTTTCCACTCTCAAATACATGAACTTACGGTGCTTGGTCTTTGTAGTCTTTTCTTAAATGACCAACTTTATGACAATGCAAACATGCCATTCTAGTGCTTGTCTAGCTTCTTGATTATCTAGCCCATCTTTTCCTATTACAATTTTTTGCAATGTGCCCATATCTACCACATGCAATATAGTTAGCCCATGTGTTGTAATCCCAAACATAAGATTTACCTTGTCTCTTCGGTTGATAAGGCTTGTGTTGTGTCTTCTTCTTAGAAGTCCATACTTGTTTCATCTTAGTCTTACACTCTCGTGCAGTGTGTCCATGTTTATTAAAAGTATAGCATATTTTCTCCATAGTTGTATTGTTAGCATTATCATTCAGTTTAGCTCTACACTCATAAGCTTGATGACCAAATTTTCCATAGTAATAATAATATCCATTAAACTTAGGAGTGATAGGAGGTTTACCTTGTGCTTTCCTTCTACAAACATTAGAAGTATGTTCTATTTTTCCACAGTGGTAATATGTCAACACTTTAGGTCTTTGACTTTGACTATTGTTAACCTGTTCAGCTTGTTGTGATGATTATCCTTTGCTAGTGTAGCCTAATCCAGCTTTGCTTCTGAATCTTCTTTGATTAATCAGAAAATCATCAATCTTTTTTGAACTTTCCTCAACTAATTTCTTCATTTCATTGTGTTGAAATTGAGTTTTCACTTCATTTCTCAACTTCTCATTTTCTTCTCTGACTCTTGCAACATCTTCAAGTCTTCTTGACAATTCTCCATTCACTCAGTTGACTTCTTGATTCACAACCACCATCTAATTAGATATTTAAAAATGGCAATCAGTGAGTCTTTGTATCTCACTTTCCTTTCCTTGAAGTTGTTTAGTTATCTATCTTCAATCCTCAATAGCTAGATTCCTTTCCTACGCAGTCTATCTAGCATTGTTCATTATTTCTACCATTCTCACCATTTGTGATTCCTGACCAATTTGCAGTGCTTTCACTTGTTCAGTTAAATGAAAATTCTTTTCAGACAAATTAGAGATCATGCTTTAAAATCCATTAGAAACACTTCCAGAACTAGATCCAATATGATCAAACAAATCATCAATAGCTTCTTCATGATAACTAACTTCATTTTGTAGAATAGCTAGGTTCTTCTTTTCAACCAGTAATTTTTTCAGTCCTTCTTTGGCTTTCTTATACTATTCTACAAATATCTGCATTTGAATCTTTTGATTCTCAATAGTCTTATCTAACTTATACCTCTCCATGACTTAGATCTTTACCCTTAAGTGGTTAAACTATTCAATAAGAGAACTAAGCTCTGATACCATTTGTTGGAATTAGGAGAGATAGGGTACTAAGAGGGGAGGGGTGAATCGGTGCCCTCAAAAACTTCAACACTTTAATCTTTCAGATCTGAAATAGTAAACAATATAACCTTCCAAAATATCTTGTATAAAATGCATATATCATTCATCCATTCAACTTGTAAAGGTAAATAACATGAAATTAGCAATAAAACACTCCCATAACACAAGTATTTTGGTAATGCAAAAACCCTTGTTAGACGGTAAAAATTGCGGTGGGGATTAAACCCACAAATTCTTCACTACTAAAGATAGAAAAGGTTTTCCTATTAGGGCTACAAGTTTTGATCACTTCTAGCGATCTTACCCTATTAGGATTAACATATTAGATTAGCTAGATCTACCTAGTGATAGGATTTTAGTAACACTACTTGAGTGTGCACTCGGTTAAGAGATTTATAATAAGACTGTCAAGTCTACTCTATTAGGAGATTTTACCAAAACTCTATTACAATGAATAGAAAGAAATAGGTAACTATCTGCTAATGACAACTCAACTTGTCTCATACAAATCAATAAAGTACTGAATGTATATCACCTTTACTGTGATGAATCTCTTCTCTGAACTGCTTGATTAGCCTGCTTTGATTCTGCTCAATTTGATTTTCCCTAATTAATTTTCTGGTCTGTTTGACAACTAATAATCTTGAAGGTTGGCTAAAGCTTCAAGTGCTTCTTCATTTATACATCAGTTCATAACAAAATGGTGTAAACATACAATTATTATAGCATACTACTTTATGCCGCTTACAAAATTAGGTTACAATATCTTAGACAAAACTGTCAGATTAATGATGTATAAAAATAACCTAGATCAAACATTTACAAAAGATCTTCATTTCATTTAATTAATATCATAACAATAAATGATTCTTGATCTTGGTAAAATATTTTTTGATTCTATTGTAACCATTTGCATAGAAGAATGTGTCATTCCTAATTACTATGTCATTTTCTGTGATCCTCGATAAACACTGTATAAACCGCTTGGTGATTGTATTGATGCTCGGTGTTTCTTGTCACTTGGTGTTGGTGTCTGATTCTTGGTAAAACTATTATGTACCTAATGTAAAGAGTAAACTGACTAGTTCATGATGCTTCCATTTACCGACTAAGTTAATATAAGTGACTGGCCGATATCTTTGATAACCTTTGATACTAATGACAATGTTAAATGCTCAATAAAGATAACACAATACTAGTTACCAAGTTGATTTTCATCACCAGAAGGCTAAAATATTTGATGCCACAGGTGAACTAATCGGAAGTGGAGAACATACAATAGGTAATTTTTTCTATCTAGACCTATTTGAAGAAACATGTTTGTTTGCACAATTCGATGATGTATGGTTATGACATAAGAGGTTGTGTCATGTGAACTTTGACAATTTGGTAAATATTAGTAAGATGAAGAAAGTTAGAGGTTTACCAAAATTGAAGAAACTTTATAATGTGACATCTAAAAAATGTCAATTGGGAAAAATGACAAAGTCTAGTTTCAAGAGCAAGACATATACTTTTGATAATATTTTGGAATTGGTTCATACTGACCTTTGTGGACCTATTGGTGTGCAAAGTTATTGTGGTGATAAATATTTCATTATATTTGTTGATGACTATTCGAGAATGATGACTATGATGTTTTTGAAAGATAAATATGATGCCTTTCAGTTGTTTAAGTGGTATTTGGAAAAAGTTGAGAAAGAAACAAGTAAAATCTTGAAATGTCAGTGATCTGACAGAGGAGGAGAGTTCATATCAAATGAATTGAATATATTATGAAATGATAGAGGAATAAAGATACAAATGTCTACACCAAGGAAACCTCCATGGAATTGTATAGAAGAGAGAAGAAATAGATCAATTATGGATTGTGCTAGAAGATTGATGATAGAGAATAATTTTGCACAAAAATACTGGAGAGAAGTTGTAATTATAGTTGTTTATACCTTGAACCGAGTAGAAAATAAGAAAGGTGCAAATTTTACAACTTTTGAATTATGACATGGTTATGCACCAAATGTGAAATAATTTAAAGTATTTGAAAGAAAATGTTATATACTGAAGGATGATATGAATGGAAAAATTGATACTAAAAGTGATGAAAGCATATTCATAGGATATTCCACTAAGAGAAAATCTTACAAGTGTTTGAATTCTAACACTAACAAAGTTGTGGAAAGTGAAATTGTTAGAGTTGATGAATATAAAGAAAAGAATGAAGTTGAGTGTAAGCAAGAACCCAAAGATTACAAATCTTTTGTATAAATGGAAGAAGGAGAGGCCAGTAATATACCTAAACCAGAAAATAAAGACATCAAGCAACAACAAGAAAATACCAAGCATCAAAAGGATGCTTCTAAGAAATCAGAAGAAGAGGTAGAGAATCTACAAGATGAACCTAAAGATCTAGAACAAGAAGAAAGGAGATCCAATCCTACATTGACACAATATGTGAGAAGACATCATAAGCCAGAACAAATCATTGGAGCTAAAGAATTTGAAGTCATGACAATAATTAAGTTAAAAGATCAAACATGCTTGTTATGTGAATTTGAGCCTAAGATAGTGAACGATGCTTTGGATAATGAAGATTGGATTCAACCCATAAATGAAGAAATTGAGTAGATAGAAAAGAACAAAACTTGGACACTAGTATCGAGACCAAAAGACAAGAATGTTATTGGAATAAAGTGGGTATTCAGAAATAAGCTAAATGAACATGGAGAAGTCACTAGGAATAAAGGTAGATTGGTATGCAAGGGATATGCATAGGAAGAAGGCATTGAATATGGGGAGACATTTTCCCCAGTTGCAAGATTGGAAGGAGTGAGAACTCTACTTGCATATACAGCTTTTAAAGGATTCAAAGTGTATCAAATGGATGTCAAATCTACATTTTTTAATGGAATATTGGAAGAAGTATACATTGAACAACCAAAAGGATTTCTTGATCCAAGAAAGAAGTGGATGGTTTGTAAAATACAAAAGGAAATGTATGGATTGATACAAGCCTCTAGAGAATGGTTTTAAAGATTGTACAACTAATTGATAAATATTGGATTTGTAAGAACAAATGACAAAAATAGTATTTGTTTGAAGACTAATCATATTGCTATCAAGTATCATTACTTGAGAGAGCTAGTTCAAGATAAAGAAGTGAGATTTGAGTATGTAAATACAAAGGAATAGTTAGTAGATATATTCACTAAAGAATCACCTAAGGATGCTCATGAGTACTTAAGAGGTAAATTAGGGGTGATTCCCCTAACTAAGGCTACCTAGAATCATATAGGAGCATTGCATCAAATGGAACAAATTAGAATATCTTAAAAATTGCTCTAAAAGAGGTCACACTTTAGGAGTTGCCTAAAGTTGTGAAGAGTAATGAATAAGATCTTGATCAGTCATAAGCAAGATGACAAAGGGAGTAATAAAATTCATAGAACTAACATGAATATATCAACATAGTAAAGATGAATGTATTTGGCATTGTTGTCAAAGAGGGAGAGATTTATTAAACCCAAGGAAGAGATACAGGAAGAGACTTAGAAGAAGTTACCCTAACCAAAGAGGGAGAGATTAAATAAGATAAAGGTAGAGATTTGGTAAACTATTGAAATTTTTTTTTGGATTGGATGGTGACTATGCATCTAGAGTTTGTGGTAGAACATGTGGTGTTGCCATCAATTCCAAAGAGGGAGATTGTTGGGAACTACAATTAAAACAAATATTATATTGTCATTGATGTCAAACCTTAACTCGTGATACTGTTTCTATCTATTAGATTACCATATCTTTTGATTGATGATGAGGATTTGAAAAGAGGAGATAAAAAGAGGACCTAGGGAAAGGTTGAGTTATGTGATACTACAATGGGTACTTTATTAGTTGGCACATTGAAAATATAATTTGTTGTTTATCTTTAACACTAAGTGAAGAAGTCAATATATTTGAAGCATAGGCTTAACCGAGAAAAATATAAGAAATTTAGTTTAAGCCAAGTGATGCTAGTGTCGAGTGAACATGAGTATAAGCTAAGTAAATTTTAATGTCGACCAAGCATCATGTTAGCACATGCAAAAAATTTCATGGCTCTAGCCCTTTTCCCCTGCTCTTTGCAGTTATTTTTAGGTCCCTGGCATAAACCCTTGGTTCAAAATTTTGAAAAAACTAACCGTTGCATTCAAAAGCCTAAGTGTGCCCTAGTTTTGTTCTAATTTCATGTTACTTTTTTGGGCCACTTACTTTTCTTTTATGTCATGTGTGCTTTTCATTCTTTCAGTCAGTTGGCAATTTGCTAAGTCTCCCAGTGGTTGGCTCTACCTTTTCATGATTACGCGACTGAGTGTTCACTTAATATCTTAAAGTCTGGTGGTTACCATCAAATATTATGTGACCCAGCAAAGAAACTTGTTTTCCTTCAGTCACTAAGTAGTGAAATGGTAGGCCCTTTTCATAAAGTGTCACATGTGGACCGACTGTCAGATTTATGCCAATGTGTCATGCAAGTATTGGTTGCCAAAAATGACTTGTATCATGTCAGCGGGCCCAGTTTTAGTTCATCCTGATCTGACGGTTGTCGTGTTTTCACAAGGGGTGTGTCAAAGGTATGTGCTTTTGCGATAGCTGTTGATTTGCTTTCATGACATAGCCTTTCCTTCAAGCGGGTCCACTGCCAGGTGTGTTGACTTGGTGATACCTCATTGGTTGACATAAGTATGAAGTGGAGTGGTGTCAGTGGGACTGGTCTTCTAGGTGTTCAGGCAGATTAAAGTTTGATCTAATCTTGTGGCTATCATTATACCATTGATATAACATGCTTGATTTTTAATGCAGTGGTCTAGCGATAGCTATTGATTCTCCTCAAGCATGCAGGTGGGTCCATTGACACGTATGCACAGTTGGCAAGCTATGATTGGTCCATGTATTAACACCGTGGCATGCTATCAGTGGGACCTAGTTTTTGGATGTGTCAGAGGGTCCTAATCCTGTCAGTGAATCGATGAACAATGTGTGATCTTATGAGTTTTTTTAGAGGCTTAAGATCTTGCGATGGTTGTTGATTTCTTCCATTGTCAAAGCATTGTCAGAGATGGGAGGAGATTCTTGATCTAACGGTGGGCATGTAGTCTGATGGAATCTTGAATGCCTTTGTGATCTTCAGACAACTGTTGATCTTCTTGTAGATGGGCCCAGGTCTTGGTCAGAGGATTTAGTGGTTCTGACAAAGTTTTTTAGTGGCTTGATATATTTTCAATGGGTTTCACTCATACGTGAAGAAAGATAGTAGTTCTCTAAATGGTCTGGCAATTTGGTGAGCAGTGGTTGCGTAGTCGCTATTATTGTTAGCGGTAACTTAAGATATTACGTGAATTGGTGAGGAGTCTTTCGGTTGCCAATTCGCTAGATGTGGCCAGGATGAGTTAAGTTTCTTTTGTCGCTAGGTAATGGAGTTAAGGCTGGGTTAGGAGTTTCAGTTCGTGAATGAGATTGTTTAGTCGCGTGGTCACCAAATGTAAACCAAGATTCCTGTAAAGGTTAAATCATAAGAGACTGTGAAAGGGAGGAATCGAATGGTCAGGACTTAAAACTATTTTAGATTCAAATGTTGACCGCTGATTTGTTGTTAAAGCCATAAAATGACCGTTGACGTTCAAATTCAAATTTGTAGAGGGTTTCGAGCGACAGGAGGTACCAAAATTTATTTTTTAATGGCCGATTTTGATTGATTTGGTGGCACTGGTTGTTGCAGACTGGTCCAAGGGTCCCTGTGGTAGGTGGCATGATGTTTTTGTACTAGGAGAAGTACAATTTTGTGCTTGAGGTATGTTTGTAGGTGGTCGATTTGACTAGTTTTCATGGCAATTCCTTGTTGTTTTGTACTGTCCTCATGGATTTTGATGATTGTAGATCCATCTTAGATTCATTTTGTCTGGGTTGCTTATGTTTCTTCCCCTACAATAAATTTTGATGTAGTTTTTGGTTGGTTGAGTTGTTGAAACCCTAACCCTAGTCACTCGAAGCTTGATGCATACTTTTTGAGGATTCCAAGGTGGCTAGGGGTATAAGAAGTAAAATGTTTTATTTTGAAAGGGTTCTGATCTTGATTAGTTCCAGGGAGTTGTAGCAGGCGGTATCATATTGTATTAGACTGAATAGAATTTCCTTGTAGTCTTTTGTAGGTTATTGAACTGGTTTTGTCTCTTCTTTGTTTTGAACATGTACATGATTCATTATACTTAATACAATTATTTCAAGCTTTCAAGTCTCTCCTTGGTGTCAATCTTGTGAATTCTAGATTTTCTGATCTATTGCATAGGGTTACCTTTGTATATGTTCTAGTCTTCAGTTCTTGATCTAGGATCAAGTGAAATATACTTTGGATAGGACATAGATTCACTTTGATTTGTCTACAAAAGGATATTATAAGTAGTAGATGGGCTAAAATACTTATGTTTATGGCTATGAGTCTTTGAAAATAGTTGGTTCATGTTTCAATGTTTTTATTTGAGATTTGCCCAATGGATAATGGCACTGATCAGAGATTAGTATATTCAGTCGAGTTCAATGTTGGATTGGCCCTTGCTTACTTCTTTCCATCTCTAGATATCAACACTTTTCAAGTTTTAATTGTACTTGGTTGATAGTAGTAACACCCTATAGTAATGGAGAGTTAATGAATGTGAGGTTAGCACTTAGCACTTTCTTACTATTCAATCTATTGTTTAGACCTAGTCTTTGGTGTGTGAAGTATAGTTTTCACTAGGTTAGGTGCACCCACCTTGGTTTTGCAGAGCCAAAAGTGAAGAGGACAGTCTTGTCCCTATAGTTGGTCCAGTTACCCCAAGATCCTTATACATTTTGGAACTAACCAATCCTAAAGTCAACCTAAGGGTATACTGGCAGCCTAAGAGCATAAGCGTTCATTTTGAACACCAACAAGATGGTGACTCTGCTAGGGAAGTGTTACACAAGTCTATAGTAACCAGTAGGTCATCATTGAAAAATAGGGCTATTCTTGTCCCTTGTCTTGTAGTCTCATTTGAATATTTTTTAAGTGGTATTGTAAGATTCCCAATATACTTGGGTGGCAACTCAAACATCTTTGCAGTAGTGCTAGTCAGTAGATTTTTATCAAATGAGTTATAGAGGTACTAGGTCCCGGAGGAACGAGCATCCTAAAAACATAATGGAAGAAGGTATTCCAAACACTTCCAGGCCTAGTTAGACAAGGGGAGGAAAGAAGAAAGGAAATATTTCTCATACTTGGAGAAATAAAAAGGATACAAGACAAGAAACTCAAACCAAGGCTAGTCAAGAAGAAAATATTTTAGAATATGAAGAGGCTATTGATTTGGGATTGAACTAGTATGAGGATGAATTTCAAGTGGGAGATGATGAGTTAGAGACTACTCTCCCTGAATCAAAAGAGATCTTTGAGGAGGTCTATGAATTGGAAAGAAGAGTCCAAGAACAAGTTGCTACCAGGAAACAAAGAGAAAAGGACAAAGAGGATAGAGTAAGACAAGCAATGATAAGGGCTAATCAGCTAAAGAGGTAGTTGTTAGATTTGGAGGTGATTAATTTGGTCCCAGAGCCTGAAAGAGTAGAGGAATAGCCTGTTGTGTATAAAACACATGAGATAACTAGACCTAGAGATAACGGCAAACAAAAAATTATTGGAGTGCAGATTAGTGAACAAATTCATGTGGAAAACCCATTAGATCAAGGGTTGAGATTAGATGCAGATAATGAGAAGGCTAGAAAAGAGAAAAAAATGTGGGATAAAGAGCTAGAGAAGGTAGAGTTGGAGGCTACTACTACAGAAATGAGGAAAAAGATTTATTTTCTCAAGCATACCTCATGACCTTCAAATGTTGTTGCTTCCTTTTTGGGACAAGGTGGAAATCATGGTAACCTTGCAAATCAAACAAATGGCATTTTGAGTGCTGCTAAAATTCCTGATGGTTCAAACACAAGGACATCTACATCTCAAGGAATGGATCCACCACATGGAGTTCCTATTCATGAAAGGTAAAAACAACTTATCTTTCTTGGTATTCGTGGTTATCCTAATGTTTTTCTTGATGAAATTAGAAAGAAACTCCCTAAGTTAACTGGAAACAATGTCATTACATGTGAAGAACATCTAAAAAATTTTATGGATGGTATAGATGACTATAATTTTGAGCCTAATGATGTTGTAATGAAGTTATTTGTACAATCTCTGACCGAGGATGCTAGGGATTGGTTTAGAGGATTGCCCCATGCTAGTATAGGATCTTGGAATGAATTTAAGAATTGTTTCAAAGAGCATTATGGAGATAAAACAAATGAGGGTTTTATTTTGAATGAATTCAATAAAATTAAAAAAAATTAGAATGAAGAGGTCCTTGAATTTAATATAAGATTCCAAAAGGCTATGCATAGGCTACTGCAAGTTATCAGATTAGATGAAAGGGTCTATCTTGTGACATACTTAAATTCTTTTGATGCAAAGATGGGTTACCTCTTAGAACCCTAGAAATCTTGGGGAGGCTTAGAAGTTGGCTATCAACATAGAAAGTAATAGAAGAATATCAGGAAAATTAGGGAGAAGAGATGATTATAGGCCTCAAGTGCAAAACAAGAAAGAAATGGGAAGGTCTGCTAATTTTAAGTCTAAGGAGGAGGACAATCTAAAGCAGATTCTAAGTGCTTTAGAGAGTCTAAAGCCTAATGAAAAAAGAAACAATAAGCTTGCAACAAATGATAGGCCAGCTTCAAGTAATTTTAGCAGGCAACCAAGAATGCAGAATTACCCATACAATACTCAATGGAAGGATGGCAAGCCCATTTTTCCAGTTAAAAGGGATAGGCCTGATGATAGGATTCCTGATCATTTGCAAAGAAATTAAGTTAACATGAATGATGATATCCCATGGTGTACTATTTGTCAATCTCCTCATAGTCCAGAGCATTATGTTATTGCTTTGAGTTTACCTGATAACCAAGAACAAGATGAGTAGTATGCTAAGAGTGGTTGTGGAATGACTTCTTCACATGCATGGGATGAGGTTGACTCTACTAATGATGAGGAGGAAGAATTTGATGATGTTGGATGTGGTGCAGTGAAGTGTGAGGAACATGTTTCCTTAAGGAGACCTTCTGATGAGGAAATTGCACAAATCACTGCAGACATGGTCCCTCAAGCTAGGAGTAATTACAATTTGAGAAGTAGGACAATTGGAGGCACAAGTGGTAAGCTAGGTAGCATGTTTATCAAGAATTCTGAAAGGAATACACAACAACATGAGGAAAAGGAAAAGGGTTCTGGTGTTGTCAGTCAGGTTAAAATAAAAAGGAAGATTGGGCCTACTGCAATACCTAAGGGTAAAGTAAAGACATCAGAAGTAGCTATCCCCATACCTCAAAAGGAAGATGAATTTGTACAAAAGAGTAACTCTGACTTGATTGTCCAAAAAGAGGATAAAGGTATCTCTGAGATTAAGGAAGATATGGGCAACCATTCTTATGTTCCCATTGATATGACTAAATTGCTTTCACAAATAATTGTCAAGGTTCCATTGTTAGAAATGATGAGAATAGAAAAGCACAAGGTCAAGGCCTTGGATTGGGTAAATGGTGCTTCTTCTATAAAGGTCCAAGAAGTGAAAAGAGGTGACAAGCATGTGGCTACTTTAGATGACACACCTGATAGTAAAAATGAAGAAATTATCTCTGAGATTCCTCAGAGGTATTTGGATGCAAACATTGTAAATACTGCATCAGGGATAGTTGATCCTTTTTTCTTGTCCTTATGATAAATGGAAAATTATTGAAGAATTGCATGATTGATTCTGGAGCATCAAACACTATCATGCCTGCAAAGATCATGAGGTCACTGGGACTAAAGGTTGATACACCTCATGGGAGATGCCAAGCTATGGACTCAAGAGAAGTGCCAATTATTGGTACCATTAAGGATTTTCCTTATAAATTAGTAGCATTTCCTGACAAACAATTAACTATGAGTGTTCTTGTAGTCAACATTCCCCCTCAATATGGAATGTTGTTATCTAGAAAGTGGAGTGCCTCCATGGGAGGAAGTATTCAATGTGACTTGTCCTTTGCCACTTTTAGCATTGAAGGAGAAAATGTGAAAGTCTAAAGGGAAGCTAGAACTCCACATATGATTGAGCAGGATGAAGAGGACAATATAAATTGTTTTGTGGACACTGACATTGGTTCTTTCCAAGTTCAGGAGGGAGAGATGCAAGAAAAGGTCAAGCCTGTCTTTTTGGCTGATGATAAAAGTAACATGGCAGAAGGTAATGTATTATGGACCCTATATTTTGATGGAGCAAGTTCAAAGGAAGGTGCTAGAGTAGGAGTGCTATTGATATCCCCAAGTGGTAAGACTTTTAAGTTTTCTTTCACTCTCTTGTTTCCTTGCACTAATAATGTTGTTGAATATGAGGCCCTACTGATTGGTTTGAGACAATCATCAAAACATGGGATCAAACATCTTAGGGTGATTGGTGACTCTGAGTTAATAGTTTCTCAGATTAAATCAAAGTATCCATCAAAGAATCAAAGGCTGAAACAATATAGAAATGTTGTTTGGGATGAAATTGAAGGTTTCAGTGCCTTTGGTATTGATTGGGTGGATAGAAGCCAAAACAGGATGGCTGACTTACTAGAAAACATAGCATTAAGGCCAGAGGATATTACCTTTGTAGGGATATCCAAGATTGAGTGCAAGTCTCGGCCTTCTATCCCAGACAATGTTGAGAATTGGTAGGTATTTTCTGATGATCGGGATATACTAAGGTTTTTGCAATGTGAATCTCATTTTGATGGTCAGGAGATGGATTTCATCACTTTTGTTGACATCAAAAATGGAAAAGAGAATGTTCTTGGGAAGGAAGTTTTGCAATTAAGATCAAATAGGATCCCAAGGGGACTGGTTGCTCTTGAGAGGGCATTTGATGATAAAGAAAGGACTTGTTTTCCTAAATTTTTTGATAAGATAAATGATTTGGAGGAAATAAATTTAGGAACAAGTCAAATACCCAAAAATGTTTACATAGGTAAATGTTTGTCCCAAAGAACTAGGAATAATCTGATTGATCTTCTCAAAAGATTTAGACATGTCTTTGCATGGTCTTATGATGATTTGAAAGCCTATAGAGAAGATTTATTCCAGCATGAAATACCATTGAAGGAAGGAACCAAACCTTTTAGGCAAAAGCTAAGGCCTATGAACCCTACTTTGGCACCAAAAATGCAAGATGAACTCAAAAAGATGATGGATGCTGGCATTATCAAGCCTATCAGACATTCTACTTGGGCGTCAAACTTGGTTCTAGTTAGGAAGAAGAATGGTGACATTAGGTTATGTGTTGATTTTAGGAATTTGAATGTCAATTCTTTGAAGGAAAATTATGGTTTTCCTAATATGGAGAATATGCTATAGAAGGTTACTGGATCAGAGTTAATGTCCATGATGGATGGTTTCTCTAGATAGAATCAGGTCATGGTCAAGGAATTAGAACAATTTAAGACTGCATTCACTACTCCTTGGGGAACATATGTTTACGTTAGAATGCCCTTTGGTCTGACAAATGCAAGAGCTACTTTTCAAAGAGCTATGAATGTAGCCTTTGTAGACTTCATAAACAAGTTTCTAGTGGTATATCAGGATGATCTCACAACATATTCAGATAAGGAAAGTCAACATTGTGAACATCTTGAGAAAAATTTTATTAGGGCCTTGGAGTTTGGGATCTCTTTGAATCCAAAGAAGTGTTCTTTTGGTGTTGTGGAAGGCAAGCTCTTAGGACATATTGTGTCCAAGGATGGAGTGAGAATTGACCCTGAAAGGGTTATGGCTATAGATAAACTTTCACCACCTAGAAATGTTAAAGGAATATAGTCTTTCTTTAGGTAGGTAAATTTCCTAAGGAGATTTGTCACAAATTTTGCAGAAATCAGTATCCCTATCTCTAGGATGTTGAAAAAGGAGGAAAAGATTGAGTGGAATGAAGAAGCAAATGAATCTTTTAGAAGTATCAAAAAGGTCATCAAGGATGCTCCAGTTTTAAGGACACCTGATTATGGTAAGCCCATGTAGATATTTTCTTTTGCTTCTTATCATACAGTTGCAGCAGTTTTATTACAAAAGAATTTAGATGGATATGAACAACCCATATCATTTTTTAGTAAATCCTTACAAGCAACAGAATTGAAATATGATATTACTGAGAAACATGCTTATGCTTTAGTCAAAGCAGTTAAGGCTTTTAGATGTTATCTTTTAGGAGCTAAGGTGGTTGCTTATGTTCCTAGTGCTGCAGTTAAGGATATATTGATGCAATAAGAAGTTTTAGGAAAAAGATGTAGATGGATCAATAGGATCCAAGAATTTAATATTGATATCTAGATTACAAAATTGGTAAGAGGCTTAGGTCTTGCAAAGTTAATGGCACAAAGCAATTTAGTTGCAAATCATGTGAATGTGTTAGAAGAAGAACAAAGGCCATACATTTGTGATATGGATTATTATGATTGGTACAAAGATATTATTGGCTACTTGCAAAGATTGGTCCTTCCCCCCGAGATGGATGAAAATAGAAGGAGAACTATCAAGTTGCAATCTACAAGGTATGTCATTATACATGGTAAGTTGTGGTGGAGAAGCAATGAAGGAGTATTGCTAAAATGCATAGACCATGAGAGGTCTAAGGCTCTGTTAAAGGAAATGCACCAAGGTGTGTGTGGAGGACATATTATGGCAAAGACCACAGCCCACAAGATCCTTAGGTCTAGATTTTGGTGGCCTATAGTTTTTAAGGATACCCATCAGTTTGTAAGAAAATGTGATGCATGTCAGAGATTTGCCTGAAATTTGAAGTTTAATGGGAATTTACCACTCAGACCTATTGCAGTTCAGGATCCATTTTAGAAGTGGGTTATTGACTTCATTGGGGAAATTCAAAATAAGTCTAGTGGTGGACATTCTTACATACTAGTGGCAACAGACTATTTTACTAAGTGGGTTGAAGCTATCCCCACTAGAAAGGCTACTAGCAGAGTGGTGATAGATTTTATGATGCAAAACATCCTTACCAGGTTTGGTTGCCCACAGGTAATTGTGGTTGATAATGCAATGTGTTTTAGATCATAGGAATTTAGTGATTTTTGTCAGCAGTATGGGATACACATTTCATTTTCTTCTCCATATCATCCACAAGGAAATGGCCAAGCTAAGTCTAGTAATAAAAGTCTGATTAAGATTCTCAAGAGAGTGTTGGACAAGAATAAGAAATCTTGGGACTCAAAGTTATGGTGGGCACTGTGGCCTAATAGGGTAACTGTAAAGAAGGCCATAGGTTGTGCTCCATTTGATTTGGTATATGGAATAGGTGCTAGATTGCCTCAAAATAATCTATTGCAGATGTACAAGTTTATCCAAGCATATGATGAGGACTTGAATGATGAAATGAGAGTAAGAATGAATGAACTGATCCAATTGGAAGAGGTAAGGATGGATGCACATGAAAGAAATGAGGCATTGCAGAGACAATGTAAGAATTTTCTTGATAGGAGGGCCACCCAAAGAAGTTTTGAAATTGATGACCTCATCTTGATGTGGAATACAAGGTTGGAAGATAAGGGGAAGCATGGAAAGTTTGATCCAATTTGGTTGGGCCCTTATCTTATTGAAAGCAAATGGGGGATAGATTCTTATGTTCTGAAAGATTTAACTAGTGGTACTTTGGAATTGCTTGTTCATGGACAATTCCTAAAGTTTTACTTCTCTTGAAGTATCCTTTCCATGAGTAGTAGTTTAGGTTTCCCTTGTGTAGTCATTTGTTTTTGCTTTTTGTGTGTCGAAGTTTTGAGTTGGTCTGCTCTTCCAGGAGATTCTAGCTTGCTCATTGTATCTACAGGAGATACACGTCCCCAAGTATGAGCCACTGTTAGCACATGCAAAAAATTTCATGGCTCTAGCCCTTTTCCACTGGTCTCTACAATTATTTTTAGGTCCCTGGCATAAACCCTTGGTTCAAAATTTTGAAAAAACTAGCCTTTGCATTCAAAAGCCTAAGCGTGCCCTAGTTTTGTTCTAATTTCATGTTACTTTTTTGGGCCACTTAGTTTTCTTTTATATCATGTGTTCTTTTCATTCTTTCAGTCAGTCGGCAATTCACTAAGTCTCCTAGTGGTTGGCTCTACCTTTTCACAATTATGCAACTTAGTGTTCGCTTAATATCTTAAAGTCTGGCGGTTACCATCAAATATTATGTGACCTGGTGAAGCAACTTGTTTTCCTTCAGTCACTGAGTCACAAAATGGTAGGCCCTTTTCATAAAGTGTTACATGTGGACTAGTTGTCAGATTTATGCCAATGTGTCATGCAAGTATTGGTTGCTAAAAATGACTTGTATCATGTCAGCGGGCCCAGTTTTAGTTCATCCTAATTTGACATTTGTTGTGTTTTTGCAAGGGGTGTGTCAGAGGTATGCACTTTTGTGATAGCCATTGATTTGATTTCATGACATAGCCTTTCCTTCAAGCGGGTCCACTACCAGGTGTGTTGACTTGGTGGTACCTCATTGGTCAATAGAAGTATGATGTGGAGTGGTGTCATTGGGACCGGTCTTCTGGGCATTCAGGCAGATTAAAGTTTGGTCTAATCTTGTGGCTGTCATTATACTGTTGATATAACATGGTTGATTTTTCATGCAGTGGTATAGTGATAGCCATTGATTCTCTTCAAGCCTATAGGTGGGTCCATTGACATGTATGCATAGTTGGTGAGCTATGATTGGTCCATGTATTAACACTGTGGCATGTTGTTAGTGGGACCCAGTTTTTAGATGTGTCAGAGGGTCTTGATCCTATCAGTGAATTGACGAATGGCATGTGATCTTATGGGTTTTGTTAGAGGCTTAAGATCTTGCAATGGCCATTGATTTATTCTAGTGTCAGAGGGTTGTCAGAGATGGGAGGAGATTCTTCATCTAATGGTGGGCATGTAGTCTGATGGAATCTTGAATGCCTTTGCAATCTTCAAACGACCATTGATCTTCTTGCAGGCGGGCCCAGGTCTTGGTCTGAGGTTTTAGCGGTTCTGACAAAGTTTTTTAGTGGCCTGATATATTTTCAATGGGTTTTGCTCATTCACAAAGAAAGATAGCATTTCTCTAAATGCTCTGGTGATTTGGCGAGCAATGGTCATGTAGTCGCTATTATTGTTAGTGGTAACTTAAGATATTATGTGAATTGGTGAGGAGTCTTTCAGTTGCCAAATCACTAGATGTGGTCGGGATGAGTTAAGTTTCTTTTGTCACTAGGTCATGGAGTTAAGGCTGGGTTAGGAGTTTCATTTCATGAATGAGATCGTTTAGTCCCATGGTCACCAAATGTAAACTAGGATTCCTATAAAGGTTAAATCATAAGAGACCGTGAAAGGGAGGAATCAGATGGTTAGGACTTAAAGTAGTTTCAGATTCAAATGTTGACCGTTGATTTTCTGTTAAAGCCATAAAATGACCGTTGAGGTTCAAATTCAAATTTGCAGAGGGTTTCGAGCGACAGAAGGTACCAAAATTTATGGTTTTAATGGCCAATTTGGATTGATTTGGTGGTGCTGGTTGTTGCAGACTAGTCCGAGGGTCCCTATGGTAGGTGGCATGATGTTTTTGTACCAAGAGAAGTATGGTTTTGTGCTCAAGGTATGTTTTCAGGTGGCCGATTTGACTAGTTTTCATGGTGATTCCTTGTTGTTTTTTACTGTCCTCATAGATTTTGATGATTGAAGATCCATCTAAGATTCATTTCCTCCAAGTTGCTTATGTTTCTTCCCCTGCAATAAATTTTGATGTAGTTTTTGGTTGGTTGAGTTGTTGAAACCCTAAGCCTAGTCACTCGAAGCTTGATGCATCCTTTTTGAGGATTCTAAGGTGGCTAGGGGTATAAGAAGTAAAACATTTTATTTTGAAAGGGTTTTGATCTTGATTAGTTTCAGGGAGTTGTAGCAGGCGGTATCATATTGTATTAGATTCAATAGAATTTCCTTGTAGTCTTTTGTAGGTTATTGAAGTGGTTTTGTCTCTTCTTTGTTTTGAACATGTACATGATTCATTATACTTAATACAATTATTTCAAGCTTTCAAGTCTCTCCTTGGTGTCAATCTTGTGAATTCTAGATTTTCTGATCTATTGCATAGGGTTACCTTTGTATATGTTCTAGTCTTCAGTTCTTGATCTAGGATCAAGTGAAATATACTTTGGATAGGACATAGATTCACTTTGATTTGTCTAAAAAAGGATATTATAAGTAGTAGATGGGCTGAAATACTTATGTTTATGGCTATGAGTCTTTGCCAATAGTTGGTTCATGTTTTAATGTTTGTATTTGAGATTTTCCCAATGGATAATGGCACTAATCAGAGATTAGTATATTCAGTCGAGTTCAATGCTGGATTGGCCCTTGCTTACTTCTTTCCATCTCTAGATATCAACACTTTTCAAGTTTTAATTGTACTTGGTTGATAGTAGTAACACCCTATAGTAATGGAGAGTCAATGAATGTGAGGTTAGCACTTAGCACTTTCTTACTATTCAATTTGTTGTTAAGACCCAGTCTTTGGTGTGTGAAGTATAGTTTTCACTAGGTTAGGTGCACCTGCCTTGGTTTTGCAGAGCTAGAAGTAAAGAGGGCAGTCTTGTCCCTATAGTTGGTCCAGTTACCCCAAGATTCTTATACATTTTGGAACTAACCAATCCTAAAATCAACCTGAGGGTATATTGGCAGCCTAAGAGCATAAGCATCCATTTTGAACACCAACACATCAATAATTGCCAAGTATCAGAGAATGAACTAAGAGAAGAGAGTGTTTGGTGCGTAGAACAGTCAAGTGATGAATGATTTATTCAGTAATGACTGAGTACATGAATGCAGTATCAACCGAATGTCAGTAATTTATAGTTTGTGAATTAATTGAGAATCCCAGCCGACATAGTTGAATTGTTGGGATATATAAAATGTCTTGACATTAATAATGAATGATCTAGAGAATTTAATGCATTGTAAACCATTTTCTTATGGATTCAAGGAGAAGTTTTGAGAAGTATCTAGAAAGATAAGGAGGAGAACAAAATGATGGAAGCATTCAATGAATCTAACCTAAACCTAAGATCTATGGATGAGATTAATTGAAAAAAGATTAATCTACCTAATCAAGGAGGTATAAGGATGACCTAATTGCTAGTTATGAAAAGATGTCAAAAAATGTTGATGTTATTAACTAATAAACCTAAGAAGAAGGCTAAGAAGAGCTGAATAGAGTTGAGGTGATTACTTTCAAAGGGATTTTCGAGCAGATTAGAGATGGAGATGGTAATGAAGGGTAGTTAGTAAATTAGCATATGAGCATATAGGATCCATATTTTCAAAGTGAGTTGTATATTTCAGATCAGAACCTATTGTTACTTTCTAACCATTGTATGAGTTAAAATCCTTTAATCAAGGTTGACCTAATAGTCATATTGTAAACCCTTTAATAAAGGTGACATTGTAATGGAATGTTCTTAAGCCCTCTAACCAGACCACTCTTAATAGGGTGATTAAATCCTTTAATAGACTCACACCTAACAATGTGTATGGTAAACCTTTAATAGGATTCTCTTCTCAAAGAGCTCACTTTAGAAGAGTGAAAATTTGGTAGCATGTTATTGGTGGTTTTCCCCATATTGGGTTTCCAATTAAATCCTTGTGTCATACTTGTGTGAATGTTATTTAAAGTGTTATGTTGTTGAAAGTTTTATATTCTACAAGTTGATTACTTTTGGACATTGGAATGCAAGTTTTATGTTACCGATATATTCTATAGAGACTGAGTGAATCGCTGAATATATCTAAGATTGTTGAAGTATTTAAAAGTTGAATTGGTACATCTGGACCTGAGGATAATTGATTCACCCCCTCTCAGTTATTATAAAATCATTCTAACACTATTAACATTATGTTTATGACATAGGGTCCATCCTATGAGAAACAATGAAAGGAATTCATAGAATGGCCCTATAATCCATAAAACCCTTTAAAAAATGCAAGAAAATAGATCAAAATAGCAAGAAAATGGAGCTTTTATTGAAGACTTCCTTCCCTATTATACTTTGTACAATCCATACATATGCATAAACCAATCACTTGAAATACTTTATAGACTCATGTTCCAACTTCCCCAACTGATCCAAGTAAGTTTGGTCAACTAAAACTCTCTAAATAATGTGATTTTGCTAATCGTGCCAAAAGGCTAGTTAGTCGTTACAATTTAAAATTTGAATTTAAAACCTTATCTAAATTAACTCCTATGCACTTCTAAATGTCTAAACCCATGATTTTGATCCCTTATTACATGATTAATGACACCAAAGACCCTACTAGACCCTTTTGACACTATTTTATCACATCTAATGATTTTTGGTCTTAGGGTCCTTATCATGATCCTTAGGACATTTTACTCTTATATTGAAATTGTCAATACTACATGACATTATTGTCTTCAATATGTCATAATTGACTCTTAGGGATACTTGGACTTCATCTTTGACCTTGTCATATATAGTGTTCTTCATGTGCCCTCTTGGTGCACCTGCACCAGAGGGCCAAGATAATAAACTAGCATTCTTGTACGACAAAGTGCAAGTAAGATCAAGGTGGGCAGTAACTCATACAATAGGATGTTTAGAAATGATCAAGATGTGCCAGATAGGAGGGTTTTTACATTGAGTTTTGAAATGTTTTGATTATTTTTTTTGCAAGTGTCCAATTTTTTAGTTTCCCAGTGTTGTGTTGGTTTTCAATTGTTTTTGGTATGTTTTTCAAATGGTTTAATGATTAACAATTACATCAAATAGACAGTATAAAGGGGAATCAAAATACAAGCTAGCCTAAGGAAATTTGCATATGAAGAAAGCCTTTTCTTGAAAACCTAGGTACACACCCCATAGCTAATCAAAATATGACCACTAGAAAACACATAATGGATCTCTGAATGTGATATTAGTAGACTCCAAACAGTAATGGGAGCATGATATTGAAAGTGATGTTGGGGACATTACTATCTCATTTGCACAAATATTATCAACCTTTCCAAGGTGAATTAGGTAGCTTCTAACCTAAGGGGTTTAGTAAGGGTTTCCATTCATAACTATCCCTTGTAATTCCACAAGAAGGATTGAGGTCTATAGCCCTACAAGTACTCAAATATAGTAGCCTCACACATAGGATTGATGTCTCTCATTCGTATACATATAAAAGTATATTCCATCATAGTCTTGTAAATAGAATTAAGACATAAGAATGCCCTACAAGTACCAATTTATTGTAGTCGTGCATGTAGGATTTAGGCCCTCAATCCCTATGTACATATTAGAGTAAACATAATAGATATAGACAAGTCCTTCGAGACTTTAATCTCAAAAGGAGGATTTTGATTATAGAGGGTCGAAATGGTCAGGTTGACATTTCCCAATTGAGTTATTCCTATAGGATTTTTTTCCTCACCAGAAGGCTCACTAAAAGGTACACATGCAATAGACAAAAAAGTTTCGAGGGTCTAGATTTCTTATTGTCTATATAGACAACATGATACTCTGCTAACTCTAAGATTTTAAAAGAAACATCAAGAATGAAAGTTCATTTACCTGATCCATTTTTAATGATCAATTTGATGCTTCTAGGGTTTTTATTATCTATACAGACAAGAGCATAATCCCCTAACAAAAAAATAAACACAAAATATGAACCTATGAACATGCTTAAGAAAAAAAATTATGAAGACATGATGTTTTCTTGTATTTCATTAGGCAACCTACAAGAATTATGTTAGCTTTTTCAAAAGATAAGAAAATACTAGAGGACAAGCAAGGGTCAACGTTAGCAAAAATCAAATCCAATCAAGAAATAAGGACTCGATTTATCAAATTTGATAAGTTTTAAAAAATCTAATTGTTTCAACCATTATTTTTCATCCAAATTAAAATTACAAAGAATGAACCCCTATTATAATTTGAAGAGCTTTCCAGAAATGTAATTTTTTTAGAAAAATTGAATGATTTGCATCAAGAATTCATTTTTTATGAAAAAATCACAAAAAAATTATACATCACAAAAAACTAATTTGAAAAATCTAAATTTTTTACTATAGACTCTAGACATCAAACTCAACCTATAATAGAAAAATTATCATAAAATTCCTTCATTTGTGCCCAAAATTATTTTTTTTATGAAAAATCATAAACAAATTATAAATTACTAAAAATTGGTTAGAAAAATCTAAATTTTTTACTTTATGATACTAACATTAGCCCCAACCAAAAGCAAAATTTTATTGTAAAATTCATTGATTTGCGCCTAGAATTAATTTTTATGAAAAATCATGAAAAATTTATAAATTGCCAAAAATTGATTGGAAAAATCTAATTTTTTTACTGTATGCTCTTGACATCAACTGGAAGCTGCAGTAAAAAATTGATTTAGAACTTCCATGAATTTTAGGAAATATGGAAAAATATTTGAAAACCTGCATTCAAAAATAAATCAGCAAAGAAAAACTTAGTGATCTAAAAAATCAAGGATTCGAGTCCAAAAATTGATATTTAGCCTCATGGTGGGTGCCAAAGATGTTTGTGTGAAATTTGATCCTGCAAGCTATAATAACAAAAACTTCAATAAATCATTAGATAGATGGTTTGTCAAATGATATCAGATAAATAAATATATAAAACCATACAATTCAAACTATTTCCTCCAAAACAATGCGAGTATCGATGCTCTTAGATTTTTCAAGCAATATTAGTAACTTAATTACACTGAGACGAAGGGTTTCTATATGAATGCAAGATTAAACTATATTATTGTATTTTTGTTATGCAAATAAGATATGAAATTAATCTAAATTCAATGAAAGAAACATGATTTCTACGCTACACGTGATATGAAAATAATGACAACAACAAGATCAAACTCTCAAATTCTCAAATTTATGTGCAATGCTCCTTTACAAAACCAAAAAAATAACAATTTTATCAAAATTACACATAATGAATAAGAAGAGGAGCCTTCTTTTTATACAAACCCTGATAAAAATCAACGATAGAGATTGATTAAGATGAACAATCGAGATTAATCCAAAGCTGAAGTAGAGTTGAGTTAAAACTTGCTTTTTTAGTTGATTTGAGGAAATAATTCATAAAACATATTGATTTAATCTTTTATGCTCAAGTTAACAATATTTTTTCCTTTTATTTGATTTAATAAATTGTGAAACTCAACTTTTTAACTCAAAATTGCCTTGTTTTTATCAATATTTTTCCTTGTTTTTATCAATTTTGAAGATAATCCATTATTTTTGTCAATTTTGAGAGCTTATCTCAATTTTTGAATATTTAATTCAATTTTAGAGAATTTAATTCAAATTAATCCCTTTTGATATGTAAACAAAAAATGGGTTCAATTTAATTAATGTGTTAGGACATTTAATTAAATTAATTGATGTGAATTGATTTAATTGCTAAATTTTGTTGATTTTTAGAAATTAACTGATTTTGATGATTTTGCAACTTTGATGATCAGATTATATTGAATGATAGAAATTGAATTGTCTTTTGGGTTAGGAATTTTATGATTATGATCAATAATTGAGATTAGGGGCCTATGGTTTAGGAGACCAATTTTTAGTGATTGTATTTTCCCCTCTTTGAATTAATGTGTGAGAAATGCTTTTATTCAAAGAACACCTAGTTTTTAAGCTTAGAATTGTTTGATATGAAGTGATGAAACTATTCCTAAGAAAGAGAAACCAAATCTAAGGTTGACAAAATGAAGATCGATTGATCATTTGAAAGATACCGATTTTGAACTTGATTGAACTAGAATTGATGAAACTGACTTTGAACTTGATAGAATGAAGACTGATTAATGATTTTAAAATATATTAATCTCGAACTTGATTTAACAAGGACTAATGAAAGTGACTCTGAACTTGATGAATGAATACCAATTGATGATAAGACTAGAATATCCAACTTGATTTTGGGCGATGAAACTGAATATCTATATGTTGATCGATTGAGATAACTGACTTGATATGTGTCTTAATGAAGAACATTACCATATTAAGAAGGCAATATAAGATTGATATGGATCCCAATGAACTTGATATTTCCCTATAGATATGATTGCATTGCAATAGATTATATGTCTATCTGAGTGATTTGATATGAAGCGATGAAATCACTCATTTTGAAGGATTGAAGAACCTCAAATTGATATAGTTTCTGATGAAGTTGAGATACCCCTAGCGATGAGGTCTTGTTTGATTATTTGATTGATTTAATTTTATAAATTGATAATGTATTGATCATTCCCCCTCGGGAGAGAAATCAAAATATGATGAGGTACCATACTAATTCTAGGCAATTTGATTGACTAAAAGCATGTGATTTGGATTAGACATGATGTAGAAAACTTTTGATCTAATTTTAATTTAGTTACATACATTTGGGAAGCCATTCTACACTTGATTGGGGTCCCCTTGATCAAGTTTGACCAAGTTTGACCATAGTTTGGTCATGGTTAGCACATAGAATGAATTGAGATAAGATTAGAATAGATTTTGGGTTCATTTTGCATTGTGATGAGTGATTGCACAAGAGGTCAACTATGTTTGACCAAAAATTTATTTTGAGAATTGGCAATTTAGACTGTGACAAATGTTCATTTCAATCTTGAAACTAAATTCAGGGCCATCAAATTAGATAGGGTTGTAATTTATAAGTCAATTGGAGCACTTCCAAAATTAGGTCAAATATGTATATCAAAGAGTCAAAAGGTTAACATCTCATGCAGGAGATATTGTGTCAATATATAGGTACTTGATTGTGTCTTTAAAAGGTCTATAGTTAGCTTCTTGTGATAGTATGATGAAAACATTAACATAAATTGTTAGTTTAGAAGCTCTCTCCTCACAAAATATGCATAATTTTCAGAAATAATATTACCTTGTTAAAAAAATCTTGAATGCAAACTCTACCATGAATGTAGCCTAGGACTTAGTCACTAATATTTAATATGTTCATTTTCATCAATGAGTGTTTGAGACATGAAATATCGATATAACCCTCATTGGCAAGGAAACCATGAGGATATGAATATTACATAGTCTAATTAAGTGTCAAAAGTAGACATAAGCACCAAGGCACAAAGAGCCAGGATAGCCTGAATGTCATATCCTTTTGATATGGGAAGTGAGTATAAGCATCAGGGCATATAGCGCCAAGATGACCTGAAGGTATCTTGTGTGAAAATACAATAAAAAAGATAGAGATCCCTCTTTTCCTATGAAATATTGATTGTTATGTCCACAATGACCCTTTATCTTTCATACCCTAGGATAAATTTTAGCATTGTGTACCTGCACTAACCTATATGTTCATATCCTTGGGTAGATATTTACATTACAATAGTAATAAGAAATCACTCACTAACAAACAAGGAGAAGTTGAAACCTCACTAAAGCATCCAAATAAAGAGGGTGGATGTATATGCAGTGTTCAAATTGTGCTAGAGGTTCATACCATAGAAACCCAATTTTTGTAACACTTTCAGATGATTAGAACTAATCCTAGAAATAGGAAATCATGAAAAAAAAAGTATTAAATTCCCCCAATCCTTGCTTCTCTAAATCAAGATAGACATCCTTGATTTCCTCATGGGGTACAATAATCGAAATGCTAGTTGTAACAAATAACATACATGTTAGGAATGAATGCTAAATTTTTGGCAACCATTCTGTAGTAGTTGTTGTTGCATTCATGACTATGATTGTCATTGATGTCAACACAGTGACCTTTTGGAGATTTACAGAGGAGCAGACAGTGTTTGGATTAGCGCACATGGGATATTGCAGATAGAGCTATGTGATGTTGAGGATTTACTCTTTATGTTTATGGTTAAGAGCGCAGACAATAATTCATTTATTCATGGAAGTTATGAGCATTTTGGTAGAAGCAGTATTCAGGCAGTGTTCCTGAGTAGCGGTTTGTGGAAATCAGATGATATCTCCTAATCAGGACAGAATTTGGTTTTGTGCAGTTAAAGGGAATTTTTAGACATGTTGATAGTGATTTGGATGATAGTGCAAACTTCAAGGTCGCATGAGTGGAGAATTATTGTATTTGGAAGCTGACAATTTTGTGTAATTTTGATGTAGCGTGTGGAAACTTTTATTTTGTAATTGGATGCCGACTCATTTGTAATTACTTGAGTGTGGTATAAAAGAAGGAATTTTTTTCCTTATTGTAATGTGGTTGAATGTTGATGTATGCATGAAGTGAAGAAAAGAGCTATTGCAATTGTGAAAGTGAAATTGTGAAGGAAGACATGCGAGGTACAAAGATTTGAAATTGAGATCTGGTGTAGCAGTAAGTGCGGTTTGGCATAGTCAGAGAAGAGGTAACATATTGTTGAGATCAATAATATTTTGGTATTATTTGATTGAGTAATACAAAGATTAGTTGGACAGTGTGTTTAGTGATCTTACCCTGAAGCTGTTTGGACAGTGGGTCCTTCTGTCTTCCATAACTCTTGACAAGGTTAGAATCTTTTAACAGGGATTCAAAATCTCCTAACAGAGATTCATATGTACTGAATGTATTTCATAAGACTCCTAATAGAGTCCATCCTTTCACAAGGAATATTCATATTAGTGCATCTTTTGTGGGCACCATTCCCACTAGGGTTTACTCTTTGATCAAGAGGTTCCCTAGTCAACATATCTTGTGTCATTGTGTTATTGTGCATGAATATCCTTTTATGGTTGGTAATTATATTGCTTACATGGTTAAATGTTGTTGAAGTTGATAAAAGTTATAATTATCAGATAACTGATTCAACCCCCCTCTCAATTATCTTGGTGGACTTTACTTTCTAACAATTGGTATCAGAGCAGTAGGTCCTTGAAAGAGAAGTTTAATAGCTTAAGGAGATCCATGGCTAATTTCAAGAAAGAAAGCTGTAATTTTGATGGAGTGAATTTTGACAGTTGGAAAGAAAAGATGAAGACACATCTACTATTTTTAGGACAAGGTTATTGGTTGATTACAAAGAATGAAAAGACTATCATTGAAGAGGATAATCTTGAAACATGTGCTGGAGATGAGAGAGATCTATTCATGTGTAACATACTTTCCAGAGAAGCACTTTTGACAACCCTTCCAGAGAATGAGTACAGTCACGTAAATTGTTTGAAAACATCTCATGAAATTTGGAAAGCTTTACACTCTACTTTTGAAGGTGATGAACATGTAAAGAAAGTTGGATTACATAATTGGATATAGGAATTTGAAGATATAAGAATGATGGAAGATGAATCTTTTAGAAGCTATATTGGTAGAATGTTAGAAATTGTTGCAGGGATAAAATATTGTGGAGGAACAAAGATAGAGAATGAAGTAATATGGAAACTTTTGAGGACATTGACTCCTATGTTTAAGAAAACAACCCAGATGATTGAACAAGTTATACCTTGTACTTCAAACTTTACAAGAGAGACTCTTCTTGGAAGATTGGAAGCAGTACAAATGAACCTTAGGTTATCAGGAGACTTGCCTAGAATGGAGACAACATTCAATGCTCTTAGTGTGAGCCCTTCTTTGTCAAGAAGCATCAGTGTGAGTGGAGATTATGCTGGCAGCAATAGATCTAGAAATGAAGAAGATAGGAAGATTGAACAAGGTATTGCCTTGCTTGTGAAGAGAGAACTAGACAATAAGAAAAATTTTAAATGTTGGACTTGTCAAGAATATGGTCATTTTGCATCTAAATGCCCTAAGAGTAAAAAAGTATAGAAATAATTTCAAGCCTAGAAGATCTAAGGAATGTTATTATGCTAATGATGAAGATCTTGAAGCTAGTATAGAAAGAAATCTAAGTGAAAGTGATGCTAAGAATAATGATGACATAGGATTTGTAGCAATTAAAGAAGAAAATCTTGAAACTGATGTTAAGAAAGAAAAAGCCCTAGTTTCTCAAGTTGAAAAGAAAGCTAATTGGATTATAGATAGTGGTTGTTCACATCATATGACTGGAGACATGAAAAAATTCATAAAGTTTAATGATTATGATGGAGGAGTCATTAGAGTTGGAAACAATGCACCTTGTTTGATTAAAGGTATATGATCTATTACTCTTGATGGAAAGACTAATACTAATGATGTTTATTTTGTGGATGGTTTGAAACATAATCTCTTGAGTATTGGACAGTTAGTTGATAAGGGATATCAAGTTTGGTTTACTAAGAAAAATTGTGTGATAAAGGATATAGATGGAAATTTGATTGGAATTGGATCTAGAACCAGAGGTAATGTATTTCAGTTGAATCCTACTGAGATGACATGTTTGATTACTAAGATTGAGGAGAGTTGGTTATGGCATAGAAGCTTTTGTCATATAAACTTTGATAACATTGTGAAAGTGAGTATTACACTTGCAGTAAGAGATTTTCTTAAAATTATGAAGCCTACTAACATGATTTGCGAGGAATGTGTGATGGCTAAACAGAAGAGAAGTTCATTTCCTAGTAAGAAGTTTACATCTGTAGACAAGTTGGAGATTGTTCATATAGATTTGAGTGGTCCTACCAGGACTAGAGGATTCTATGGAGAAAGGTATTTTATGATTCTTGTTGATGATTTTACAAGAATGATGTGGATTGCATTTCTTAAAGAAAAGTCTGAAGCATTTGATGAGTTTAAGATCATTAAGAATAAAGTTGAGAATGAATCTAGAGTGAAGATTAAATGTTTAAGATCTGATAGAGGTGGAGAATTTACTTCTAGAGAGTTTAACACCTTTTGTGAAGTGAATGGTATTAAGAGACAATTTTCAGCCCCTAGAACACCTGAACAAAATGGTATTGCAGAAAGAAGAAACAGATCAGTGACTGAAGTAGCAAGACCTATGTTATTTGAGAATGATTTGGAAAAGATATTTTGGAGAGAAGTAGTAAACACAATGGTGTATACAATGAATAGAGTACAAATTAGAGGAGACACAGACAAGACACCCTATGAATTATGGTTTGGACATGCACTCTCAGTTATGTATTTTAGAATTTTTGGAAGCAAATGTTATATTAAGAGAGATGATGATATTGGAAAGTTTGATCCTAGAAGTGATGATGGTATTTTTCTTGGATATTCTTTGAAGAGAAAAGCATATAGATGTGACAATAAGAGAACTAAGACTATTGTTGAGAGTGAAAATGTTAAAGTTGATGAAAAGTTCAAAATTTAGGAAAGAATGCTTGATTATAAATCTGACGAAGGAGCTATACTTAGCCTAACACTGAAACTACTGAATTATTCTATGACACTGACAGTGATTTGTTGAATGAAAGCCATAGTGAAGTTATTGAAGAACCGACACCTGAAGTGAGATATGAGATAGTGACACCTAACAAGAATTTATCAAGGAATCATCCTATTGAGTAGATTATTGGAAGCATTGACAGAGGAGTTCTGACTCAAAATAAGGTACAAGAACAGTTATGTTTGATTTCTGAAATTGAACCTAAATCTACTAGTGAAGCTTGTGAAGATGAACATTGGTTTAAAGCTATGAAAGAAGAACTAGATCAAATTGAAAAGAACAAGACATGGGAATTGGTCTCTAGACCTAAAGATAAGAATGTTATTAATGAAGGGTGCTCCCCTTAATGCCACAAACACATAACAAAAATAGAGAAACAACAACAATATGCAAGAACAAAAAATTGGCTTCTTATTATCTCCACAAATGTGGAATTACAAACTTTCAGAATTACAATATGCAAAGCCACATGGGCATTCCCTTACAATATTCTATAGGACAAAGCCTTGAATCAATACTCAGATCTACTACCTAGAACTGCCCTAGACAACACTATGGGCCTTCTTTATATAGGCATTTTCCACCGCCTGAGAATGTTCTAGAAATTTAGCCCTTAGGGCTGACCAAACTTAGAATTATTTTATTTTTCAATATATTAAATCAAAGTCAGCTCAAAATAACTTTTGAGACCCAAACAAAAATTTTGAAGAAAAATTATTTTTCACCATTTCAGGTGACCCAACTTCTGGAGACCATAAGTCATCACTAGTTGACCTGATTGACTATTATAACCCCATTTCAAAAAGGCCACAAAGCACTCTACACACTTGACTGGTGCAAGCACCTGTCACCCAAATTGCTGACCTCATTCGGGGCCTCTAAAGCCTTCAAAACTGAGTTCAAAGTTTCTGTACCCTACTGCCAATACTGAAAATCTTCAATATCTTCAAAACTAGACCTAATCTAGCGATGAAACTTTACTAACAAGCTGATATGATCGAGATGAACCTCCACATGTAAAATCAGAACATTCCAAGATCATATGACCAACTCAGTAAAAATAGAAAGTTTCCAGAAATAGTATCTCTGCACAAGATAGCCCTTATTGAATACAAAAACAAAAATATTTTTGGGTGATGCAAGATTGCTCTTACACCCTAGATGCTCCTACATCAGTTATTGGAACTAAATGAGTATTCAGAAACAAGATGAATGAACAAGGAGAAGTAGTAAGAAACAAAGAAAGATTGGTATGTTAGGGATACTCACAGCAAGAAGGAATTGACTATGAAGAAACTTTTGCACTAGTAGCAAGAATTGAAGCAGTAAGAATGTTTTTGGCCTACGCAGCTTATAAGAAATTTAAAGTATATTAGATGGATGTGAAATCTACATTTCTGAATGGTGAATTGGAAGAAGAAGTCTACATTGAGAAACCTAAAGGTTTTCCTTTGACTCAAGAAGGAGATATGGTATGTAAACTGAAGAAAGCATTATATGGACTAAAACAAGCACCTAGAACTTGGTATGCAAGATTGGATAAGTATTTGTTAAAATTAGGATTTACAAAACGAACAACTGATAGCAATCTATACACAGAAGAAATTGAAAATGGTTTTTTGATTGTAGTTATTTTTGTTGATGACATTATTTTTGGAGAAGATGAAGCTAGTGACAAATTTGATGATGAAATGAAGACTGAATTTGAAATGAGTATGATTGGTGAAATGAAATACTTTTTGGGATTACAGATAACACAAAATAGTGAAGGTATTTTTGTAAGTCAAACAAAGTACCTAAATGACTTGTTGAAAAGATTTGGAATGGAGAACTGTAAACCAGTTGGAACACCTATGGTAACTGGACATAAATTATCTAGCACAAATGAAACACCAGCAATTGAATAGAAAAAGTATAGATCTATGATTAGAGGATTGTAGTACTTAACTCATACAAGATATAATATAGCACATTATGTTGGAATAGTAGCAAGATTTCAAGCTGAACCTAGAGAATCACATTATGCAGCAGTGAAGAGGATACTGAGATATTTAAGAGGCACAATGGACTATGGATTATGGTATGAAAAATTGGATGATTTTACCCTATGTGCATATATAGATGCAGATTGGGGAGGTAGTGTTGATGATAAAAAGAGCACCAGTGGAGGAGTTTCTTTCCTTGGAGGAAGATTGGTTTTTTGGCTAAGCAAGAAGCAGAATTGCATTTCACAAAGCACATCAGAAGCAAAATATGTAGCAGCAACAAACAATTGTAACCAGATAATTTGGATGAAGTAAATGTTGAAGGATATTGGAATAAAGTTTATTGAGCCTGTTGTTATACATTGTGATAACACCAACACAGTTAGTATTTCTAAGAACCCTGTATTATATTCTAAGACAAAGCATATAGAGATTAAGTATCATGTAGTAAGAGAGAAAGTTGTTGAGAAAGAAGTCAAACTGGAGTACATAAGTACAAAGGAGCATATAGAAGACATTTTTACAAAGCCTTTGCCTAAGGATACATTTGAGTATCTGAGAGGTATGCTTGGGGTTATGCCCCAGCCTACTTTTGAGAAGTGATGCAATTGGTTTCATCCATCCAGTGGTATATGAGCCTTATCTTTCTTCTGGACTGGATGTTGGTACTTCCTCTATGGGGGAGTATGTGTATCTGAGCTAAGTCATGAGGACTCTAGTGAATGTATTTTCTGAATAGTGTCTTTTGACATTGGAGTTGTTGTTGACATAATGATGAAATTTTCTATCATTGATGTCAATGGTGGAGAAGTGTACATGAAAAACCATTTGTACCATCTGTTGAAGAGAACTAAATAAGAAAACGAATCAAGATTTGATTGATGAAGAGAACTTAAAGCATTTTTTAGAGCAGCAGTGTTGCAGTATTGGATTTTTGGAACATTGGATGTTTTTCATCTATGTTACCATCAATGCCAATGGGGGAGATTGTTAGGAATGAATGTTGAATGTTTGGTAGCCATTTTTTAGAAGTTGTTGTTGCATTCATGACTATGATTGTCATTGATGTCAACACAGTGATCTTTTGGAGATTTGCAGAGGAGTAGATAGTGTTTGGATTAGTGCATGTGGGATATTACAGATAGAGCTATGTGATCTTGAGGATTCTCTTTATGTTTATGGTTAAGAGTGCAGATAGTAATTCATTTATTCATGGAAGTTATGAACATTTTGGTAGAAGCAGTATTTAGGCAATGTTCTTGAGTAGCGGTTTGTGGAAATCAGATGATATCTCCTAATCGGGATGGAATTTGGTTTCGCGCATTTAAAGGGAAGTTGTAGACACATTGATAGTGATGTGGATGACAATGCAAACTTTGAGGTCACACGAGTGGAGAATTATTGTATTTGGAAGCTGACAGTTTTGTGTAATTTTGATGTAGCATGTGGAAACTTTTATTTTGTAATTGGATGCTGACTCATTTGTAATTAATTGAGTGTGGTATAAAGCAAGGAATCTTTTTCCTTGTTGTAATGTGGTTGAATTTTTATGTATGCATGAAGTGAAGAAAAGAGCTAATGCAATTGTGAAAGTGAAATTGTGAAGGAAGACATGAGATGTATAAAGATCTAAAGTTGAGATCTGGTGTAACAGTGAGTGCAGTTTGGTACAGTCAAAGAAGAGGTAACATATTGTTGAGATTAGTAATCTTTTGGTATTATTATATTGAGTAATACAAAGATTAGTTGGATAGTGTGTTTAATGATCTTACCTTGAAGCCATTTGGGTAGTGGGTCCTTTTGTCTTCCATAACTCTTGATAGGGTTAGAATCTTTTAACAGGGATTCAAAATCTCCTAATAGAGATTCATATGTACTGAATGTATTTCATAAGACTCCTAACAGAGTCCATCCTTTCAAAAAGAATATTCATATTAGTGCATCTTTTGTGGGCATCATTCCCACCGTGGTTTACTCTTTGATCAAGAGGTTCCCTAGTCAACATATCTTGTGTCATTGTGTTATTGTGCATGAATATCCTTTTATGGTTGGTAATTATATTGCTTACATGGTAAAATGTTGTTGAAGTTGATAAAAGTTATAATTATTAGATAACTGATTCAACACCCCCCCCCCCTCTTAGTTATCTTGGTGAAATTTACTTTCTAACAATACAAATAAATTTTTAGCATATTGATGTAGGAGCATCCTCGGTGTAAGAGCAATCTTGCATCACCCAAAAATATTTCTATTTTTGTATTCAATAAGGGCTATCTTGTGCAGAGTTGTTATTTATGGAAACTTGCTATTTTTAGTAAGTTGGTCTTACGATCTTGGAATGTTCTAATTTTACATATGGAGGTTCATCTCAGTCATATTAGCCTACGACCAAAGTTTCATTGCTAGATCGGGTCTAGTTTTGAAGATATTGAAGATTTTTAGTATTGGCAACAGGGTATAGAAACTTTAAACTCAGTTTTGAAGGCTTTAGAGGCCTCAGATGAGGTTGAAAATTTGGGTGATGGGTGCTTTGTGTGGGTCAAGCCTGTAGAGCACTTCGTGGCATTTCTAGAATGGGGTTATAATAGCCAATCGGGTCAACGGGTGATGACTTATGGTCTTCAAAAGTTGGGTCACCTGAAATGGCGAAAAATAATTTTTCTTCAAAGTTTCTGTTTGGGTTTCAAAACTCACTTTAAGCCGACTTTGATGTAATAAATTGTAAAATAAAATAATTCTAAGTTTGGTCGGCCCTAAGGGCTAAATTTCTAGAACCTTCTCGGGTGGTGGAAATTGCCTATATAAAGAAGGCCCATAGTGTTGTCTAGGGCAGTTCTAGGTAGTAGTTCTGGGTATTGATTCACGGCTTTGTCCTATAGAGTATTGTAAGGGAATGCCCATGTGGCTTTGCATATTGTAATTCTGAAAGTTTGTAATTCCACATTTGTGGAGATAATAAGAAGCCAATTTTCTATTCTTGCATATTATTGTTGTTGTTTCTCTATTTTTGTTATGTGCTTATGGTATTAAAGGGAGAACCCTTCATCAAGTGGTATCAGAGCAGGAGCTCTTGAGTGTGTAAATAGATCGCCGACTGTGAGGTAGTTTGCACCAGGACCGTGGTTAGGGTTTTAGCGCGCGTCATGAAAATGCCTCCATGAAGAGAATGTGGTGGAAGAGCTGGTGCTGTGACACCTTAGGTTAGAGAGCTACAGAGACAAGTGCAAGCATTGAAAGAAGTGATTCATAGAGGAATGAATCTTAATGTCAGAGATGAAAGTGAGGATGAAGTCGAAGAAGAATATCAAGAAGGAGAAGCTGAAATTGTGAACCAGGAGGAAGAAAGACTTTTTCGGGTGATTTCCAAGATTGGGAAAAGACCTAAGATTGAGGTTCCTACATTTTCTGGAAATCTTAACCCAGAGGAATTGATCAACCAGATCAATGAATGTGAGGAATATTTTGAGTATGAAGATGTTGAGGATCCTGATAGGGTCAAATTTGCGAAGGCCAGATTGAAATGTCATGAGAAGATCTTGTGGCAAGAGATTCAATTAGAGTGAAATAGAAGAGGGAAAGATAAAATCACAAGATGGAATCAGATGGTGGATAAATTGAAGTGACAGTTCATTCCTGTTGATTATGAGCTTGACCTACTAAAGAAAATGCAAAGTTTGAAGCAAGCAGGAAGATTTGTTTAGGAGTATACAGAGGAGTTCTATCGACTCCTCAACAGAACAGGCCATGCAAAATCTAATAAGGAGAAAGTTGCCCGATACCTTAATGGGTTAAGGCCAAGCATTTAGGAGGAGTTGAATTTGGTTCGAATGAACAATATTGAGGAGGCATACCAGTTTGCCTTAAAAGTAGAGGAAAAGCTGAACAAGAAGTTTGAGAGCAGATAAAATGGAAGAGGTCATGGTGGAAGATCTGGTGGACAGTCATATGGTGGCCGAAATGAAGATCTGAAAAAGAAGGATGAGGCCAGTAGTAGTCAGAATTAGAGAGGAAATAATTCCAATCATTTCCAGGATCAGAGTAATAGAGATCAGAGAGGAAGAGGAAGAGGACAAGGATTTGGAAGAGGAGGCTTCCATGGAACATGTTTTCACTATGGAGAAGAAGGTCATAGGGCATTTGAATGTCCTCAGTGCCAAGGCAGAACAGACAGGAGAAATGAAGGCCAGGGCAGAGTTGCACATGTAGATGAAGATGCTAGATCGTCAAATTTTGAAGATGCTGAAAGAGGAGAAACACTAATTAATAGAAGAGTCTTGCTGAGTGGTGAGAATGAACCTGAACAAAGGAGGAGCCTATTTCACACTAGATGCAAGTGTGAGGGTAAATGCTGTGATGTGATTATCGATAGTGGAAGCACTGACAATTTAGTGTCAGAAGAGATGGTGACAAAGTTGAAGCTCAAGAGATAGAAACACCCACATCCATATCGGATTGCCTGGGTGTAGGATGAACACAAGGTCATGGTCAGTGAACAGTGCTTGGTAAAGTTCAAGATCGGCGGGTACCAAGATGAGGTACTATGTGATGTCATCTCTATGGATGCATGTCATATGTTGTTGGGTAGACCATGGCAGTTTGACAGATGTGTTGTACATGATGGTCATGCGAATACCTATTCCCTGAAAAAGGATGGAGTGTGACATAAGCTAAAGCCATTGAAGGAGACCGAAGAAAAGGTATGTGGTAATGCAAGAATAACATTTGTTGATGGAAGAAAATTCCTAGATGGTATGAGGCATGAGCATGTGTGTTTTGCTTTAATTCCAAAAGTTGGTAAAGAAGAAGTAGAGGATGTACCTATAGAGGTTGCAAATTTGTTGAATGAGTTTCAAGATATTGTATCTGATAATGTACCTAATGGATTACCACCGAACAAGGCAGCACACAGAATGACACCAGTAGAAAGTGAAGAGTTGAACAAACAAGTACATGAGTTATTGCAGAAGGGGTTGATTCAAGAGAGTCTGAGTCCCTATGCTGTACCAACAGTATTAGCACCAAAGAAGAATGGAGAGTGGAGGATGTGTATAGATTTCAAAGTAATAAACAAGATCACAATCAAGTATAGGTTTCCATTGCCACGAATGGATGATATTATGGATTGTTTGAGTGGAGCTATGTATTTCTCAAAGATAGATCTGAAGAGTGCATATCACCAGATTCAGATCAGAGAAGGAGATGAATGGAAGACTGCCTTTAAGACAAAGGAAGGACTGTATGAGTGGTTAGTCATGCCTTTTGGGCTAACCAATGCACCGAGCACTTTCATGCGGCTCATGAACGAGGTTCTGAAAGAATTTCTGGGTAAGTTTGTCATTGTTTACCTAGATGATATTTGGATTTTTAGAAAGACATTGGAGGAACATATGATGCATATTCGTATGGTGTTTGAGAAGTTGAGAGATGAGAAATTGTTGATTAATTTGGAAAAGTGCAATTTTGTGAAGAAAGAGTTAGTGTATTTGGGATTTGTAGTTTCAGGAAAAGGTTTAAAAATAGATCCAAAAAAGGTACAGGCTATCCTTGAATGGCCTACTCCAAGGAGTGCTACCGAGGTAAGATCTTTCATGGTCTAGCTAGCTTTTACAGAAAGTTTATCAAAAATTTTAGTAGTATTTGTGGACCCTTGACTGAAACAATGAGAGGGGATAGAAAAGAGTTTAAGTGGACTAATGGGGTAGAAAAGAGTTTTCAATTGTTGAAACACAAAGTTACAAAACAACCTGTTTTAGCACTTCTAGATTTTAATAAGGTGTTTCAAGTAGATTGTGATGCTAGTGGTACTGTAATAGGAGCTGTTATGAGCCAAGAAGGTAAACCTGTTGCTTATTTTAGTGAGAAGTTAAATGATGCCAAGAGAAAATATTCTATCTATGATCAAGAATTTTATGCTATAGTTCAAGCATTAAAGAAGTGGAGACATTATCTACTTCCTAAGGAGTTTGTTTTGTATACTGATCATCAAGCGTTGCAATATTTGAATAGTCAAGGAAAGTTGAATCAGAGGCATTTGAAATGGGTTGAGTTTTTGCAGAGTTATACATTTGTTTTGAAACACAGAAGTGGAAAGTCTAACAGGGTTGCAGATGCTCTTAGCAGAAGGCAACTATTGCTGACAAAGATGTAGATTGAGGTGGTTGGGTTCAAGGAACTCAAGAATTTGTATCCAGAGGATCCTGATTTTGGTGAAGCTTGGAAAGCTTGTACAGAACCTGTTACTCTAGACAGGATGAAATGGATGGATTTTGTCATCCAAGATGATATGCTATTCAGAGGGAGTCAGTTGTGCATTCCACGAAGTTTTATGAGAGAGAATCTCATCAAGGAGAAGCATAGTGGAGGATTGGCTGGACATTTTGGTCATGATAAAACCCTTTCTTTGGTTGGTGAAAATTATTATTGGCCACAATTGTAGCAAGATGTGAAGAAGTTTGTACAGAGCTGCAGAGTATGTCAGATGGTGAAAGGAGTGAAGCAGAATATAGGGTTGTATTAGCCATTACCTATACCAGAGAAGCCTTGGGAGGATATCAGTATGGACTTTGTTCTTGGTTTACCGAGGACACAGTAGGGACATGATTCAATTTTTGTAGTAGTTGAGAGATTTTTGAAGATGGCACATTTCATTCCCTGCAAGAAGACTAATGATGTCGTTCATGTAGCAGAATTGTTTTTCAGAGAAGTGGTGAGACTACATGGTTTGCCAAAGACCATAGTGTCAGATCGAGATACTAAGTTTGTTGGATATTTTTGGTAGACATTGTGGAAGAAGTTGAAGATAGATTTGAAGTTCAGTTCATCACATCATCCACAGACTGATGGATAGATAGAGGTGGTGAATAGAAGTTTGGGAAATTTGCTGAGATATTTGGTTGGAGATAAGCCAACAGGATGGGATTTGATTTTACCACAAGAAGAATTTGCATACAATAATTTTGTCAATAGGAGCACTGGTAAATCACCATTCTAGATTGTATATGGAAGTAGTCCAAGAAATGCATCTGAATTGAGAAAGATAGATAAAGGAGAAATAAGTAGTGCTAAAGCTAAGGATTTTGCAGAACACTTGAAGAACATCCATAAGGAGGTGAGGAAGCATATTACCAAGATGAATGCGTAGTATAAGGCTAAGGCAGATGAGAAAAGGAGGCATAAGGAATTTCAGGTTGGGGATGAAGTCATGGTTCATTTGCGGAAGGAGCGATTTCCAGTTGGTACATATAACAAGCTAAAAATGAAGAAGTTTGGACCATGTAAGATATTGAAGAAGCATGATTCAGGAAATGCATATGAGGTAGAATTGCCTAGTGAGCTAAATATTTCACTAGTGTTTAACATTTCAAATTTGATAGAGTATCATGAAGGAGGTGTTGAAGATGAGGTTGCAGCAACACAGTGGAGTATTCCAACAACCAGTTCAGATTTCAAGGAGATTGAAGACATACTGGATAGTCATGTTGGTAGAAGCACAAGGAACAGGACATATGAAGAGTATTTGGTCAAATGGAAAGGATGACCCGTTGAAGATTCATCATGGCTAACAAAGGAGGAGGTTAACCATCTTGGTTTTCCTCTGCACACTTGAGTCATGACAGGGTCACTTCTCAAATTACCCCAGGTGTCTGATGCAGGAGCATCTTGGGTGTAAGAGCAATGTTGCATCACCCAAAAATATTTCTATTTTTGTATTCAATAAGGGCTATCTTGTGCAGAGTTGCTATTTATGGAAACTTGCTATTTTTAGTAAGTTGGTCTTACAATCTTGAAATGTTCTAATTTTACATATGGAGGTTCATCTCAGTCATATCAGCCTGCCAGCAAAGTTTCATGGCTAGATCAGGTCTAGTTTTGAAGATAATGAAGATTTTTGGTATTGGCAGCAGGGTACAGAAACTTTGAACTCAATTTTGAAGGCTTTAGAGGCCCCAGATGAGGTTGAAAATTTGGGTGATGGGTGCTTTGCATTGGTCAAGCTTGTAGAGCACTTCGTGGTATTTCTAGAATGGGGTTATAATAGCCAATCGGGTCAACGGGTGATGACTTATGGTCTTCGGAAGTTGGGTCACCTGAAATGGCAGAAAATAATTTTTCTTCAAAATTTTTGTTTGGGTTTCAAAACTCATTTTGAGCCGACTTTGATGTAATAAATTGTAAAATAAAATAATTCTAAGTTTGGTCAGCCCTAAGGGCTAAATTTCTAGAATCTTCTCGGGCGGTGGAAATTACCTATATAAAGAAGGCCCATAGTGTTGTCTAGGGTAGTTCTGGGTAGTAGTTCTAGGTATTGATTCGAGGCTTTGTCCTACAGAGTATTGTAAGGGAATGCCCATGTGGCTTTGCATATTGTTATTCTAAAAGTTTGTAATTCCACATTTGTGGAGATAATAAGAAGCCAATTTTCTGTTCTTGCATATTATTGTTGTTGTTTCTCTATTTCTGTTATGTGCTTGTGGTATTAAGGGGAGCACCCTTCATCACATATCTCAAATAGTTTGAGTGATTTTTTCATCTCATAGATATTATCATATGTATTTTCTTATATATTTACAATATCAACTACAAAACCCTTCAATGGTTAGGATACATGAAACTGACTTAGATTCGATGAATAGTAACTAACACAAGGATGTCATGGTTGAACTTCTAGGACGTTTCCCCCTATTACAATTTTATTTCCCCAAGACTAAGATGTTGATCACTTTCAAGCGATGAACATTCTAGGAAGAACCAAAAATGCCATGAAAGTGAATGAAGGCAATGCACAAGCTAAAGCTAGATATGAAAGAAATACAATAAAGTAGGAAATGACAACACATGAAAGAAATAAACTAAAGGGAAGCAACCAAAATTTGTGTTGATAGATGGAGCATTGAAGTGTAAGAGCCACCTATTTACCAGGTTTTCACCACTTTACAAAGATTCTATTTTTGTTACCAAGATGCTTGTTTACCATTTTTTCATCAAGGAACTTTTTTCTTCTTCTTCAATTTTTTTGTTCTTTTGTGTTTTTAAGATTTTTGATTTTTTTTTCCAATTCATCAAGGCATCCATTTACAAGGTCTTAACCGGGATGCTCATTTTTTCAGGACTTTATATGTTTTTTTTAGATTTTTAATGCTTTTCACTATTTTTGAAATTTTTTTCATGACTTTTTACAATTTTGAGATTTTTAAAGATTACTAATTCTCAAGAAGGATCACATTGGTTTGCCACCAATTCCTAGCAAGGTGTAGGAAATAATAGAGGGACAAGAAACATAATGGATCATAAGTCGATAAAAAATTTGAAAGATGAAGCAAGTGAATGTAACCATCAAGGATAGTCTCCTCAAGATTACCCAAGCTAGGAAAAAAAGATATTGCAATGCAAGCCAATGGAGCAATGCCAGATAGCATATAGGATAATGAACTAATATCATGACAACAAGTGTGGTCCAAAAGAGTGGACATGTAAAGATGCCTCTGAGAACCTATTCTCCATTTTGATCAAGACGAAGGGGTTATTTTGGATAAGATATGGATAGGATAACATGATTAGGATAAGGGTCGATGGAATCTATGAGTGAATAGTTTTGGGATGATGGAAATGAAGCTTACGAGTAGAGAGGATTGTCTTAAGATAAGAAAGATAATGATAGGGTAGCATGGATGAGATAATGTGAATAAGATGATGGTGGATATCAGTATACGTGATACTCGTGGATCTGCTCAACCTTTTCAAGATCACAATGAAAGAGGGAATATGGATGTATGTGGGATAGATGATAAGGAATGGATGGAGAATGTGATGGATGAGGTAGTATGGATGGGACTTGAATCAAAGTGTTCAATGAAAGAGGAAGAATTATGTGTGATACTTATTTAGAAATTTTTCAACATGGTACTTGTCCAATGCACCAAAAGAAGTGGTTTTCATTGTAGGATAGATTTATTTCTCTTTACTTTTTCTACCAAGGAACTTGTTTCCTAGTTTTCACCAAGGCACATTTCTTTCTCTCTTTTTTTTGTATTTGCTAATTTTTGGAGGAACTCAAGCCTTATGCTCTTTGGATAACACTCCTTTGGAAAGATATGATTTTTTGGGCCAAGTTCATTGAAAGGTATACTCAAGGATGTTGATATGGTGATTGAAAGGAATTTATATGGAGGGCAAGAATAGTTAATGACTAAGGAGTTATGCGATGTATTTGATGAAGGGGATAAATAGATAGTGAAAGGGAGGATACAAAGCATACATAGGTGTTGTAAAAAGGATAGGGTATTGAAATATTTGTAAAGGAGTATGCAAAAAGAGTGATAAGATCAACATTGACATACACCTTGAAGGGTAGTGGATGATAGAGGAAAATAGAGGGAAGACATTGAGGCTTTGATGTAGAAGGTGGTGGAAAGTGTTCAGAAGAAGATGGAGTGGAAGCCTTTGGAAGCTTAGATGCAAACATTGATTTTTATTTTGTCTCCAAGTCTTTTAAGAGAGACTTGGGAATCCAAATAGCTTTTGATTTGTCTTTTCTTTTAAATCCTTAAGGATGCACTTCTTCTATGAGAGATTTAGGAACCCACATTTTATTTTATTTTCTTATTCTTTTCTTGATGAACTTTTGTGGTCTTTTGAATAGATATTTTTTATTTTTAGTCACATGTCAATTAGATAGGACATAGTGATATTCATATATAAGTGGATTCTTATATTTCTGATTTTTTTGTTTGACATCCAAATTGTTTCCAAAACACTTGTGAATTATGAATGAATAAGTTTGATATGGATGGTTCATATGGATAGGTTGATATGAAGGCTTCAATGATGCATGTCTTTGTTGATCTTGATAGGAGATATGGTATGTGGATGACAAGATAGGAGTGATAGGCATGACAGATGGTGGGATATAAGGACCCATTATAGATGGAAGATTTGAGGGTTTTAGCTATGGGAAATAGGGACCAAGGATGGATTTGGAGGATGCAAAATGGTAATAGATAGGGATATCAGCATCTATAGAGTGAGTTGTGCCGCCAAGGCTCTCATTTTTAGGATTCATCTTTACACCAATGTGCTCATGAGTAGCTTTGATAGTAGCTATTTTTATAGGAGCATTTGAAGCTTGAGGGTATTTATTATTATGCAAAGGATTTGGAAGAATATGAGAGTTTTGAGGTATATATGGAGGATTATAACAAGAGGATGAGAGGATACTCTAATCTTGATAGGGATATTTGTATAGCATATGAAAAGTGGTGTGTGCTTGATCTTTCTTAGGAACTGGAGGTCTATGTGGCTCTTGAGATGGAGGGATATATTCTTGAATGAAGGTAAAAGTTATGAATGAATTATCATTAGATACTTAGGATATGGTGCCTTGGTCAAATGTTGGAGGAAGATGGATTTCTTGATCTGGATCTTTATTAAGACTAGTTTCTTCACCTTTTAGATTATTCTCTTGACATGGAACCACTTTCAAGGATGAGGTAGAATTTTGGATATGAGTTAAAGATATTTGAAGGTATGATGAAGGATCATTTAGAATAGGTTTGATAGGTTTTGATGCATATAGAAGCTTGGCGTCCATCCTCTTTGAGATATGTAAAAGACTTGCAGCAAGAGGTAAGTTAGCTTGGATCTCTTTTAATGGAAGCTATTGAGGGTAGACATAGTCAACATTAAAATCATTAGGTTCATTGTTCAATGGAAGAGCTTTGGATGGCTTAGATGATTGAGAAGGTGATTTCATATTGGAAGAAGTAGAAGCTGCATGAAAACCATTACTATCAATAGATTCATGATGTTGATCAAGTTTGAGAGTAGTATCCTCATTAGATGATTTATTAAGATTTTGAATTTCAATTATGCCATCATAAATTAAATCTTGGATTTTATGCTTCATCTTCATGCAATTAAAAGTTTTATGATAATTATTTCTATGATAGGCACAGTAGGTACTCACAAATGAGATATCACATGACACAACTTGAGGTAGCATGATGAGATTATTTTCAAGAAGCTCCTCCAAATCTAATTTGTAAGATTGTCACAAAGGGGTGAATGATCTATTGTCTGGACTTGTTGAGATGTTAGGTTCAAGATCATTGGGATTTTATTTGTTTCTATCATAATAATAATATAAAAGACTCTCAATTGAATGTGATGTATCATCCTCTTCAAGATCTTGATAATAGATTGGATTATCAAAATTTTGTAGAGAAGATTCTTGATCAAAAATTGGATTGTCTTGAGATCATGAAGTAGGCTCTTGATCAAAGATGAGATTGATGTGATATTTTGAAGTATCATTTTTATTTAAGGAAAATGAAGATATGGAATGATAAAAGAAGGAAGGGAAACTTGATCACAATGATTACTTGTTGGAAGATGTATCTTTTTTTATTTAGGTCTTGAATTTTAGATCTTAAAGATTGGATCTATTTTGATATGGCTGCAATAAGAATCTCTTCTTCCTTATTTCTAGGAGCATAAGATTTAGCCCATTTTTTTTAGCCATTGTGGGATTTCATTTCTTCTTTCTCTCTTCATAGTGTCTATAAGAGCTTATGGTTTGGACATGCATGAAATATTGATGTGATTAATAAATTGAGAGTGATAAGGTATGATAATAAAATCTAAGATGAGAAATAAAATTTTATCCCAAAAGATAAATAGATGATCTGATTCAGGCTTGATTTCTGAGAAAGGTGATAAGATTTGATGAAAAACTAGTTATAATGTATCAGAGTTAAGGCTAAGCCACCTAAGTAGGTGACACTCATGACTCAAGTTTAGACAACATGATTGAGACAAGATTGATGTTAGTTTGATAGAATATGGGATAAGTTCTCTCATGGATTAGGAAAAGGATTGACAAAACAAGTAGATGTGTTATGGAATCATAGATATAAGCTCTATAACAGAGGTATACTGATCGTAGTGATGGTCCCAATGGTCTGTAGATGATAAAATTTTGGTTAAAATTTTTATTTGTTCTTAAATGTTTTCAAACTCATATTATAGAATGAAGTTTTGTATGAAAGATGATCTATAACAAGATGATATAGTTGTTTTCCCATATAGTAGATTCTTAATTATTGACAAGATCTAAAAAATGGGTAGTAAATGATAAAAGTTCATACAAAAATTCATAGTATGATAGATGATAATTCCCACTATACCATATGACTAACTACCTAATTCAGTCCCTAAAATACTGATTCATGTGAGATTTATCTAGGGAGAATATGAAAATTCTCAAAAATAGGGTTTTGCTGTTGAATTTTAACTATTTTGACACATTTTCTAGTTTTCAAGGTTTTAGGATGTAATTAATCTTCTCATGTTGTGTTTTCAAGTGATTTAAAAAGAATACAAAACATGCTCATAAGATGATTTTAAATAAAAACTATCTTAAGTAAATTGGTGTAGGAAGAAAATGTTTTCTTACAAATTTAGGTACACACCAAATAGCTAATCAAAATATGGCCATTGGAGAACATGCAATGGATCTCTTAATGTCATATTATTTGACTCTAAATGCTAATGGGGGAATGATATGCTAAGTGTGTTAGGAATAGTCCCAAGAGATAACTGAGAGGGGGGGGGGGTTCAATCAGTTATCTACAAGTTTCAATTATTTATCCAATTAAGTATACTTAAACATAAACCATAAATAGAATGAAAGAACACTTCAACACAACACCAATATTTTGGTTACAGGGAAACCCAAATAGGTAAAAACCTCAGTGGGAATTGACACCCACTAATAATCTACACTAGTGTATTATGATCCTTGTTAGAAGCTCCTTAACCATGTTAGGAGTTTTCTTTACAATGCATTTAGTATAGTGACCTGGTCAAGGGTTGGACCTTGTTAGGAGTCTTTTAAAATTAACCCTATTATGGGTGAGGATGCATTGTTTGAGAGAGCACCGCTCAAAGGGGTGAAGGCTTCAACCTTCTAAATAACAGATACACACTATATCTAGATCTTGGTGAACTATGCTTTGACCTGCTGTCTAGATAAGTTCCAATGTATAGCTTAAACTCTTTACTTGGTCACATAGACCTTCTAATAATGGCTCAACACTTCACACACTCTGCTCTGCTCTTCAAAATCAACTCTGAACCATACTTTGACAATCACAAATGACTACATATAAATATCTTTCCTCTAAATGATATAATCAAGTTGGCCTATTAGAACCACCTTGAAATCATAATAGAGAAATAATAACATGCTCCAATAATATATTAGTGGGCTCTACTAAGCACATAGTACAATCTATGGCATGTCCAATATTAATAAATGTAGATGCACGCTACACACTGTCGGCTCTACCAAAGTAAATGAAACTTTCTCCTCAAGCTAAATTACATCATGCACTCTTAACCTAACATTACTAAATATTCTCTAAGCACTAATCCAAGGGCACATACTGAAATGATAGGCGCAACTCCTAAATCGAAATAATCTCTGTTGGCTCTTCTAAATAAACATAACAACTTGCTACCGGTGAATAGAGACTACATAACCTCACTTCTACTGATCATCAGACTCTATGTCCATGAATAGAACATCACTAAAATGTATCCATAATGTATCCAAATGTGCAAGGCTCCATGATAATTATACGAACAATCATACATAGAACACTGCCTATAACTCTATCAAGAACACTACTGACACAAGCTACCATATAACTATCTGTACTAATAGTTAACCTATGCGTCCATGATATCATGTTGATAACATGTCCATGCTACATATACTAAAAGCTTATTGTATAAGTCTTCCATGTATGCTACTTATCATATGTTGTCATCAATGACAAACATATAGTCAACACTGGCTTGCTAGAAAATCTCCAACAATCTCCCCCTTTGGCATTGATGGCAATAAATGGAATGAAAAAATCAACCAATCCAAATGAAAATTTATGTTATAACATTCTCCATTTCCTCATCAAAACTCCCATGGATGAATCCTCCATCTGTTGCAATATTCTTCAACATTCTCCATTTCTTCAATAGAACTGCTTCATTAACTGAATACTACTCCCCCTTAGTATATTACTCCTTTACTTTTGTTTTTAATGACTATATATTACTCCCCCTTTGACATCAATGGAAAAGGGTGCCAATCAATTTAAGCACTAGTACTACTCCTAAAGTAGAGTAGTCAACCATCCATTAGTCCCTAAGGACTGATGCTCTTTCTCCTTTCTTCTAAGCAGAATCAGGGAAGGGAATTACTCCCAACTTCTCCCTGAGATACTCAAAAGTATCCTTCGGCAAGGGCTTTGTGAATATGGCTGCTAACTAATCTTTAGTACTCACATAGTCCACCTTGACTTCTTTCTCTACCACTTTCTCTCTTAGGAAGTGATACTTGATCTCAGTGTGTTTTTTCTTTGCATGCATCACAAGGTTCTTTGACATGTTGATAGTGCTAGTGTTATCACAATGAATAACAATAGGATAATCAATCTGAATTCCAAAATCCTTTATCATTTTCTTGATCCACACAATTGTAGAAAAATTTAGAGCTATAGGAACATACTCAAATTCTTCTATTGACTGAGAGATACAATTTTTCTTCTTTCTTGTCCAAGTGACAAGTCTATCACCAAGAAACAATGCTCCGCTTGATGTACTATTTCTATCATCAACACATCCTTCCCAATCTACATCAATATACATAAGAAGCTCAATATTTTCTGAATTAGGATACCATAGACCATAGTCTATAGTGCCTTTCAAGTATCTAAATATTCTTTTTACTTCCATAAGGTGACTTTGTTTAGGCTCTACAAAAAATCTTCCAACTATGCCAACTGCATTGGAAATATCAGGTCTAGTTTGAGTAAGATAAATGAGTTTGCCAATCATAGACTTGTACAAAGTTATATCTACTACTAGTGAGTCATCTTCTTTTGTAAGCTTGCATCTAGTTATCATAGGTGTCCCTACTGGCTTGCAATCATCCATCTTGAATTTCTTTAATATCTCTTTTACATACTTGGACTAATTAATGAAAATACATTTCTCTGTTTACCGTACATTCAGTTCAAAAAAGTATTTCATAGGTCCAATCATGGTCATCTTGAATTATCTCTACATCTCCTTAGAAAATTCAGCACTTAGTTTGTCATTACCTCCAAAGATAATTTCATCAATAAATATAGCTATAAGTAGTAGTCCTTTAGATGTCTCTCTTATGAATAGATTATAATTTTTTGCTCCTTTCTTGAATCCAATTTTTGTTAAATATCCATCAAGCCTCTCATACCAATCTCTGGGGGCTTGCTTAAGTCCATAGAGGGATTTCTTTAATCTACATACCATATCAGGTATGTTTGATAGGGTGAATCATTTTGGCTACTTAATGTATACTTCTTTTAGCTCTCCATTTAGGAATGCTGACTTAACATCCATCTGATAAACTTTAAAGTTTTTGAATGTTGCATAGGCTAGAAACAACTTAATAGCTTCTAATCTTCTTACTGGTGCAAAAGTATCTAAATAATCAATGCCTTCTCTTTGCACATATCCTTTGCATACTAACATTACCTTGTTTCTTACTACTATACCATCTTCATTCATCTTGTTTCTTCATTCATCTTGTTTCTAAATATCCATTTTGTTCCAATCACATTCTTATCACTAGGTCCTGGGACCAGTTCCCAAGTATCATTCTTGATAATTTGATCAAGTTCTTCTTTCATAGAATCATGCCAATTTGAATCATTGCATGCATCTTCAACACTTAAGGGTTCAATCTGAGATATTAAACATACTACCTCATTTCTTCCAAAACTCTTTTCTTTTGATCTTGTTTTGAATTTTCCACTCTGATCTCCAATGATGTCATCCTTAGAATAATATCTAGATGTAAACTTTGGAGCTTTAGGTGATACTTTCTCATCTACCTTAGGAGTTTCTTCTTCACTTGTCTTAGGGTCATTGAATAACACATCAATATTGTCAAACATTTCTTCAACAACTATCTCACTAGTGGAGGGTTTGGGTTCTTCTTCAATCATAGGTGGCTAATCATGATATCTTTCTTGAACCATAAACTTTTCATCAATCCTAACATGAGAACTTTCAATGATCTTCTTTAATCTCAAGTTAAAACATCTATAAGCTTTAATTTTAGTAGAGTAACCAAGGAAAATACCTTCATCACTTCTTGCATCAAACTTGCCTACTACTTCATCCCTCTTGATGTAGCACTTTCTTCCAAAGATTATGAATTATTTGTTAGGAATGAATGTTGAATCTTTGGCAGTCATTCTATAGCAGTTGTTGTTGCATTCATGGTTGTGATTGTCATTGATGTCAACACAGTGACATTCCAGAGACTTGTAGAGAAGCAGACAGTGTTTAGATTAGCACACATGTTATATTGTAGTTGGTTGCATCCATTTAGTGGTATATAAGCTTAAACCTTCTTCTGGACTAGATGTTGGTACTTCCTCTATGGGGGAGTATGTGTATCTGAGCTGAGTCATGAGGACTCTTGTGAATGTATTTTTTGAATAGTGTCTTTTGACATTGGAGTTGTTGTTGACATAATGATGAAATTTTTGTCATTGATGTCAATGGGGGAGAAGTATACATGAAAAACCATTTGTACCATTTGTTGGAGAGAACTGATTAGAAAAATGAAGCAAGATTTAATTGATGAAGAGGATTCAAAAATGTTTGTCAAAGCAGCAGTGTTGTAATATTGGATTTTTGGAACATTGGATGTTTTTCATCTATGTTTCCATCAATGCCAATGGGGGAGATTGTTAGGAATGAATGTTGAATGTTTGGTAGTCATTCTATAGTAGTTTTTGTTGCATTCATTACTATGATTGTCATTGATGTCAACACAGTGACCTTTTGGAGACTTGCAGAGAAGTAGATAGTGTTTGGATTAGCGCACATGTTATATTGTAGTTGGAGCTATGTGATGTTGAGGATATACTCCTTGATATGTAATATGTTTATGGTTAAGAGTGCAAATAGTAATTCATTTATTCATGGAAGTTATGAGAATTTTGGTGGAAGCAGTATTCAGGCAGTGTTCCTAAATAGCGATTTGTGGAAATTGGATGATATCTCATAATCAGGATGGAATCTAGTTTTGTGCAGTTAAAGGGAAGTTGGAGATACATTTATAGTGATTTGGATGATAGTGCAAACTTTGAGGTTTCTCGAGTGGAGAATTATTGTATTTGGAAGTTGACAGTTGTGTAATTTTGATGTAGCATGTGCAAACTTTTATTTTGTGATTGTGTGCCGACTCAATTGCAATTATTTGAGTGTGGTATAAAGGAAGAAATGTTTTTCCTTGTTTTGATATGGTTGATTATGGTTGAATGCGAATGTATGCATGAAGTGAAGAAAAGATCCAATGAAGTTGTGAAAGTGAAATTGTGAAGGAAGACATGAGAAATGTAGAGATCTGAAATTGAGATCTGGTGTAGCAGTGAGTGTGGTTTGGCACAATGAGGAGGTAAAATATTTGATATTATTTTGTTAAATAATCTTAAGGTCATTTGGACAGTGTGTTCAGTGATCTTTCCATTGAAGTTGTTTGGGCAGTGGGTCCTTCTATCTTCCATAACTCCTAATAGGGTTAGAATATTTTAATAGGGATTCAAAATCTCCTAACAGGGATTCATATGTACTAAATGTATTTCATAAGAATCCTAATAGAGTCCATCCATTCATAAGGAATATCCATATTAGTGCATCTTTTTTAGGCATCATTCCCACTGGGGTTTACTCTCTGATCAAGAGGTTCCCTAGTCAACATATCTTTTGTTATTGTGTATGAATATCTTTCTATGGTTGGTAATTATATTGCTTACATGGTTAAATGTTGTTGTAGTTGATAAAAGTTATAATTATCAAATAAATGATTCACCCCCCCCCCTCTCAGTTATCTTGGTGGACTTTACTTTTTAACAATATTTTACTATGGGAACATTAACAAACCATAGCTCATAAGGTGTCTTGTCTGTGTTGGAAATATAATTGGGAAATGTGATACTAAGAGGGGGGGGGTGAATCAGATATCACCCACTAAACCATTTGGATATGTATAAAACAATTGCATAGCATCAACAATACTTGATCAAAACAAAATAACTATCATACTAAGCAACATCCAATGAAAGTACTTGTAGCAAAATGATTTTGGTTACCCAGAAACAATTGAAAGGTAAAACTAGGTTGGGGATGACACCCAAAAATCTTCACTACTACAGTAATAAATTTGCTTGTTAGGGCTAACAAAATTTGAGAAAAACATGATCTCGTCTATGAGGGGTCTACCATGTTAAGAGCTAAAAGACTTATATAGTCTACCTTGCTATAGGATTTGAAACTTACAACAAAGTAAGCACTCGGTTAAGAGATTACAAAACATCTGTTAGGACTACTCGGTTAAGAGATTTACCTTGATGCACTAGTTAGAATTTCTCAGTACCTAATCTTTCAGTTTGCACTATATGCAGATTATAGATCTTCTCTTTTCTATATTGTATTGATCTCTTCTATTAGATTTAGCTCTATTTTATCCTTTCACTACTTAGCTCGGTCACTGAACTCTGTCTAAATACTTCACTACTCTGAATGTGCCTGTCTACTCATTCCTTCATACACTTTTCATTCTCTCCTTCACACTATCTTTCACTCTTATACATTTTAGGGTTTAGATCTTAACCTTATATAATTGACAAAACATCTTCATGATTCAAGATCTACTATCCAAATTTATTCCTTTTTGCTACTTAAGCCTTAATAATTTTTTATTGTCTCTAAGTATTACATAGGGATCAATGATTGAAAAATAGATACGTAATCACCTTCGTAATTACCTCAACAAACAAAATACAAAACATGAATGTCACCCAAAATGATTTACCTTGATCAATGTGCCATAACAAACTCATATGTCATTCTTGGCTCACTTGGAAAATGCAGTTCCTGATACTCAGCATTCATTGTACTTGACATATGTTTCTCTATCACTCGGTAATCATTGCATATATGACTCAGCAAAACTAGACTTGACATAATACAAACACACATAGTGACCATAAGTTTACTCAGCAGTACTACTGTTCGGTGAGTATACATTACATAATTTGGCCTTTACATAATGATTCGGTTGTAGTGATGATCGACCATCATTGCCTAGATAAATGACTAAGCGTGGGTCACTAATAGTCAACAAAACTATAGAGATCTACAATCTCCCCCCTTGACATTAGTGGAAAAAACACTTTGTCATGACATTACACTTGTATTTATAAAAGTATTTAGTATTAGCAAAATACTCCCCCTAAGATATATATACATTCAAAATTTGTTACCTTCCTTTTTTCATGTCATGTATTTTTATTTTCCCCTTGTTTTTGGAACAACGAATCTCTTCTAGAGTAGGGATCTGAAGGTATTTCTCTAGAAATGGTTTATGCAACATCATAACCATGTGTAGTGCAGTTTCCCATCCTGTTGTAGCAACATTTAAAACATCTGACTGCACTTCTAGCTCAACAGCTAGATTGATTAGGCTCTCGGCTATAGATAGATTTGGATCCTTCTGGGTTAAGTCCTTAGCCTTGACTAAATTTCTTTGTATGACCTCTAGGTGAGGTATCAAAATTTCTCTCATAGAAAGTAGACAAGCTCTTATCTTTCCATCATTAGCCATCAATTCGGCTATCCTTCCTTGTATATACATAATCTTGGCATAATATTGGGAACTATTTTCTACATCCAAGCTTAAGGACTCACTAGTGGATTTGAGTTCTTGCTGTAGTTTATCAACCAGTCCTTAGTTACCCTCAGTGAACTATTCTACATGGAAAAGTTTGGAAAGTAGAGATTGTGCATTCACAACTACTTCTTTGGTCTCTGCTACCAAAGTGGAAAGTGCAACCTATTTCACTACGATCTCAGAAAATACTTTTTCATATATTTTGGTCTTGAACTTTCTTTCTGACCACTCAAATAGCTTATCACTGGCACTACTTGCTTCATTATTTACTTTCTAAACAATATGTACAAGTTGTTCCAATATGGGAGCAAAACTATTTACATCTGACAACTCAAAAACATCATTAAATATATCATTAATTTCATACAAAACCTATTTCTACTGATGTTCTCTTCTCAGTTCTTCCTGACTGCTTTTCCTTTTCAATAAATCTTTCAATATTTGTATCTTCTCATAAGATAAGTTATCAGAATCCCAGTTAGGAATAACAATAACTTCATCAATGGTTACCTCTTGGGAAAAGGCTTCCATTTTCTTCTTTAGTGCCTTCTTCAGTGTGCTCCCACTCGACATCTATACAAGAGCTTGAATTGCCTCTTGTTTTTTAGGCTCATGTACGTCAATAGGTTTGTCTTTTACTTCTTTTTCTCCTATTCCCTAATCCTCCACATGAGGACTATTAGCTTTTTCTTCAAACTTATCTTCTTTATCTTGTTGTAACTCCTCTGCAGATGTGGGTTGATTTGTTGGTGCTGACTTATCCTATTCCTTAGTAGTGCTTGTACTGGCTAATATGTCAACTATAACAACTACAAGTTTGGTGGGGGTAATGTTAATAGTTGATGTCTCATCAATTATTGGATAATATTTGACTTGCAAAAGTAATGTATTACTACCTGGCAAAGATGTGTATTTTGCTTCCTTGGCCTGTATATCCTCCTCGGTCAATACTTGATTCTTGATTGGGCTTTCTTCCATTATATTGACAATATGTACTTTTGATACCTTCTAAATTTCCTCTACCTTAGGAGATTAGTCTCCATTACATTTAGTTCAGTAGCAGGCTCGACATCCTTAGATGTACTAGCACTTTTATCTACATCTTTATCAATCAACAAACCAACCACTATCTTCCAAATCTTGACACTTTCTTGTACAACATCCTCAACCTTGTGTTGAAGGATTAAATACTCTCTAAGCTTAGGGTCAAATTTTGCTCGATATTGTTCCACAATTTGTCTAATGTTGGTAGGGGTGAGACTTGATTCTACTTGTGCTAGGGTGCTCTCTCTTTTTTTTTTTTCCATATTAAGAGCATATTCCCATTTTTGTGCAACCCTATTGCTTAACTCCTTGAGGATTTAGTTCTCCAACTGAATAGGTAACATCTTGAAAATGCACAACATTTTAAGAATAGCATCTTCAACCTTTTCTTTTTCTGCAATACTCAGGCTTTCAAACTTTAATTCTTTCAAGTCTTCCACTCCTCCAGAGCTTGTGATCTTGTGATATATTTCATCTATAGTAGGTTTGACATCCTGTAATACAACCTTCTTCTTCACCTCTTCATCACTTTCTATTTCTTCATCATCTTCTTGTTCCAAAACAAGTTTCCTTATAGGACTTTTGTTAACCTTGCTCAGCACTACCTTAGGCTGTATAAGTTTTTATTTACTAGATGCAGGGGATTTCTTTGGAGTCTCAACAACTTCTCCCCTTGTTCTAGGCCTCAGCATAGGTGCCAATGACACTTTAGGTTTTAGTATTCTTTTCTTGGTTGGGGGCTCGACAATTACTAGCTTCTTACCTTTCTTCTTTTCTACTTGAGCCTCTTCTTCTTCTTCACTATCACTAGAGTCACTTTGTTCATCCTCTCCTAGTCCTTGGGTTAATTCTAGTGGTGTATCCTTTTCTATTTCTTCCAAAAATTTCTTCAAATTCTTTACTATTTTCTTTCTCTTTCTTTCTATAGTTGCAGCCTTTAAACCAATAGTGATTTTAGATTTGGCTTCTTCATGTGTTCCAAAGTAGGGTGCTTTACTATCAATTTCTTCAGCTAAGAGGGTTGTAATAGCAGTAGTAGCTTCATCTATATTTACTTCATAGGGTAATGGCTTTAGCCATGAAACCCTAGGCAAAACTACTTGTGCATAAGTGAAGTCTGTGTCAACTAGAAAACATATATGCTTGCTGTACTTTTCAACTAATGACACAGGGACTCTACTCCTCTTTCTCATTTTCTTCTTGAATTCAACAAAATAGTTATCCATCACACCATTAAAACTATCTCCTATCTGACCTATGAACTCACTAAGTTGAACAGTAATGGGTCTCTTTTTATCCCATATCACACCTCCATGAGTAGGAAAATACTTCTGTATATAAAAGAATAGATAGATTAGCGAAGAACCAAACTTACACATTGAATTCTTTGCAGTCTAAATTGAGTTATGGTTCTCAGCAAGCTGAGTTAGCTGGAGCTCGACAAGATCATACATATGTCCTTTCTTAATGATTTTCCATGCCTGGTCCTCTGCCATACAGGGGATGTTGTCTAGTCAACTAGATTGGTAGAATTTATGAGAGATAACCCTAACATCAAGGTCAATTTATGGATCTATGATGGTGGAGATCATCATTCCATGCTTGTTCCATATTGCTTGTGTGTTTTCCTTAATATCTTCTTTGCTTGAACACTTCATTATCCTTTTTCCTTGAATCGTAGGGTATCCAGTAACTCGGTGGATCATTTCCTTTGTTATCTTCATGGGTCCATCTTCCATCCATAGTTGTATATCATGTACTCAACTCAATACTATTTTTATCGATTCAACTTTGAAATTCTATGGGAAATCTAGGGCATGCACTAACCCTTGTTCGACAACCAATTTATACTCCAGCTTCAACACTCCATTATCACATAATTTTCCATATGCCTCCTTGACCTTGTAATCTCTGATTTCTCTGATTTTGCACATATAACAAGACCTAATATCATTCATTATCAACACATTCTCCAGAATCAAGGATAGGGCACTGGTTAAATCTCCTTTAATTGCGGTTTCTAAAATTGCCCTAAATGTCTATGTCTTGCAAACTTTGTTTCTCAATAATTCCACATTGAAAACTTCCATTACTTGTTTCTTTAGTGTAGCAGATGATAATGATGCCATTTTAAATTAAAATTTCTGAAAAGAAATGTTTTCTTGGTAATGTACCTTTCTCGTAAGTGTCTTGTAGATGATTTTTGCCGATGACATGCTGAAAAGATTCAGAATCTCCTTTAATAAACTAGTAGCTCACACTCTAAATCACTCAAAGAAATCTCAATTCACTTGGTGAAATGAAATAGGTGGTAACTTTCTACTTTATAGATTCCAAAAAGTAGAATTAGGGCCTCATATATGCTTCATACAAAATTTCTAAGTGGAATACAATTGTCTCGGCAAACTCATGTTAACCTCAGTTAACACAAGCTCGGTTAATATAAGTGTTAAGACATAGCTTGGTGTATATAGCATATCGGCCATAATAGGTGCTTGACAAACATTGATAACTCAGTCAAGACACTGATGCCCGACATCAAAAAATGAAATTCTCTACTTTGCTCAGATATGTCCTATTGCATCTTTATCTATGCAGATATGGACTTTTACTCAACTTTATGTTAGGAAATGATGTGAGATAGAGCCTTGTAAGATTCAGGTCCAAACATACCTTTTATGCTTAGTTAGAAGAAGTGTGATCACTCGATCCTTTGGATTGGGTGACCTCAGATATGCTAGCTTCACTTGTGCTTTCTTCTTCTTTCTTTTTCCATGTCTTGTTCATCTGATTTTTCAATTTCTCACAGATATCTTTATCATTGCTTGGTATAGGTGATCTACAGTCTTTCTTTAGGTGACCTATCTTATTACACTTGTAACATACCATGCTTCCATTCATCCAGCTCCTAGATTTGCCTTTGAAATGAGTCTTCACACAATTTTCTCCAATGTGTCCATATTTTCCATAGTTTTGATAATTGTACCAGGTGTTATAATCCCAATTGTATGAGTTATAATTCATAGGTGACTTATTATATTCATTTGATGACCATCTAGGTTTAGATATGCATTCAAATTCTCTATGCCCATACTTCTGATAGTTGAAACAATTACCTTGAAACTTAGGTGAGGTAGATGGATTACTGACCTTAGACCTATCTTCATGTTCCTGATGTCCATGTTTCTTATAGTTAAAGCAATGCCCATTGAACTTAGGTTTAGGATCAAACTTACCATGTTTGCTTCTACATATGTTGGTTGTATGTCCTGGCTTTCCACAATGATGGCATGTGGGCTTGGTGTTCTTTGGTTTTTCATTCTTTTGTTCTCCATTATTTGATGATTCTCCTTCTTCATTAGATGATGCATGTTTATTTAGTCCAAGTCCAGATGTATCACTAGATCTTCTAGGTGACCTTAACTATTCTTCAAAATATTTTGTAGCTTTGTTAGGTTTGTTCAACCTTTCATTGATTTCCTTTTCAGATCTTAGTTCATTGCTCAATTGATCATTTTCATACCTCAGTTGGTTGATTTCCATATCTTTCCTACCCAACTGTTTATTAACCAGCAAAGTTGATTTATCATGTCTAGTTGATTATTAGTCAACCTTTGCATGTCACTTGTCCTTTCATCTAATCTTATTGCAATTTGTCTTTTTTCTTCTTCAGCCATTGTCTTATCATCTTCAGCTTTCTTTTTTTGTTCAGTTATTTCACAAAGTTTGACATATTGAATTTACTGTTCTCTCCTTAGATTTTTGATGTCATCATTTAGTATGGTATTTTTCTCTAGTAGCTCTTTTATGTATTTGTCACTTTCTACAGAGTTTCCATTATCAAATAGTCTAGTGGTATCTTCTTCTTAATATTGTGAATCATTCTGCTGAATAGCAATTTCTCTCCTTTTGCTCAAGGATTTCTTTAGTTCACTTCTGGCTACTTCCAATTGTTGTAATGCCAGATGTACATAAATCTTCTAATTATCTATGATCTTTCCCAGCTTATAGACTTCCATCTCAAGATATTTTTCTTCAAGTGGTTAGACTTTTTATGAGAAACCTTGAATCTCTGATACCAATTGTTGGAAATATAATTGGGAAATGTGATACTGAGAGGGGGGGGGGGGTGAATCAGATATCGCCTACTAAACCATTTTGATATGTATAAAACATTTTCATAGCATCAACAATACTTGATCAAAACAAAATAACTATCATAGTAAGCAACATCCATGAAAGTACTAATACCACAATGATTTTGGTTACCTAGAAACTCTTGAAAGGTAAAACTGGGGTGGGGATGACACCCACAAATCTTCACTACTATAGTAATAAATTTTCCTATTAAGGCTTACAAAATTTGATCAAAACATGATCTACCCTATGAGTGTCTGCCCTGTTAAGAGCTAAAATACTTATACACTCTACCTTGCTAGAGGATCTGAAACTTACAACAAAGTAAGCACTCGGTCAAGAGATTACAAAAGTTTGTTAGGACTACTCAGTTAAGAGATTTACCTTGATACACTGGTTAGAGTGTCTCAATACTTGATCTTTTGGTTTGTACTATATGTAGATTACAAATCTTCTCTTTTTTGTATTGTATTGATCTCTTCTATCAGATTTATCTCTATTCTATCCTTTCACTGCTTAGCTCAGTCACTAAACTCTGTCTGAATACTTCACTATTCTGAATGTGCCTATCTACTCATTCCTTCATACACTTTGCATTCTCTCCTTCACTCTATCTCTCACTCTTACACATTTTAGGGTTTAGATCTTAACCTTATATAATTGACAAAACATCTTCATGATTCAAGATCTATGGTCCAGATTTATTCCTTTTTGCCACTTAAGCCTTACTAATTTCTGATTAGCTCTAAGTATTACATAGGGATCAATGATTGAAAAATAGATACGTAATCACCTCTATAATTACCTAAATAAACAAAATACAAAACATGAACATCACCCAAAATGATTTACCTCGATCAATATGCCATAACAAACTCATATGTCATTCCTGGCTCACTCGAAAAATACAATTCATGATACTCAACATTCACTGTACTCAACATATGTTGATATCTCTGTTACTCGGCAATCATTGCATATATGACTCATAAAATCTAGACTCGGCATAATACAAAATTACATAGTGACCATAAGTTTACTCGGTAGTACTAATGCTCAATAAGTATATATTACATAATTTGGCCTTTACATAATGAGTCGGTCACAGTGATGACCGACCATAATTGCCTAGATAAATGACTAAGTGTGGGTCACTAATAGTCAACAAAACTATAGAGATCTAAAGTCTATGCCAGGCCTTAATTGAATTATATTGATGCTATAGACTGTTGTATTGACTGCATCTCTCCAATAGGTGTGTGCAACTTTTCCTTCAATCATGATGGCGCGTGCTGTATCAAGGATGATCCTATTCCTTCTTTCTAAAATTCCATTCTATTGAGGGGTTCTAGGTGCACTCAAATGTCTCTTAATGCCATGCTCTTCACAGTACTCATAGAATCTTTCAGAGGTGAATTCTCCTCCTCTATCCAAACTTAGACATTATATCTTTAGTCTAGATTCATTCTCAACCTTAGCTTTGAATATTTTGAACTTCTTAAAGTCTTATGATTTATCTTTCAAGAATACAACCCACATCATTCTAGAATAATCATCTACAAACAAAATGAAATAACTTTCACCATAGTATGATCTTGTTTGAGTTGGTCCACATAGGTTTGTATGAATTAGATCCAACTTGTTCCCTATTGAATTATGCTTGCTTCTGAATCAATTTCTCACATGCTTTCCCATCACACATTCCCTATATATAGTATCAACTGACTTTGCTATGCTAGGTAGATATCTTACTACCTTAACATTGCTTATTTTTACTAAGTTATCAAAATTGATATGACATAATCTTTTATGCCACATCCAACTATCATCAACTTTAGCAATAAAACAACTTGCTTCAGAATTAAATTGGAAAACATTACATTTAGTCTTTGATCTTGATGCAATCATAACACCATCCTTGTTGTTAATGATGCACTTTTTGTCTTTGAACTCCAACTAATAACCTTTTTCAAGTAACTGTCCAACACTAAGAAGGTTATGCTTCAAACCATCTACATAGAGAACATTGTTAGTGTTGTTCTTTCCATCCAATGTGATAGCTCCTCTACCAATGATAGGTTTAGGAGTGTTGTCTCCAAATCTAACCATGCCACCATTGTACTTGTCTAAATGAATAAACCTATCTTTATCTCTTGTCATGTGATGTGACCATCCACTATCTATGATCCAATCTGTCCTTATGTCTTCTTGTAAGATTAATGCTAACTTTTCCTCCTCTTTCTCATCTCCATTACTCATTTTCTCTATGATAATAATGAATCCAATTTCATCTTCAGCTAAATCATCATATGATACTCCATCTCTAGCATAGTAGCATTCCTTTGAATACTCATGAGGCTTGTAGTCATTTTTGAACTTTTTAGCTCTTGTAAGACACTTAGATGCAAATTGACCAATCTTATTACATGAAAAGCATTTAAATGGAAATTGACCTTCATATTTCCCTTTTAATTTCTTTTCTCTTTTAGAAATCCTAGCAATTAAATCATCTAGTGCTTTCTCTTCATCATCATCATCAAAATTATCAGAAGTTCTTGCAAATTTCTTACCATGGAATGATGCTTTGAAGGCCGTCTCACTTTTAGGTTTTGTCTTCAATCTTGAAATCTCAAAAGCTGAAATTTTGCTAATCAAGGTCTCTCTTTTGAAATTTGATGTAAGTTGCATGGTTTCATCAAGGATGTTGATCTTGTTTTATTACTCTATTGTGAGAGTGGTCATCAACTTATCCATAATTTATTCTTTTGAGATCTCTCCACCATTGTTCCTGATTGTTGCAACCACTTCATTAATCCTTTGGTTGTAAGCTCTAATGTTTTCTTCAGGTAGCATCTTTAACGCATTGTATCTTTTCTTCTATGTTTTTATGTGTGCATCCTTTTCTTGTTTATCTCCTTCAAATATGTCTTGTAGGTGCTTCCATATCTTGTGGACTATGTCTACTTTCTTTATCTCTGAAAACTCACTTTCAGATAGGGTGCTAGTAAGGGCTTCTTTGGCTATTGCATTCTGATGGAATAATTCTTTATACTTGTTAGTAGCATCATCCTTTGCAAGGTCTACTAAAGTAGGGATCTTGACTTCTTTGATAGTTACATCAAAAACTTCAAAAGTAATGCATTGCAAATGTGTCACCATGTTGTTCTTCCAATCAAGATAATTCTCTCCATCAAACTTAGGAATTTATTTTTTGAAGAATGCCATCTAATCAACCTCAAGCTATTAAAATTTCTCTCTGAGGTACTTGGCTCTTATACCAATTATTAGGAATAGTCCCAAGAGATAACTGAGAGGTGGGGTGAATCAGTTATCTAAAAGTTTCAATTCTTTATCCAATTAAGTATACTTAAACATAAAGCATAAAAAAAATGAAAGAACACTTGAACACAACACCAATATTTTGGTTATGAGGGAACCCAAATAGGTAAAAACCCCAGTGGGAATTGACACCCACTAATAATCTACACTAGTGTATTATGATCCTTGTTAGAAGATCCTTAACCCTGTTAGGAGTTGTCTTTACAATGCATTTAGTATAGTGACCTGGTCAAGGGTCAGACCCTGTTAGGAGTCTTTTTATAATTAACCCTGTTAGGGGTGAGGATGCACTGTTTGAGAGCACACTGCTCAAAGGGGTGAAGGCTGCAACCTTTTGAATAATAGATACACACTATATCTAGATCTTGGTGAACTATGCTTTGACCTATTGTATAGATTAGTTCCAATGTATAACTTAAACTCTTTACTTGGTCACATAGACCTTCTACTAATGGCTCAACACTTCGCACACTCTGCTATGCTCTTCACAATCAACTCTAAACCATAGTTTGACAATCACAAATGACTTCATATAAATATCTTTCCTCTAAATGATATAATTAAGTTGGCCTATTAGAACCACCTTGAAATCATAATAGAGAAATAATAAAATACTCCAATAACATCTTAGTTGGCTCTACTAAGAATGCAACACAATCTGGGACTTGTCTAATATTAATAAATGCAGATGCATGCTACACACTATCAGCTCTACCAAAGTAACTAAAACTTTCTCCTCAAGCTTAATTACATTAATCATGCACTCTTAACCAAACATTACTAACTCTTCTCTAAGTACTAATCCAAGGGCACATACCAAAATGATAGGTGCAACTCTTGAATCAATATAATCTATGTCGGCTCTTCTAAATAAACACAACAAACTACTACCGGTGAATAGTGACTGCATAACTTCACTTCTACTTATCATCAAACTCTAGGTCCATAAATGTAACATCACTAACATGTCTCCATAATATATCCAAATGTGCAAGGCTCCATGATAACTATAAGGACAATCATAAACACAATAATTCCTATAACTCTATCAAGAACACTACTAACACAAGTTGCTATATTATTGTCTATACTAATAATTAACCTTTGCGTCCATGATATCATGTTGATAACATGTCCATGCTGCATATACTGAAATCTTACTACATAATTCTTCCACACATGCTACTTACCATATGTTTTCATCAATGAAAAACATATAGTCAATGCTAGCTTGCTGGAAAATCTCCAACAAAGTGATCTTGTGGGATTTATAGATAAGAGAATGAAAGATTGATGTGATTGAAAACTTGAGAGTGATAAGGTATGATAATCAGATCCAAGATGAGTAAGAAAAAATTGTCTCAAAAGATGAATATATGATCACATTGAGGTTTGATTTCTTGTTAAGCTGATAAGATCTAATGACAAACTAGCTATGAGGTATCAGAGTTAAGCTTAAGCTTCGTAGGTAAGTGACACGTATGACTCAAGTTTAGAAAACTAGATTTGATGAAAGATTTATTGATTTTATCAGCTCCAAAGTTAATGAAATGAAGTCCAATTAATATAGTTGGTTGGATGCGAGATGAGACAAGTTCACTCATAGATTAGGACAAGGATCGACAAAAAAATTATATGTTCTATCGAATCACAAGTATAAGTTGTCTAAAAAAGGAAAATAGGGTCAAAATAAGTTCTCTAATCCCAAAAGTTCATAGGCTCGTATGATAAAATATAATCTCAAATGACATAGAAGGAGGGACAAGACAATAAAATAACAATATTGTACAAAAAAGTGATAGAAACATCAAAGTGGGTGGTAAATCATACAACATGATTCTTAAAAATGATCAAGATGTGTTGGACATGAGGTTTTGCTATTGACTTTTGAACTATTTTCATTTTTTTTTTGCAAGTTTACATTTTTTTTACTTTCGTCATGTTGTGTTGGTTTTTAATTATTTTTTGGTATGTTTGTCAAATGGTTTATGAATAACAAGCATAATAGACACACAATATCAATGGAAATACAAACACAAGGTAGCCTAAGGAAATTGGTATAGGAAGAAAACATTTTCTTGCAATATTAGGTACACACCCAATAGCTAATTAGAATACGACTACTAGAGAACACATTATGGATCTCTGAATGTCATATTATTTGACTCCAAATTCTAATGTGGGTATGATATGGCACATGATCTTGGGGTACTTACTACATCCCTTTCAAAAAGATTATCAACTTTTTGGAGGTGAACCAGGTAGATTCTAAACTAATGTGTTTAGTATGGGTTTCCATTCATAACTATCCCATGTAGTTTAACAAGAAGGGTTGAGGCCTATAGGCCAACAAGTAATCAGATATGGTTGTTTGAAAAGTAGGATTGAGGCCCCTTTTTATTACACATATAAATACATATTTGATTGTAGTCCCATAAACATTATTAAGACATAAGAATGTCCTATGAATACCAAGATAACATAGTCATGCACACAGGCTTGAGGCCCTCAATCCCTACATATATGAGAGTAAACACAATATATACATATATATATATATATATATATATATATATATATATATATATATATATATATATATATATATATATATATATATATATATATATATATATATATATATATATATATATATATATATATATATATATATATATATATATATATATGTCCTTAGAGACTTTAATCTCAAAAGGAGGATTTTTATTATAGTGGTTCAGATGGCCATGTTTGCATGTTCCTAGTTTAGTCATTCATGTGAGATTATTTACCTCAATGGAAGGCTCGCTAAAAGGTACACATGCAAAAAATAGAAAAGTTTCAAGGGTTTGGATTTTTTATTTTCTATACAAAAAAAAGCATACTCTCCTACCTCTACACTTTTCAAAGACACCTCAAGCACTCATGTTCATTTACCTGATCCATTTTTAATGATCAATTTGATGTTTCTAGGTTTCTAATTATTTATGCATACAAGAGCATTGTAAGAATTTTGATATCGTTGTGATACCATGTAAGAATTTTCCTAAGGTAAAGAACAAAAATTCCAAGATCTAGAAGCTCAATTGATAACACAAGAGAGACAAATATGATATGATCAATTGAATGACTCAATATTGATCAATAATAAAATAAATCCAAAATCAATTAAATGAATACAAAGTAGACATGCTTGAATATATAGGAAATTGATGCAGTCAAGGATGGAGGATCCAATTAAGGACTATCCACACTTGTAGCCAAACACCAACATAGCGGAATAACACAATAGGAAAACCAAATCTGAGAGAAAAATGATATCTTTATTCATTAACAACTAATTACATGCAATGTGCCGAGCTGTAAGACCTTCTTGGTTATGACCAAATATAAAGAAAGAAACAATTATATAATATCTTTCAAGATCCAAGTCCAAACCCTTACCCTAGTTAGCCAAATCTACAACAATAGGTTACAAAAATCTAGTAGGAACCTCAACAAGATCTAAACTTGTGCTCCCAAGCCACCAAGCAATCTCCTTGTTCCTAATCTTGCAAGATACTAACCCTGCTACACTTCTTCTACTTCCTTCAATCTACCTCTCATCTTCCCTAAATAACTACCCAAATTGCCCCTTAAATACTAATCTTTAGCCACAAGTCAACTGGATAAAACAATTAAATCCTAAGCCAAGTCAGCTCTCATTACAAACAAATATTAAATGCACTACAAGTCAGCTCTCAGATAACCTTACCATAATTAAATTCTCCATGTCAGCCTCCAGATCCACATAGGAGAATGTGACATCAGCTACCAATAATAAATGCACCAAGTCGGCCTCCCAAATCTCCAAGAACACCCATTGGTAAGCCAAACTACCGAGTGCCAGGAAATGTACTGAGAAAACATACCAACCGAGCTCCATAAGAATTATCAAGGATCATAAATGCCAAGTCTCATTCTATGACCAAGCTTCCCTCAGTGACCGAGTCCTCCAGTGATCGAACCACTTCAACAACTGAGAAATAGACATAAATATCGAGACCCCATCGGTAACCGAGCACTAAGAAACAAAACACCAATTTGTCAAGTGATCATCATCCATTGAGATTAATGTAGTCAAGCATGGAGGATCCAATTAAGGACTATCCAAACTTACAGCCAAACCACAACACAAAAAAATTATACAACAATAACACTAGATCTAAGAGAAAACAAGTATCTTTATTCATCAACAATTGATTGCATGCAATGTGCCGGGCTGTAAGGCCTTCTTAGTTATGGCCAATTACAAAGAAAGAAATAGTTCTACAAGATCATGCAGGATCCAATACACCTCTTAGCTAGTGTAGGTTTGCAACACAAGAGGACACTAGTAGGCACTCTAAGAAAGATCTAAACTTGTGCATGCAGGCCACTAAGAAATCTTCTTGTACTTAAGCTCACAAGCTACTAACTCTTCTATCCTTCTATCTTCCAAGTATGACTCTAGATCTCTTAACCTAATACCTAAAAAACTACCCAAACATCTTCTTAAATACTAATTCCCACCCATAAGATGAATTTACAAATAAATAAATCCTAAAACCCAGTTGGCTTCCAAATATACAAATATTAAATGCAAAACATGGTCAGCCTCCAGATCCACATAGGAGAATGCAACATGCCAAATCTAGGTTCCCACACATGCAATGGTCAATCCATAACTTGAGGAACATGACCCAGATTAAATACATTAGTCGGCCAAGCTGATTCATCCAAAATATCAAGTCAATCAGCAAGAATGTCAAGCACCAGTGAACCAACCATGCTATGCACCATAAAGCAACACAATTATCACCAAGCACTAGAAGTAACTGATGCCTTCAATTACCAAGCACCCCAATAAACACTATAACCAAGAAACCATACTCCAAGACCAAGAAAATACTTCACTAACTAAGATCAAAACTACCAATCTGCCTTTCAAAATAAACTATTTTTTGGTTGATATAGGATTGCCAAGAATCCTAGGATGCTCCTACTCAGACACCCCAGGTAAAGAATATTTTCTTGCAAGGAAATCAAGAATTTCTTAAGGGAATCAGAACAAGTGTGCCATATCTATTCTTAATCCATATCTCCTCTTGTCCTTCATTCCAAGTTTTCTTCACTTCATTGATTGTCCCTTGCAACAAGTTATCCTATTTCCCACTTTTCTTATATTTCCTGTCTGCAAATGATAACAACTGACTCTGACCATCCCTTCCACTGTCGATCACATTAGTACCTTGGTAAATACCATCTTCTCCAGCCTCCTCAATCAACTTGATATCATCTGCATCTCTTTGTGTCATCAATGTCATTATCTATTGTATTATTTCTATCAGAAAGACCATCTACCTCTTAATCTCAACAAACTATTCAGATATATCATTCTCCTTCTCTTTCAAACTAGACTTTGTAGGAATATGTTCATCAACCCTATGCTCCTAAGGTTTGTCACGGTCACATGGAAAACACCTGACAACTCCACATCCTTTAGTCCCTGTCTCTTGTAAAGGTAACAACTTATGCTTATATCCTTCATGCCTAACCACATAGGTATTTGCACGGCCATCAAACAAAACATTTCTATCATATTGCCAAGGCCTTCTAAGTAACAGATGACAAGCATCCATAGGTAACACATCACACAATATTTCATCATGATAAGATCCAATCTAAAAATTAACCAAGCATTGATCTTCAATCCTAACCTTAGAAACATCTTGTATCCAACTAATCTAATAAGGGTTAGGGTTTTTCTTGTTAGAAAGTAAACTCCACCAAGATAACTAAGAGTGGGGTGGGGGTGAATTAGTTATCAGATAATTATAACCTTTATCAACTTCAATAGATTTTAAGCATATAAGAAATGTAACCAACAACCATAGAAAGATATTCATACATAATAACACAATGACACAAGATATGTTGACTAGGGAACCTCTTGATCAAAGAGTAAACCCTGGTGGGAATGATGCCCACAAAAGATGCACTAATATGAAAGTTCCTTATGAGAGGATGGACTCTATTAGGAGTCTTATGAAATACATTTAGTACATATGAGTCCCTATTAGGAGACTTTGAATCCCTGCTAAAAGATTCTAACCCTGTTAGGAGTTATGGAAGATAGAAGGACCCACTACCCAAACAACTTCAATGGAAAGATCATTGAACACACTATCCAACTAATCTCTAGATTATTCAATAGAATAATATCAAAATATTACTGATCTCAATAATATGTTACCTCTTCTCTGACTGTGCCAAAACCACACTCACTGCTACAACAGATCTCAATTTCAGATCTATGTACCTCACATATCCTCTTTCCACAAACTCACTTTCATAATTTCATTCACTCTTAGATCCCTTCATTACAACAAGGAAAAAATTCCTTCCTTTAAACCACACTCAAGTAATTACAAATGAGTCGGCATCCAAATTACAAAATAAAAGTTTCCACATGTTACATCAAAATTACACAAAACTATCAGCTTCTAATTAGAATAACTCTTCACTCATGTGACCTCAAAGTTTATGCTATCAACCAAATCTCTATCAACATGTCTTCAATTTCTCTCTAATTGCACATAACCAGATTCCATCCCGATTAGGAGATATCATCCTATTTCCACAAATCGCTACTCAGGAACACTGCCTGAATACTGCTTCCACTAAAATGCTCATAACTTCCATGATTAAATGAATTGTTGTTTGCACTCTTAACCATGAACATATAACATATCATAGAGTAAGTCCTCAACATTTCATAGCTTGATCTCCAATAACTCACATGTGTTGATCCAAAAACTGTCTGCTCCTCTGCTAATCTTTAGTATAAGATCACTGTGTTAACATCAATGACAATCACATTCATGAATACAACAAAAATTGCTATAGAATGGCTACTAATAGTCCCATAGGATATATTCATCATTCATTCCTAACAATCTCCCCCATTGGCATTGCTAACAACATAGATGAAAAACATCCAATGTTCCATAAATCCAACACTGCAACACTGCTGCTCTGAAAAATACTTCAAGTCCTCTTCATCAATAAAATCTTGCTTCATTTTCTTATTCAGTTCTCTCCAAATGATGGTACAAATGGTTTTTCATGTACACTTCTCCCTCATTGACATCAATGATAGAAATTTCATCATTATGTCAACAACTCCAATGTCAAAAGACACTGTTCAGAAAATAAATTCACTAGAGTCCTCATGACTCAGCTCAGATACACATACTCCCCCATAGAGGAAGTACCAACATCTAGTCTAGAAGAAATATAGGGCTCATATACCACTAGATGGATGCAACAATCTACATCACTTCTCAAAAGTAGGTTGGGGCATAACCCCAAGCATATGTCTCAGATACTCAAATGTATCCTTCGGCAAAGGTTTTGTAAATATGTCTACAATCTGCTCCTTCATGCTTATGTATTCAAGTCTGACTTCTTTCTCTGCAACTTTCTCTCTTACTACATGATACTTTATCTCTATATGTTTTTTCTTAGAATGTAATACATGGTTCTTAGACATACTAACTATGCTAGTGTTGTCACAATGTATAACAACAAGCTCAAATTTTATTCTAATATCCTTCATCATCTGCTTCATCCAAATTATTTGGTTACAATTGTTTGCTGCTACTACATATTCTACTTCTGTTGTGCTTTGTGAAATTCAATTCTACTTCTTGGTTAGCTCCACCACTGGTGCTCTTTTTATCATCAACACTACCTCCCCAATCAATATCTTTATATGCACATAGGGTAAAATCATCAAATTTTTCATACTATAATCCATACTCAATTGTGCCTCTTAAATATCTCAGTATCATCTTTACTACTACATAATGCGATTATTTAGGTTTAGGTTGAAATCTAGCTACAATTCCAACTGAATGTGCTATATCAGGTCTTATATGTGTCAAGTACTACAATCCTCCAATCATAGATTTGTACTTCTTCTATTCCACTACAGGAGTCTCATCTATGCTAGATAACTTATGTCCAGTTACCATAGGTGTTCCAACTAGTTTATAGTTCTCCATTCCAAATCTCTTCAGCAAATTATTCAAGTACTTTGTCTAACTTACAAAGCTACCATCACTATTTTGTGTTATCTGCAATCCCAAAAAATATTCCATTTCACTAATCATACTCATTTCAAATTCATTCTTCATTTCATCTACAAATTTATCACTAGCTTCATCTTCTCCTCCAAAAATAATATCATCAACAAAAATAACTACAACCAACAAACCATTTTCAATTTCTTTTGTGTACAAGTTTCTATCAACTATTCCTTTTGTAAATCCTAATTTTATCAAATGCTTGTCCAATGTTTCATACCAAGTTCTAAGTGCTTCCTTTAGTCCATATAAAGCTTTCTTCTATTTACATACCATGTCTCCTTCTTGAGTTAAAGGAAAACCTTCAGGCTGCTCAATGTAGACTTCTTCCAATTCTCCATTTAGAAATGTTGACTTTACATCCACTTGATATACTTTGAACTTCTTGTAAGCTACATAGGCCAAAAACATTCTTACTACTTCAATTCTTGCTACTAGTGCAAAATTTTCTTCATAGTCAATTCCTTCTTGCTGTAAGTATCCTTTACATACCAATCTTGCTTTGTTCCTTACTACTTCTCCTAGTTCATTCATCTTGTTTCTGAATACCCATTTTGTTCCTATAACATTTTTATCTTTAGGTCTAGGGACCAATTCCCATGTTTTGTTCTTTTTAATCTAATCTAGTTCTTCTCTCATAGATTTAATCCAATATTCATCTTCACAGGCTTCACTAGTAGATTTAGGTTCAATTTGAGAAATCAAACATAACTATTCTTGTACCTTATTTTGAGTTAGAACTCCTCTATCTATGCTTCCAATAATCTTCTTAATAGGATGATTCCTTGATAAATTCTTGTTAGGTGTCACTGTCTTAGATCTCACTTCAGGTGTCCGTTCTTCAATGATCTCACTATGGCTTTTATTCAACAAATAACTATCAGTTTCATAGAATAATTTAGTAGTCTGAATGTTAGATCTAGGATGAGTTCCTTCATCTGATTCATAATCAAGCATTATTTCCTGAATTTTAAAATTCTCATCAACTTTAACATTTGTGCTCTCCACAATAGTCTTAGTTCTCTTATTGTAACATCTATAAGCTTTTCTTTTCAAAGAATATCCAAGAAATATACCTTCATCACTTCTAGGATCAAACTTTCTAATGTCATCATCTCTCTTTATATAACATTTGCTTCCAAAAATTCTAAAATATTTAACTAAGGGTGCATGTCCAAACCATAGTTCATAGGGTGTCTTGTCTGTGTCTGCTCTGATTTGTACTTTTTTCATTATATACACTACTGTGCTCACTACTTCTCTCTAAAATATCTTCGCTAAGTTATTCTCAAATAATATAGCTCTTGTTTCTTTAGTCACTGATATGTTTCTTCTTTCTGCAATACCATTTTGTTCAGGTGTTCTAGGGGCTGAAAATTGTCTCTTAATACCATTCACTTCACAAAAGGTGTTAAATTCTCTAGAAATAAGTTGTCCACCTCTATCAGATCTCAAACATTCAATCTTCATTCCAGATTCATGCTCAACTTTATTCTTAATGATCTTAAACTTATCAAATGCTTCAAATTTTTCTTTAAGAAATGCAATCCACATCATTCTTGTAAAATCATCAACAAGAATCATAAAATACCTTTCTCCATAGAATCCTCTAGTCCTTGTAGGACCACTCAAGTCTTTATGAGCAATCTCCAACTTCTCTATTGACATAAACTTCTTACTAGGAAATGAGCTTCTCTTCTATTTAGCCATCACACATTCCTTGCAAATCATGTTAGTAGGCTTCATAATTTTAGGCAAATCTCTTACTACAAGTGCAGTACTCACTTTCACAATGTTATCAAAATTTATATGACAAAATCTTTTTTTCCATAACGAACTATTATCAATCTTAGTAATCAAACATGTCATCTTAGTAGGATTCAACTAAAATACATTACCTCTAGTTCTAGATCTAGTACCAATCAAATTTCCATCTTTGTCTTTTATCACACAAGTTTTCTCAGTAAACCAAACTTGATATCCCTTATCAACTTTTGTCCAACACTCAAAAGGTTATGTTTCAAACCATCCACAAAGTAAACATCATTAGTATTAGTCTTTCCATCAAGAGTAATAGATCCTGTTGGTTCCTCAAATTGGACTTTATGCTTTCAAAGCAACCATTACATCTATAGGGTTTTAGGATGGGTTAGATCCAAATATGGAATTCTAAGATGATTGGACCAACTGTAGGGACAAGACTTCCCTTTTCACTTCTGGCTCTACAAAACCAAGGAGGGTACTCCTAATCCAGTAATCAAATAGCCTTACTTCAACAATAATAGATTGGATTCAATAAAAATAGATAAATGATAAGAAAATACTAAATGATGACCATTCATTCATTGATTCTCCATTACCATTAGATGGAATACTACTTTGCAAGTCACTGTACTTATAGAATTTCAAAAGATTTATATGAAAATATTAGGAATATAGATAGAACCTTTTAAACACTGATTTCTGTAGAAACAACTCCACTGCTAGCCAATGCCTTATCCATTGGGAAACACCTTCACTGCAATATTGTTATACATAAACAAATATATTGCACTTTTAATATCCCTACCCTTTGAAAATGCTATCACCCTGTGGTGGATTTTATCAAGGGAATCCTAGGTTCATACTGCTTACTTTTATCCTTATATAAAATTTAAAGAATTTATGCCATGTCTAAAGCTTATTTAATCTGATCCTAAATCAGAGTTGAAGAATACAAACACACACATAGAGAATATCTATGCAATGAATTTCAATGATTCATAACTCAAAGAGAGAGACACATAGGAAAGATTTGAACTTTGGATTTCATTTCAAATGTTGTATCAATATCATGTATACAAAATGCTTTTAAAGTGCAAATTGCCTAGATTTAACTTGAACCAGCAATATTGCTTTTTTACAAAAATATGCCTAATACAGTCTACAGTATCCTAGACTCAAAACTTGTCAGTAAATATGCTCAAGTTTCAGTCCTTTTACAATGATCCTGGTAATCCTTTTATAGAAAATAAGGATTGCAACAAGCTTCAAATCTTTCTTACAAAGGACAAAAAGAGTTTGTCATATAAGACAAAAAAGGCAAATATAACACCTTCTTGCTACAATTTTAAAAAATATTTTTAGAGATGAGCGCCAAAATTTGCAACAAGTCCCAAGGTCAGTTCAACTTCTACCAAGTGTAGCATCCATGCTTTCTTCAACTGTCTGATGTTTCTAGCATTGTTTGTTTTTCTTTCAAGAGATTGGGGCATCGCCACTTGTTGCTTCCTCTACATATGTCTCCTCTTCTTCCTCACTCTTTGTAAGATATGTTGCCTCCCAAGATGTAAAAGTATCCTCACTTAGCCAATTAAAAGCTAGAATCTCATCCCTTTTTGGTAGGATTTTGTCCCAACCAGTAATCACTTGGTGTGCCTCAGTCATCACCTTAGTGAAGTGTAATCTGGTATCTTGCAACATTTCAATTATTTGTATAAAAGGGGTATTATCTTCTATACCCAAAACAATATCTATTTTAGCCAATAGCCCATTATCAATTTGTTCCAACCACCATTCCCTATCCTTTATGGTTCCATCTGCTTTGACAAGACTAGGGAATACTTGGAAATTGTCCTAAAGATATCTAACTCTTAAGAGTTCTGCCTTCCTCTTCAACCCCTCCCTATTTACTTCAAAATAAAAAAGGGTTTTAACAATTTTATAAGTATTTGTCAATTGAACATTCTCAGTACCTTGATCTTTAATTGAATCAAAAAAGGATTTCAACCTATTTTCTCTAGGAACCCGCTGATCCAAAATTGGGCCTACAGTGGCTACCTCTTTCTTAAAAGAGAACACAATGTCAATGAGTTGCTTAGCACTTTTATAAATTTCTTTTGGTTTTACATTATCAACAAAGTGTAAAATAGTATCTTTTATTCTTTTCTCATATCTCTGCTTTTCTCTTTGTTGATGCAGGAGCATCCTAGGTGTAAGAGCAATCTTGCATCACCCAAAAATATTTTTATTTTTGTATTCAATAAGGGCTATCTTATGGAGAGCTGCTATTTATGGAAACTTGTTGTTTTTAGTAAGTTGGTCATAAATCTTGGAATGTTCTAATTTTACATGTGGAGGTTCACCTCAGTCATATTAGTCTGCCAGTAAAGTTTCATGGCTAGATCAGGTCTAGTTTTGAAGATATTGAAGATTTTTAGTATTGGTAGCGGGGTACAAAAATGTTGAACTTAGTTTTGAAGGCTTTATAGGCCCCGAATGAGGTCAAAAATTTGGGTGACAAGTGCTTGCACTAGTCAAGCCTGTAGAGCACTTCGTGGCCTTTTCGAAATGGGGTTGTAATAGTTAAATGGGTCAACTAGTGATGACTTATGGTCTCCGAAAGTCAGGCCACCTGAAATGGCAAAAAATAAATTTTCCTTCAAAATTTTTGTTCGGGTTTCAAAAGTTATTTTGAGCTGACTTTGATGTGATAAATTGAAAAATAAAATAATTCTAAGTTTGGTCGGCCCTAAGGGCTAAATTTCTGGAACCTTCTTGGGCGTTGGAAAATGCCTATATAAAGAAGGTCCGCAGTGTTGTCTAGAATAGTTTTGGTAGTAGATCTGGGTATTGATTTGAGGCTTTGTCTTACAGAATATTGTGAGGGAATACACATGTGGCTTTGCATACTATAATTTTGAAATTTTGTAATTCCACATTTGTGGAGATAATAAGAAGTGAATTTTCTATTCTTGCATATTGTTGTTGTTTCTCTATTTCTATTATGTGTTTGTGGTATTAAGGGGAGCACCCTTCATCAAGTGGTATCAGAGCAAGAGTTCTTGAGTGTGTAAATAGATTTTTGACTGTGAGGTAGTTTGCACCAAGATCATGGTTAGGGTTTCAATGCATATCATGAAAATGCCTCAATGAAGGGAACGTGGTGGAAGAGCTAGTGTTGTAACACCTGAGGTTAGATCACTCCAGAGACAAGTGCGAGCATTGCAAGAAGAGATTTGTAGAGGAATGAATCTTAATGTTAGAGATGAAAGTGAGGATGAAGCCGAAGAAGGAAATGATGATCAAGAAGAAGAAGGCAAAATTTTGAATCAAGAAGAAGAAAGGCTTTTCCGGGCCATTTCCAAGATCGAGAAAAGACCTAAGATTGAGGTTCTGACATTTTCTGGAAATCTTAACCCAGAGTAATTGATCAACTAGATCAATGAATGTGAAGAATATTTTGAGTATGAAGATATTGAGGATCCTGATAGGGTCAAATTCATCAAGGCCAGACTAAAGGGTCATGCAAAGATCTGGTGGAAAGAGATTCAATTGGAGCAAAATAGAAGAGGAAAGGATAAAATCACAAGATGGGATCAGATGGTGGATAAATTGAAGTGACAGTTCATTCCTGTTGATTATAAGCTTGACCTACTAAAGAAGATGCAAAGTTTGAAGCAAGCAGGAAGATCTGTTTAGGAGTATACAGAGGAGTTCTATCAAATCCTCATCAGAACAGGCCATGCAGAAGTGGATAAGGAGAAATTTTCCCATTACATTAATGGGTTGAGGCTGAGCATTTAGGAGTAGTTGAATCTAGTTTGAATCAATAGTATTGAAGAGGCATACCAATTTTCCCTAAAAGTAGAGGAAAAGATGAACAAGAATTTTGAGAGAAGAAAAAATAGAAGAGGTCACGGTGGACAATCTGGTGGATGGTCATATGGAAAATGAAATGAAGATCTGAAAAAGAAGGACGAGGCCAGTAGCAGTCAAAATTAGAGAGGAAACAATTCCAATCATTTCCAAGATCAGAACAATAGAGATCAGAGAGGAAGAGTAAGAGGACAAGGTTTAGGAAGAGGAGGCTTCTGTGGAACATGTTTTCACTGTGGAGAAGAAGTTCATAGGGCATTTGAATGTCCTTAATGCCAAGGAAGGATGGATAGGAGGAATGAAGGCTAGGCTAAAGTTGCACATGTAGATGAAGATGCCAGATCATCAAATACTGAAGATGATAAAAGAGGGGAAATGCTAATTAACAAAAGAGTACTACTGAGTGGTGAGAATGAACCTGAACAAAGGAGGATCCTATTTTCCACTAGATGCAAGTGTGAGGGTAAATGTTGTGATGTGATTATTGATAGTGGAAGCACTGACAATTTGGTGTCAGAAGAGATGGTGAAAAAGTTGAAGCTCAAGAGATAGAAACATCCACATCCATATCAGATTGCCTGGGTGCAAGATGACCACAAGGTCATGGTTAGTGAACAGTGCCTGGTAAAGTTCAAAAATGGCAGGGACCAAGATGAGGTACTATGTGATATCATATCTATGGATGCATGTCATATATTGTTGGGTAGACCGTGGCAATTTGATAGATGTGTTGTACATGATGGTCATGTGAATACCTATTCCCTGACAAAGGATGGAGTGCGACATAAGCTAAAGCCATTGAAGGAGACTAAAGAAAAGGTATATGGTAATGCGAGAATAACTTTTGTTGATGGAAAAAAATTCCTAGATGGTATGAGGCATGAGCACGTGTGTTTTTCTTTAATTCCAAAAGCTAGTAAAGAGGAAATAGAGGATGTACCTATAAAGGTTGTAGATTTGTTGAATGAGTTTCAGGATATTATATCTGATAATGTACCTGATGGATTACCACTGGTAAGGAAGATCAGTCATTAGATGGATTTGATCCCAGGAGCCAGTTTACCAAACAAGGTAGTGCACAGAATGACACCAACAAAAAGTGAAGAGTTGAACAGACAAGTGCATGAGTTGTTATAGAAGGGATTGATTTGGGAGAGCTTGAGTCCATGTGTTGTACCAACAGTATTAGCACTAAAGAAGAATGGAGAGTGGAGGATGTGTATAGATTCTAGAGCAATAAATAAGATCACAATCAAGTATAGGTTTCCATTGCCACGAATGGATGATATTATGGACTATTTGAGTGGAGCTGTGTATTTCTCAAAGATAGATCTGAAGAGTGGATATCACTAGATTCGGATTAGAGAAGGAGATGAATGGAAGACTACCTTTGAGATAAAGGAAGGACTGTATGAGTGGTTAGTCATGGCTTTTGGGCTAACCAATGCACTGAGCACTTTCATGCGGCTCATGAATGAGGTTCTAAAATAATTTCTAGGTAAGTTTGTCATTGTTTACCTAGATGATATTTTGATCTTTAGCAAGACATTGGAGGAACATATGATGCATATTTTTATGGTGTTTGAGAAGCTGAGAGATGAGAAATTGTTGATTAATTTGAAGAAGTACAATTTTGTGAAGAAAGAGTTAGTGTATTTGGGATTTTTAGTTTCAACAGAAGGTCTAAAAATGGACCCAGAAAAGGCATACGCTATCCTTGAATGGCCTACTCCAAGGAGTGCTACCGAGGTAAGATATTTTCATGGTCTAGCTAGTTTTTACAGAAAGTTTGTCAGAAATTTTAGCAATATTTGTGGTCCCTTGAATGAAACAATGAGAGGGGATAGGAAAGAGTTTAAGTGGACTAATGGGGCAAAAAAAAGTTTTCAATTGTTGAAACAAAAAGTTACAGAACAACCTATTTTAGCACATCTAGATTTTAATAAGGTGTTTCAAGTAGACTGTGATGCTATTAGTACTACAATAGGAGCTATTATGAGCCAAGAAGGAAAACCTGTTGCTTATTTTAGTGAGAAGTTAAATGATGCCAAGAGAAAATATTTTGTTTATGATCATGAATTTTATGCTATAGTTCAGGCATTGAAGAAGTGGAGACACTATCTGCTTCCTAAGGAGTTTTTTTTGTATACTGATCATCAAGCCTTGCAATATTTGAATAGTCAAGGAAAGTTGAATCAAAGGCATTTGAAATGGGTTGAGTTTTTGTAGAGTTATACATTTGTTTTGAAACACAGGAGTGAAAAGTCTAACAAGGTTTCAGATGCTCTTAGCAGAAGGCAACTATTGCTGACAGAAATGCAAATTGAAGTGGTTAGGTTCAAGGAGCTCAAGAATTTGTATCTAGGGGATCCTGATTTTGGTGAAGCTTGAAAAGCTTGTAAAGAACCTGTTACTCTAGATAGAATGAAGTGGCTGGATTTTATCATCCAAGATGATATGCTATTCAGAGGGAGTCAATTGTGCATTCCATGAAGTTCTATGAGGGAGAATCTCATCAAGGAGAAGCATAGCGGAGGATTCGCTAGACATTTTGATCAGGATAAAACCCTTGCTTTGGTTAGTGAGAATTATTATTGGTGACAGTTGCAGCAAGATATCAAGAAGTTTGTATAGAGTTGCAGAGTATGTCAGATGGCGAAAGGAGTAAAGAAGAATACTGGGTTGTATCGGCCATTACCTATACCAGAGAAGCCTTGGGAGGATATCAATATGGACTTTGTTCTTGGATTACCGAGGACTCAGTGGGGACATGATTCAATTTATGTGGTAGTTGATAGATTTTCAAAGATGACACATTTTATTCCTTGCAAGAAGACTAATGATGTTGTTCATATAGCAGAATTATTTTTCAGAGAAGTAGTGAGACTACATGGTTTGCCAAAGACCATAGTTTCCAATCGAGACACCAAGTTTGTAGGCTATTTCTGGAAAACATTGTGGAAGAAGCTGAAGATAGATTTGAAATTTAGTTCATCACATCATCCACAAACTGATGGAAAAATGGAGGTGGTGAATAGGAGTTTGGGAAATTTGCTGAGATGTTTGGTTGGAGATAAGCCAACAAGATGGGATTTGATTTTACCACAAGCAGAATTTGCATACAATAATTCTATCAATAGGAGCACTAGTAAATCACTATTCCAGATTGTATATGGGAGTAGTCCCAGAAATGCATCTGAATTGAGAAAGATAGATAAAGGAGAAATAAGTAGTGCTGAAGCTGAGGATTTTGTAAAATATTTGAAGAACATCCATGAGGAAGTGAAGCATATTACTAAGATGAATGCAAGTATAAGGCTAAGGCAGATGAGAAAAGGAGGTATAAGGAATTTCAGGTTGGAGATGAAGTCATGGTTCATTTGCAGAAGGAGCAATTTCTAGTTGGTACATATAACAAGTTGAAAATGAAGAAGTTTGGGCCATATAAGATACTGAGAAGCATGATTTAGGAAATGCATATGAGGTAGAATTGCCTACTAAGCTGAATATTTCACCAGTGTTTAACATTTCAGATTTGATAGAGTATCATGAGGCAGGTGTTGAAGATGAGGTTATAGCAGCATAGTGGTGTATTCCAGCAACTAGTTCAAATATCAAGGATATTGAAGACATATTGGATAGTCATGTTGGTAGAAGCACAAGAAACAAGACATATGAAGAGTATTTGGTCAAATAGAAAGGATGACCTGTTGAAGATTCATCATGGCTAATAAAGGAGGAGGTTAACCATCTTGGTTTTCCTCTGCACACCTGAGTCGTGATGGGGTCACTTCTCAAATTACCCTGGGTCTCTGATGCAGGAGCATCCTGGGTGTAAGAGAAATCTTGCATCACCCAAAAATATTTATGTTTTTGTATTCAATAAGGGCTATCTTGTGTAGAGCTTCTATTTATAAAAACTTGCTATTTTTAGTAAGTTGGTCATAAATCTTAGAATGTTCTGATTTTACATGTGGAGGTTCATCTCAGTCATATCAGCCTGCCGGTAAAGTTTCATGGCTAGATCAGGTCTAGTTTTGAAGATATTGAAGATTTTTAGTATTGGCAGCAGGGTACAGAAACTTTGAACTCAGTTTTGAAGGCTTTAGAGGTCCCGGATGTGGTTGAAAATTTGGGTGATAGGTGCTTGCACCAATCAAGCTTGCAAAGTGCTTTGTGGCCTTTCCAAAATGGGGTTATAATAGTCAATCGGGTGAACTGGTGATGACTTATGGTCTCCGAAAGTTGGGCCACCTGAAATGGCGAAAAATAATTTTTCCTTCAAAATTTTTTTCGTGTTTCAAAAGTTATTTTGAGCTGACTTTGATGTAATAAATTAAAAAATAAAATAATTATAAGTTTGGTCGGTCCTAAGGGCTAAATGTCTGGAACCTTCTCAGGTGGTGGAAAATGCCTATATAAAGAAGGCCCGTAGTGTTGTCTAGAACAGTTCTGGTAGTAGATCTAGGTATTGATTCAAGGCTTTGTCCTATAGAATATTGTAAGGGAATGCCCATGTGGCTTTGCATACTATAATTCTCAAAGTTTTTAATTCCACATTTGTGGAGATAATAAGAAGCCAATTTTCTATTCTTGCATATTGTAGTTTTTTCTATGTTTCTATTATGTGTTTATGGTATTAAGGGGAGCACCCTTCATCATTTGTTCTATTTCTTCATTTCTCATGGAAGGAGGAAAAGGGGATAAGGGATATTCAACAATGGGACTTGAAGAAGAAGGCCCAACAGGGGAAGAAGAAATTAGAAACTATCGTGATGCTTGAATTGGACCTTCTTCTCCCAACCTTTTCTTCAAGTTTACAATTAATTTTTCCTTCTCAAACATTCCCTATTTTAAATCCCCATAAGCTTTCAGCATTTTTTAAAACCTTATTGTGAGCTCCTCCTTTTCTTTAGCTTCCTTCTCTACTACCTTTTCTATGAGCTAGGCTGTGGCTACCACCATACCTGATCCTTCAATCATAGATGTGTTAGTAACCCTTTTAACTATAAGGCCATTAGTGAGGTCACCTCTAGTAATCTTTTTTCATTTTTTCTTTTCTTCCCTTTTTAAAGACCACATGATCAAGGCCTGATGGTTATTACTAAAAGTAACTCCCTTAATGGCCTATTCTACCTCCTCCTTGGTCTTGTGTATAGGAGTGGTCTATTCCCTAACTGTATCAAGGATCACTGCATCAACTATATCCCATTCTAGGAGGACAAGTACTCCTGGATTTCTCACTAGCTCTCTCCCCTATTCTAGAGTAGTTTTTAAAAACTTTTCTATCATCTCCTTCCTCACTTTTGTTTTTATGATTTTGAGATCCTTGTCTAGATTCTCCTTATGCCTCTTTTCACAGGTTTCTTCAAATTGATTCATGTTCAACTTCAAAAGAAATTGCATAAAATCTCTAGCCTTTACAAAGTCACCATCAACTAGAAATTCATCACATGCTTGCTTTACTATTGGGTCTAGTTCCATTCCTACCATCTGTCCCACTATTAGGCCTAGCTCAGGCTCTTTTGGTTGCTCTGGAACTCCCTCATTAATCTCTTCAAAATTCATAAAATTTTTACCTTGAGATCCCATTTTTCATGCTTTCTCTATCATCTCCTAATCATCCTTGATATTTAAAGGTCATTGGGAGGGAGAGTACTCTTCTTCTGCATCATGAGGCCTATCTTCTAGCTTTTTTTTCTTGGTGGGAGGTGAAAAATCAAAAACATTTTCAGCTGGTTGATCCTAAGGTGTGTCTGTGATCTTCACAACCTCCTTGTGTTTCTTCACCTATTGTGATGTAGAAGGGACATCCTCCTTTTTCTTTGTTTGTTTTCTCCTATCAAATTCTGGGATTATCACATTGTAACCAATATTTTTCTGCACAACATACTTGCCAGGAGGCAACACCTTTGCAAATGTAGTTTTTCTTAGTATTGATTGAACTTTTTTTGGGTTTTCACTCATGAATTTCTCCTTTTTCTCATTTAGGGTTTGATAAATACCCTAAAAATAGTCCATGAGAGTGTCTATCTTCTTCCCCATAGGATTGATGTTGTTTAGGGGATCATATCTTGGATCAAACTGTCTGATAAAATCCAATGTCTTTTTATATACCAACCACTTTTCTTTTCTAACTTCCCAATCCTGTAATCTTAGGACATTCCTGATAATATCTTCAGGGAAGTTGAAAATGTAGTTTATTAAGGAGCACCTAGCCTTCTTTTTGAACATTTCATATAAAACCTCTTTGGGTCTGCTTTCCAAGCAATTGTAGTGGTCGTATGATATGGTTCTAGAAACTTATCCATATGAATCCATCCACCCTTTGTAATTAAAAACTAGTGGGAAATTGTAATGTTTGGGAATAGAGTTCCTCTACCTTTGCCTATGAGAGTGTTCTTCTCAATATCTCCTAGTTGTCTGAAGAATTCTACAATACCAATCTTAAGGGGAACTTGATATGGTAATATAAATGGAGCCCCTCTAAAACCATATAATCTAATAATAGTAGAATAAGGATAGAAGATGACATCCCCCAAATTATGTACTATTTTGAGGTCCTTGGCAAATTGTTCTGGCCTGACAAGTTCGGCCAAGGCAGTTGGGATTCTTGGGTTCTCATGAACAAACGATAGCCTTAGTATAGCTACAAAACATTTATCAAATTGTATGAAACTGCACTCTTTCCTATCCCATGTCATGCTCAGGTTCCACAATTGGACTGGCATGTCGTCACCATCCCTCTATTTTGACAAATCCATCTCCTTCTCAAAATAACTAGCACCTTTAAATAAAAACATGTACATCATGGAGTACTAGCAAAATGGCTTATCGAATTTACTTTTTTGAATTCCTATTAATCCATTAGGAATCAAGTCAGCAATGAAAGGGGCATAATCAAATATAACTGACAAGTGTGAATGTAAAATCTGGACCATCATATACATCAAATGTAATGGCATTTTTTCTTCGGCATATTCTCCAAAGATCTGACATAGTGACCAGTATGCACCTCTTGCTATCACATCAAAATAATATATTTTGAAGGGCTCCTATGTACTTGGCCCTATGACAATCAGTTTTCCAACCTTAACACAAAACTCCCTCACAGGACCATTTCTAAGGTAATTCCTCTATGCATCATATACTTCCCTCAACTCTTCAAAATTAATTTGTTCTAAGTCATTGGAGGGTTCACTTAACCTAAATACCATCCTAATTTCTTTAGCAGAGATTTTCATTAACAGTTGTTCTCTAGCATCCCTAATTTCCCTAGTAATAGGGTCATAATTGTTTGCAAATTGAATCATTAGGTCTTCATCTAGGAAAATTTGGGGCACTACAAGCGTTCCTAAGTCAAATTGCCATATATTACTGGTGGGAACAGGGGCATTTCTCTAGCTAAACCCTATCATGAATAATGTCAAACCAGTGATATCAGAGATGCCACTCATATTGAGTGTACCAATCTTAGCATCCCTAATATAGTTACCCGTATCATAAAATCCATCCTCTAACTTTACCCTAGGTTTGTTTGGCATTAATTGTTTGACCTTTACCAAATCAATTATTGAACTAGGTAATAGCTGTAGTAAATCTTCATGTAGACTCCTCTTACTGTAATTATTTTAACCAGACAATTCCTTTCTAGGTGGCATTTTAGGGTTTACAGATTTTATATAGTTGGTGTAAAAGAAACATGGTAGAATTATAATGATTTTTAACAGGAAAATTGTTAGAAATAGGAAATACTGAGAGGGGGGGTGAATCAGTATTTCACAAACTTTTTCTTTTGCCCACTTATGGATATAACAGATTACTTTAGTGCATACAAATATTATCAAGCTAACTAACAAACATAGCAGTAAATAGAAAGAACTCATAACACATGATATGTTCTCGAGGAAACCCTAGCCAAGGGAAAACCCTGGTGGGGATGGTACCCACAAAGATCACTAATAAAAAGTATTCTGTTAGGGATATTGGACCCTGTTAGGAGTCAATTTACAATATATAGTAGATCTATCCTGGTTAAAGGACTTTAGGCCTTGTTAGAAGCCTTAACCCTATTAGGAGTTAGATTACAACACCTGATCACCAGCTGAGCTCACTGCCCAAACAGGTAATACAAAATGTTTCTGACTATAGTATGGTACTGCTTACAACTTCACATCAATAGCCTTTGCTACTATCACAATATACAACTATTGCAAGTTATCCTTTTCTTTCTTTTTACACATCACATACTATTTCATTACATTTCAAGTATGCCTAATATATGAGTTATTAGAGCTAATAAATTTATATGGTCAGCTTCCAAAATATTTATCCAAGAGTAAACATCTAGGATGTCATCCCTTCATAATGTTAAGTCATTATTTTGATAAGCAAAAATAATCCCTTAACTCTTTCGCTAATCCTGTCTCCAAAACTGTTATGTCTGCAAAAACTATCTTCGGTAAACTTTGAATAACTTCATCCGTACTACTCCAAAATTTATGCACACTAAGATGGGGTATCCTCATACTCTGTAGAAGCTTTAGTTAATTGTGCAAACAAAACTATTTCTCCAATAGACATCGCAAACTAAATCTTCATCAGGTGCTCTGTCAAGATCACTGTATCCATACTTAGACAATTTCTTCCTTCAACTTGCCATACTTGCATTCCAGATTTTGTGCTCTCAATAGAGATCATATGTTTCCATAATGACAACATCTATGCATCCACATTAGCCAAATTGCCAAAAATCTCCCCCTTTGTCATTGGTGGCAACATATGGAAAATTGGCTAAGTGTGCAAACAAAACTTCAAAGTATTTACACAAAATTGTGGCTAAATGTTATACAACACATATACAATATTGTACTCCATAGAATAGCTCCCCCTATGAGTATCCTTCCTCAACATATTATCAATTTTCTGCTATCTCTCCCCCTTTGACAACAATGACAAAGATAGGGTGTACAAAAATTTCAAAAAAAATTGATACCTTGTTATCGGCTATTGCAAAGCTAGTAGGCTTGCAACACAGTTGCCAAACTCTGACTTCCAAGATTCAAAATCTTTCTCCCATATCTTCCTGATGGATTCAACAACATTGAGTAGAGTACTCAATCCATATGCTGCTATCTGACAAGCTTGCAGGGAATTAAAGCTAAACTTCTGAAAAGATGTCTTTGCTGAAAGACACTGCTCAATTTGGTCTTCAACAATTGAGGTCTTGATTGAGATATGCTCTCTCAAGATGTTAATCCTGATCATCTTTCTATTCTTCTCCTCTGCAAACATTCTGATTTCATCATTTAATTTCCTTATGTTCTTCTCTATAGAACTTATCTTTACATTTGGGCTTGTCAATGTGTTTGTTTCACCTGTAATTGCATCTTTCTTCTCTCTGATCTTCTTATCTTCTTCAGCTATTAGGATTTCTGATTTTGTGCATTGTATATACAAACTCTTTCCAGTCTCAAAATGTTTCCTCAAATTCTTTATGCATACATCCAAATTACCAATATCATTTTGAATATTTACACTTAAATTTTGTTGCATTTCTGCTTCAAAGGCTTCTTGAAATTTTATTCTAGCAATATCCTTTAAGTTAGAAAATTTAGAGTCAAAAGAGTTTATTACTATTTTAGCTTTCTCAAGTGGGTCCAATTCAAATACCTTAGTGCTGATCACACTCTCAAGTTTCTCTGTCAAAACTCTAACATTGCCTTCAAGGTCCTTCACCTTCTTATTCTTTCCAATAATTTTATTAAGAGATGTGATGAACTCAAGCTGATCATCATCTTCAACCTCTTTTCCAAGGTCTTCAAAAATTGAACCAATTTGTCTCTTCTTACTATCAGGTGCACTAGGGGTAGTGACCTCTGTCAAACTTTGTTTACCTTTAACTGTCTGCTCTACTGGAATTGATTCTAATACAGCTGGTGCTTCCACTGCCTCTATATCCTTTTCTGATTCTGTAATCTTCTCTTGCTCTTCTAAAGTCAAATTGTCAACAATGTTTCCTAGATCATGAAATACTGCATCATCTGACTCTAGTGTCACTTTGGTTCCTTCAATGTCCATTGATTCTTTTCCAATATTGATATGTGAAGAAGATGGGACTTCTTCAATACCAACTTCCTCTGCATGTGGTTCCTCTGATTGCTTCTATTGAGGGTCTGATTCAACATGCTTTCCTACAACTATATCTGCAAGAACTTGCATTACTACTTTCTCAGTCTCTTTCTGTACTTCCTCCTTTTTGCCTCCCATTATAAGGATTGTTCTTCTCTTAGTTCTCAATAAAGTTCCAAGAGGCTTCAAGAATCTCTTCAAATGATATTCATCCTTAACTTCACAGAACTATCTGATTACATATTCTCTCATCTTTATGTCCTCTTCTTGTGCTCTCTATTTTCTATTCACAAGTATGTTATACAAATCTTATGGGATCTTACCATGAATAGTGCTAAGTTTCTTATCTGTCAAAATCATATGTGTAATCATTGCATTTTCAAAATTCAATCTTTCAAATGATCCATATAGATCATAGAATTTATTTATCTTAGTGAAGTTTCCATGCTTCAATATATCTTCATTAACTCTTTCAATTCTTGGTTTCCAATTTTTCTTCTTGATTGAAACTTCATCATCATCTTTAATTTCTACTACTTTTCTATGTACAGGTGGTACAATCACTTTCTATCTCTTGCTAGGTCCTATTGCAATGACTTTTACTCTTTTGCTAGGAATAGGAGAAAAAGATTTATCTCCTTATTCTTTTTTAGGTACTTCAACTTTTACCTTTACTATAATAGGATCAACAGGGTCTGCACAAGATGCCTCAGGTGGAATTACAAGATTTTCACTTTGCTTCAAGGCTTCTACAGTCTTCTTAGCTATGTCAAACTCATGACTTGACATACCCGATTCTTTTAGTATTTTCTTCATAGTAGATTCAACTCTCCTACTAGATTGCTTCTCTTCTCTCAAACTTATTGTAGAGTTGAAATTCTCTTCATAGGTTCCAAACCTATTTGCATGACCATCCAACTCACACTTTAACAGTCTATTCACATATCCTACGATTTCTGCTTCAGATACTTCATAGCCAAGAGGGTCTATGAATTCCATTCTAGGCTCAACTACTTCAATGTAGGTGAAATCAGTGTCTACCATAAAACAAATGTCATCTTTATGCTTTTCAACTAAGGATTGAGGAATCCTTGATTTGTTCTTAACAATATTTTGAAAAGTCTTCAATACAAGCTTCACACTGTCATTGACTTTATCAATTAGGTGCTTCATGTAGACTGAGTTTATTCTTTCCATTGTGTTCACATTGTCACTCCAATCAACTGTGTAAGGAAATCTTCTCAAAATATGGAAAACCATATAGGTTATCAGAGATGAAAACCTAAACTATGTGTACTTAGCCTTCTTAATCTTTTCTAAGTTCTCAAATAACTGAATTTTCAAAATTTCACATAGATCTACTTGTTTCTTCTCAATACACATAAGATAAGCTACATGTATCATTCCTACAACCATGCCATCTTCCCTTGAACTATCACATAATTTAGTTGTTAGGATCTTGCAAAGGTACCTAAAATCATCTTGCTTAATCTTACTTATCGCAATTCCTCTACCATTATAACTAGATGCAGTGTTGTCTAAAACAATCTTTCTCATGTTCTTTTCATTCAGTGGAATCTCTCCAACTTTTGATAATCCATTAACATCATGAATTAGGTCAGTAGTTATATCAATAACTCTATCCTCCATCTAGAATTTCCCATTGTGGATTCTACTTAAAATGATCCTTGTACATTCCTCATCATTAAATTCATACTTCATGGAATAATTGATAATTTCATTGTTCTCTAGGTGCCCATAAGCTGGTTTAACTAACATGTCTTGATTATACAATTTCTTGTAATCATCACTAAAATTTGCATCTCCCAAAGTTTCAAACTTGCAACCTAAATATCCTTTAACATTCTCAATGTGTAATACTCTGTCTGGTACGGATGATAGTGCTAGTCTATCATCAATTTCAGCTGGTTCTACTAGTTCTTTCTTAATCTTAGGTCTATTCTTATCCTTAACATTATGAACCATAGAAATATCCATCTTATCAACTGATTAAAGATCAAAAAATACCTCAACTTTGCAAATCTAGGGTTTCAGTATGATCGTCGCTGTAAACTACTTCCAAACTTCAAATCATCCTCAACTCACTTTTTCTTCTATCAAATCTCTTTTCAATCACTTTGTAATCATGATAACTTTGATTTTGACCTTATAACACTTCACATTAACTTGATCTGACATCACATTCATTCATTTTGCCGCTAAAACCTCAAAAAGTTGATTCTGCAAACCTGCAACCATAAAACTTTTTGCGACCTCGCAAAGCACAATATTTTCTTTTGCACACTTAACCATAGCATTAGTACAACATAAAAAACCTATATCTAACTGCACAAAACTTAACTCATTCAAATTCCTAATCTACACTAATCCTAAGTCCTAAACTATGGAAACTTACATAATTTAAGTACTTAAAGAAGGGTCAGGTAAAGATTCATCCTTACCATTAGTTACATTACCTTCCTGACAACTTTCAGTGCTGAATATACCTCATTGATCTGTGCCTTTATCAAATTTTACTTCATCTTTATTGCTACAGCAACCTTTCTCTTTGTTTCCTGCATTTTCATTCCTTCTTGCATTGTTCCTAGGGTTAGGGTTATGATGATAACCTCCATTGTTCATTCTAAAAACTCTTGCTGAGTGTCCAAACTTGTTGCATATCTAACAAATGATTCCATTGTTTCCAAATCTCTATCCTTGCTGGTTAATCTATGACCTACAATTTCTAGCAATATGTCCTACTTTGTTGCATCTAAAACATACTACCACTTTTCTTTGATTCATTTCTTCAATAGATTTCTTATCTGCATTGTTAGTATTCCCAATCATTCTATCCTAATTATTCAAAATTACTTTAGGTTTTTTACATTCATTAGCTCTATGTCCAAAGCTATGACAATTATAACAATGTCCATTAAGAGGTTTAAATTTCTTACCTATGCAATCTCTCTTCATGTACCCAATAGTATTACAAGCAAAACATCTACCTTTGAATTCTCTTTGCATACCTTTAGATGATTCTTCCAATTTTGATTCTTCTAGCTTTGATTCTTCTTTCTCTCTAGGAGATTCTTCTTTAGGTGGATCTACCAATGTGTTCTCATCTAGATTCATTTCCTCCACACTTTTAGATGTCTTTAGATTTGGCTTCTTACTTTCACGGTTTGTTCTAAACATACTAAATCCAAATCCAGTCCTATCAAAGAATGGTTCTTCAAAAGGAGTTTGTTTTTCAGTCTTATCACTATTTGAATATAGCCTTTCAAGTTGTTGTTTAGATTGAGTTAATTCACCTTTCACAATTTTATTATACTTCTCAAGTTCCACATACTGCACTTTTACTTTTTCAGATTCAGATGTTTCCTTTTCAAGTCTTGATCTCAGATCTTCATTCTCAATTTTCAATTTTTCATTATCAGATCTCAAATTTCCATCTTTCATACTAAGCTTTAGATTTACTATCTTCAGCTCATGCTTAAGGATCTCATTTTCTTTTTCTAATTCATCACAATCTTCAACAAGCATATCAGATTTCTTTTCAAATTTTAGATCTTCAATCTTACCTTTTAATTTGTCAATAGCATTGTTTGCATCTTCATACTTTCTTCTTAAGGATTTTCTTTCATCAGTAAGCATATCAATCTATTCAAGAGCTTCTTCAAGATTCTTCTGAAGTTGATCCATATCCATAGAGATCTTACTCAAGCTGCTAAGCTTTCCTTGAATGTTCCTTCTCTGATTAATTGTTCTCTAATACCAATTGTTAGAAATAGGAAACACTAAGAGGGGGGGGTGAATCAGTATTTCACAAAATTTTTCTTTTGCCCACTTATGGATATAACAGATTACTTTAGTGCATACAAAGATTATCAAGTTGATTAACAAACATAGCAGTAAATAGAAAGAACTCATAACACATGATATGTTCTCGAGGAAACCCTAGCCAAAGGAAAACCCTGGTGGGGATGGTACCCACAAAGATCACTAATCAAAAGTATCTTGTTAGGGATATTGGACCCTATTAGGAGTCAACTTACAATATATAGTAGATTTGTCCTGGTTAAAGGACTTTAGGCCTTGTTAGAAGCCTTAACCCTGTTAGGAGTTAGATTACAAAACCTGATCACCAGCTGAGCTCACTACCCAAACAGGTAATACAAAACATTCTGAATATAGTATGGTACTACTTACAACTTCACATCAATAGCCTTTTCTGCTATCACAATATACAACTATCACAAGTTATCTTTTTCTTTCTTTTTACACATCACATACTATTTCATTACATTTCAAGTATGCCTAATATATGAGTTATTAGAGCTAATAACTTTATATGGTCAGCTTCCAAAATATTTATCCAAGAGTAAACATCTAGGATGTCATCCCTTCATAATGTTAAGTCATTATTTTGACAAGAAAAAATAATCCCTTAACTCTTTCACTAATACTGTCTCCAAAATTGTTCTGTCAACAAAAATTGTCTTCGGTAAACTTTGAATAACTTCATCCGTACTACTCCAAACTTTATGTTCACTGAGATGGGATATCCTCATACTCTATAGAAGCTTCAGTTAATTGTGAAAACAAAAATATTTCTCTAGTGGACATCGCCAACTAAATCTTCATCGGGTGCTCTGTCAGGATCACTGTATCCATACTTAGATAATTTCTTCCTTCAACTTGCCATACTTGCATTCCATATTCTGCACTCTCAATATAGATCATATGTTTCCATAATGACAACATCTATGCATCCACATTAGCCAAATTTCCAACAAAAATAATGTGCAAATATTCACCAAACTTTCTCTCAAACTTTTTAGGAAATGATAATTGGTCTCTACAAATCTTCTCGCCCAATTCTTTGCAAAATTTTATCTTCTTATGGTCTCTAAGAAAGTGTAAATCTTTGATATACTAGCAATCAAAAACAATCATTTCAAAAATTTACTCCACATGATTTCACCATTAATTCCCTGAGAAATCAAACTGTCATCGCTCAACAGGAAAAATTGAAATTTGCACCAACTTTGCTTCAAGGTCCTTTTGACCTACTCATGTAGCTCTTTCATCTTCTCTACAAATGTCTCCCCTTGAGTCCTCCTCTTATCTTGCAACCTAAGATCTCTCAACTCTAGGATCCCTCTAGGATGAGTCTCATAGAGTATCTCAAAGGGGCTTTTACCAGTACTCCTATTAGTGGAGTCATTATGAGAAAAATTTTCCAGCCCTATGATGTGATTCCATGAGTATCCATGTTGATTAGTTAAGAATCTTAGCAAGTTCCCTACTGACCTATTCACTACCTTCATTTGTCCATCTGATTATGGATGGTAGGCTGAAGATAAAGACAACTTTGAACCTAGCATATTCCATAGTGTCCTCCAAAAGTGGCCCACAAACTTGTTGTCTCTGTCACTGACTATATTCAATGGCAATCCATGGATCCTAACAACATCTTTGAAGAATAGACCTACAATATGTGAAGCATCATTTTTTTGCTTATATGGTATGAAGTGTGCCATCTTGCTAAAATGGTCCACCACAAAAAATACACTATCATGTCCACTAGGTGTCTTTGGTAACCGCAAAACAAAGTCCATACTCAAGAACTCCCAAGGCCTTTGAGGTATGGATAGATGTTGGCACAACTCACTATTACTACTTTGTCCTTTAGCCCTCTGATAGATATGAAATTTCTCCAAAAATTTTGTAACATATGATTGTAACTTAGGCTAATAGTAATGCATATTCACCTGTTAAAGTGTCTTATCCACTCCAAAGTGGCCTCCAAGGCCTCTTTGGTGTTTCTCCTTCACTATGTTTTCCCTCATTGAGCACTGAGGTATACACATGAGATGTCCCTCAAACAATAGTACCTCTTGTAACATGTATTTAGTGAAGTCCACCTTGAATCTCTATCTAAATTTTTCACATGCCTCATAGGCATCCTTGAAATCTCTATCCTCTTTGTAGAGATCTTTGAAGTCTTCCATGCTCACACTTTGCAATTAAATTTCCTGTATGGATAGTACTCTTCTAGTAAGAGAATCAACAACCTTGTTGCTAACTCCTTTCTTATGTTAGATAACAAATGTGTAGGCTTGCAAAGACTCAACCCACTTAAGATGTCTTTGGTTCAATTTCTCCTGCCCATTCAAGAAACTAAGCGCATGGTTATCTGTATAAACCTCAAATTCCCTTGGTAGGAGATAATGTCTCCACTTTTTAAGTGCTTTCACCATTGCATATAATCCCAAGTCATAGGTGGAGTGCTTTTGTTTAGCCTCATTCAACTTCTCTGAGAAGAATTCCATAGGGTGTCCCTCTTGGTTTAACACTTTTCCAATGGCTAGCTTGATAGCATCACATTCCACCACAAATAATTGGTTGAAATTAGGGAACCTCAAAGTAGGTAGTTCTACAATCCTTTTCTTCAATATCTCAAACCCTTTATCATTTGCCTCTGTCCACTTAAACTAACATTTGATTCCACATTTAATGGTGTTAAGGATAGGTGCACATACATGACTAAAGTTCCTCACAAATTTCCTATAGTAGGATGTCAATCCATGAAAAATCCTAACATCCCCTATGGACTTAGGTGTAGGCCAATCCAAGATTGACTTGACCTTATCAAGGTCCAACTTCATGCAACCATTAGAAACCACAAAACGGAGATAAACTAGTTCAATTGTCAAGAACTCACACTTGTCCTAATTGATCATCAACTTCTCTTGATGTAGTATCCTTAAGGCCTTCTCCAAATGATCCATGTGCTCCTCCTTAGACCTGCCAAAAATTAGAATGTCATCAAGATAAACTATTGCAAACTTACCTATAAAGTCTACCAGCACTTCATTCATGAGCCTCATGAATGTTCTAGGGGAATTAGTTAGGCCAAAGGGCATCACAAGCCACTCATACAACCCTTCATTTGTCTTGAAGGTTGTCTTTCATTCATCACTAGGCCTAACCCTAATTTGATGATAGCCTAAATTCAAATCTACCCTAGAGAAATAACAAGAGCCTCCCAAATTGTCTAACAAATCTTGAATTCTTGGCATTGGAAATTTTTACCTAAATGTAATCTTATTGTTGGCCCTAGAATCAGTGCACATCCTCCATGTACCTTTCTTCTTTCGTGCAAGGATAGTTAGTACAACACAAGAGCTCAAACTCTTCCTTATCAATCCCTTAGCTAAAAAATCTTGGATCTATTTTTCTATCTTTGCATTTTGTCTTGGCATCATCTTATATGCTTCCTTGTTTGGAAAATTTTCTCTAGGAATGAGGTCTATCTGATGGCTTATTTCCCTCATAGGTGGAAATGAATAGGGAAACCCATTGTCTACTATCTCATGGTACTTTTCCAATAATGTGTGTACCTTTGGTGGTATGCTAACTTTCTCCTTAGCCTCCTCCTTTGGATTCACTACCATTGCACAATATACCTCTTTCTCATTCTTCACAACCTTTAGAAACTCCTTTCCACTCAAGAGCATCACACTAGTTCCCACATACTTCTCTTCATTAGGTTCTCTATAATGGATCCATTTGAAATTTATTTCCTAGCTTAGTGATTGCATAGTTATTCCTTTCACCATCATGTATGGCCTTCACATCATACTGCCATGGTTTTCCTAGAAGAAGGTGACATGCATCCATGGGCACTATATCGCATAGGACCTTGTCCTTGTATTCTCCTATTTCAAACTCAACCATATTTTTTTCATCAACTACTATTTGTTGTCCTTTATTTAGCCATGATACCTTGTAGGGAGTGGTATGAGGTATCCTTCTAAGCTTTAGTTTTTCCACCATCTCTATGGATACTATGTTCTCAGTGGATCTAGAGTCCACTATCACTTTGTATATCTTTCGATGAGACCTACAAGTAGTCTTGAATAAGCTCTTCCTCTGAGGTGGCTCTATGGTGTTGGGAAATTTCAACAAAGTTCTCCTCAAAATAAGGTTCTCTCCATCCAATATTGGCCTTTTGTTGGAGATAGGTGAAGGACACTTTGGGTATCCTCTTTGTGCACTAACTAATTCCTCCTTTCACCCATTGATGATGAAGAACCCTTTTCAGGACACCTACCCATTGTATGCCCCACTTGATTGCAATTATAACATCTACCGGTGAAGAGTCAATTAGCTCTTCCTTGTGATTGAAGCCTACCTCTTGGTGGTCCTCTTCCTCTATATCCTCCTCTCTGAAATGAGCTCCTATACTGATTGCCTCCATTTTTTTTAGTAGGTGGTGTCTCTTCTATCCTATTTGGGATTTTTCCTCTTCCAAAGGTACTCTTGCCTCTAAATCTCCTATTATTGCTATTACCCCTGCCTCTTTGTTGGAAATCATTTCCATTTCTCCTCCTAGCCTTCTCCTTTTCTCTCAAGGCTAATTGAAAGCACTTGTCCATATTTTCAAGAGCCATCATGTTGATTTCATCTTGGTTTCCTTCCCTCAATACATTGAGGTACCTTACTACCTTCTCTACCTCTTCTTCCTACCTTCTTTCTCTTAGACTCAACTTGTTTAACTCTTCAATATAGGTGTTGAATAATAAATCCCTTTGCCTCAAATTCTGCAGCTTTTGATACATTTGTATCTCATAATTAGTGGGCAATAATTGTACCATCAACCTAATTTTCATCCTTTCCCATGAAACTATCTTCTTTTTCCCATTAGTTATTATATCATCCTGCATCATATTCCACCACACCAATGCTGATCTCTTGAGCCTAGCTTTGGCATAGCTAATTCTCTTCTCCTCTGCCACTTCCTTGTAATCAAACTGATTATCTATGGCCTCTAAGCAATCCAACAACTCTTCACCATTTACACTGCCACTATAGTAAGGAATGTATTCCATACTATCCTTGTTGATGGATTTGAGAGCATCCAAGAACACCTTATCTTTATCTTCCACCTCTTTTCCTTTTTTATATGTCTCTCTTGTCTGGCTTTCATTTGCATCATCACTCTCATCACCCCATTCAATGACTCTCTTACCTTTTGGTTCTGATAGACTGGCCTTTACCAATAGTTCTTGGACCAAGTCCACTATGGCACCCCTGCTCATTGCCTTGGGTGGCATTCTATCAACCTCTTGACTCTCCTCCCTACTAACATACACAACCTTCAAAATTTTTTAGCTTTGATACCACTCTAATGTAGAGCGTTTAGGACTCTACTATTTCTAACCTCTCCTAACCATCCAATGGTTAATCCTTGTAATATTTCTCTTCAATTTGGATCTCCAAGATCCTCTCTATCAACTTCTCCTCCAAGGTATAGATGATTTTTAGAAGAATCAATACTTTTAGGCTCACTTAGCCCTTCAACTCTCTATGCTTCTTCACTAGATCTCCTCTCTAGAATCACCAAAACCTAGTTGAAGATCTTCACACATATCAAATGGACTCCTAATGATTTCCTTGGCACTTAAAAAGTCCTTTGGAACCCTTTCCCACACTTTTGGATACTCTACAAAGTCTTTTGGTATCAAATTCACTAGGAGGCCCAATTGGCTCATTTCCTAGTAGGTCTATTTTCACTATTTTTAGTCTAATGCTCCCAAATTCCCCAAATGACCTCATATAAGTCCTTTAAAATATTCAAGGTATCTATCAACACTAATCAAATCCAAATTTTTAGCCTCTAGTTGCACCCACAACCCTATTTTCTATCAGACCCTAGTTTTTAGCCTATTAATTAGGCCTCTGGACTAGTCCGATTCAATTGTTACCAAATTGGTCTTAAAGATTAATTAAACCTTCTCCCACCTTTTTATTCTTCAAGGAGACTCATTAGGGCTTCCACATATGCCACTAAGTTACTTCTCCAAGATCATGGGTGCTTGAACTAGTGCCTTCTTTACCCTATCCTAGCTCACCTGTTTCTAACAGTCAACTGTAGGGCTTCCTTCCTAGCCTAGAAATCTTAGTGCCACAAAAAAAAAAAAAAACATAAAGTCTATGTAAAGACTCTAACCTTCCATCCCCTATGGTTTTAGCCATTTTCTCTAGTGGATGCTTAGGTTAGAACCAGGTTAGAGCCATTTCAAGCATTAAGGCTCTGTAAATGGATTTTACAGACTAGTGCCTTGGAATCTCTTTCAAAATTCACTATGCTAACCTAGAAACAATCTAATTAGTGTAGAAGAAAGATAACATGAAAATATACACTACCATGCATCCTGATCACCCTAACCAATCTGTATAGGTTGTACAAGAAACAAGAAAAACCCTGCAACCAATGAAAACTATAGTATATCATCCATACAGGAAGTTCTTAATTATGGAAATCAATCTAAAACTTCATTAGCCTTTAAAATTTATCGATTCCATACTCATATACCAAGCATGAGTAGTTACAACTGCTATAACCTTCTTTTGACAACTTTTACAAGAAGTTGCAAAAGTTGCTAGCAACTTTTCTCATTGAGTGCTATTTGGCTTTTTGGGTCACCTCAAAGAGTGTGATTAACTTCTGGGGCCCTAGTTAGGACACTTAAGGTCCTAATACATATTCTAAACCCTTTCTTCACAAAAATATCACATTTGGTCTTTATAGGCTATGTAGGCCAAATGGACCATAATAGCTTTCATGAGCTCATTTGGCTCTTACAGTCATTTAGGTTGTGAACCTTGGGCCCAACCTAGTGGATCTTAGTCCAAACCACACAAAACATCTATCATAACCATAAAAACTCACTAACTTAGTAAAATGGGAGGTGCTCTGCACTAGTTGCTTAGAGTTTCCTCTTGTCAACCTAATTAAACCATCCATGGAATACTTCTCACATGACACAATGAGATCAGAAAATCAAAGTACCCCCAAAAGATACATGATTTTTGCAATTATATTTAGTGTGTATACAATTTCCACCTACCAAAATGGATCAAAGTGGAGTTTTAATCTCAACGATTACAACTACAGAAATAAGGCTATAACAAACTCAAATAAATAAGACACAAGACCTCTCAAGGATTCAACAAATTATAAGTGCCAAATAAAGGCCAAAATAGAGAAAATTCTAAAAGTAATATGTCCACTCATAATTTTTTCAAATTGATACTAGATCTAGAAAATAGATGAAAAATCATGCACTTTAAAAAAAAATAGCACCTAAAAATGTGTCCACATGAGCCCGAATGAAGCCTCTAAAGTTACAAAAATTAGGATTTATAATTTTATGACAAAATCATAAATAGAGATCAGAAATCACCTATACCATTGTGTAGATCATGAAATTATACCTTAAAACAAAAAAAACAAATGCTCAAAAAAGGAGTCTAGATATCTGAGATATCAATGTTTTAAAATTGCCTCTAAAATTATTTTTTTTGAATTTCCATTGTCGCACTTCCAAAATTCACATGGCTCTAGATTTGGCCTCAGATACTTGATTTGGATGAAACAAAATTTGATCTAGGGTTTTTTAGACCTCCTCAATGTGATTCCAACCTTTAATCTGTACTAACAAGCTCCATTTTGGACCTACAATATGTACACACAAAAGTAGTGCACTTCTCTAAGTCATTACATCAAAGGAAATCCATGAAAGGGAAACCTTCAATAGCGACCTAGAGCTATCTATGTATGGAGCTACAAGATTGTAAAATTTCTCTCAGCTCGAGCTAATAAACTTAATGACCTTGCTAGTCAACCACACAATGAGAGATTCAAGTGAAGACAAGGACAAGAGTGCCAATATCTCCAAGAATCAAATGAAATGAAATGCAAGTAAGCTAAGAATGAAGATGAAAATATGCAAGCTATTCTATGAAGATGAAAGCACAATCTAAACTATGAAATGGAAATAACAAGTGTTACAATCCTTCCTATTAAACTAGATGAGTTATTCTAAAGCATGAAAGGAAATCTAAACTATGAAAGCATGAAATATGAAGCTACTATGAAAGAATGAAAACTAAAATATGAAGAAATGAAGAAATTCAACATGTGATGCAACAATGATCTCCAAAAAGCTTCAAAATCTTCAAGAATTCTTGCAGCATAAAGTTAGCATAAAAGTGAATGACCTAAAATGAAGAAGAGAGCTCTCCTTTTATAAGAAATGAGAAGGAATGGACCATGGAGATTAAGAGGCAAAAGATTTAGTCAAGGGTGGAGCTTGAAAGAGGAGCAATCCATGTGCACAAATATCCTCCAATGAGAAAATAAGAGTTGACTTTTGTGTTCATATGAGACAAAAAGTGCTTTTTCCCTTTTTATAAAATAGGAATAATGCTTTATTTGTGCAACTTAGGATAAGAAGAAAAGTGGGGGCTTTTTATTTATTAAAAGGGGAGGAAATATTCCTTTTAAATAAATAAAGAATTTAGGATAAAATGGTTAGCCCAAGGCAAATAATCAAAAATGATAAAATAAGACTTAACCAAGGAAATTGATATAATTGATAAAATGTTGATTTTTGAAAATATTAATTCAGGGATTTGATAAATTGCTAAATGGGGGCCCAAAGTCTAGGTGACCATTTTAGGGTGCATACATTTTCCCCTCTTTGACTAATGTGTGATCATTTTAGGAACACATGCAGTCAAAGAAGTTGAAATGTGAGTTCATTTTGGGATCACAAAACAACTCAGACATGTGTTCATTTTGGGAACACAACCAGACAAAAATAAACAAAAGATTCTGGACATGAGTTCATTTTGGGATCACATCCAAAATAAGAGATAAAAATCTCAAGCTGAGGGAAATCTCATAAAAAGATAGCTGAATCAAGAAAATCAAGGATTAAATCCAATAGGTACTGCCCCCTCGGAATCAAAATTGAAATTAGGTAGAGGAGAATAGCAAATTGATAAAAGATGATCAAATCATAATGAAATCATAATCGAAGATAAAGGATAATAGGATAACCATTAGGTAGTGAAAACATGCCCCAGTGATGAATGAGAAGAAAAGAAATAGGGTGAATGGAAGACTAGAAGTGTGAAAGACATCAAAAGGAAGAAATTCCATCAAAGAACAAAGAATTATGCCTCAAAAGCTTAGTCAACTGCATAGAAGAAAGAGAAATTTTTGAAATGTGATTTTGACTATCAAGATGACCTCAGATTTTGATTTCAAGTCCAAAAATGGATCCAGGACGTCGAAATTAGCTAGAGGTGCAATTTTCACGCAATTTCGAGGTGTTTTAAAAATTAGGTCAAAAAGTCAAAATGCTAGGAATAGAAAAGGATGTGATGTAAAAGATAAGGAACAAAAGACATGATCAAAAAAAGGGAAGATGAGTGCAGTTGACCAACAGATCCATGAATGATAAAAGGAGAGCTCTCTCCATATGCAAAGATGCAAAACTAAACTAACATGAACCTAAAAATGCAAACTACTATGAAAAGTGGTTGACTTGAAAGGTCACAACACCAATAGACATCTAATAATCATCATCGAGCTTTATTGGTAACATCATAAGATCATACAATACTCACTAGTATAACTATGTGAATCTGAATATGATCTATATCAGATGAAATGTGGAAATCCCACCTAGGAATCAAAGACATATAGGTCAAGATGACTAATGCAGTGAGATTACCTAAGTTTACTATAGCTAGATTATGCTTGCATCAGGACACAAGAAAGTCAAGATGGCTATAAGCATGCACTCACATACAGTCAAGGATAATACCTTATAGATCCCATTGTCAAGTGGAACAAGCAAGAATGCTAATGACAATTAGGACCAACAAAATATACCCACAGGTAGAAAAAGAAATAAAATATGTCCTCATGCCCTCATTCTTCTACCTATGCATCATCAAAAACTATCATAAGGAGAGAACACTCATCAAAGAAATCATCATAGATAGCACACAAGGAAAACAAAGTCAAACAAGTCTCAGTGAGTCAAGTGTTTAAGTGTGTGTGTGTAGGTCATAGAGTCAAACTTTGAGTATCACATCTGCTAGTGGAAATATCATATTATGCTAAACCATAGGGTAGGATAACTAGTAAGTGTTGAGAAACACTTGACACTAGAGTAGTGTTGAAAAACACTATTTGGGAAGTGTTGAGAAACACTATTTGCAAGGTTTCCTAAAGACTAGCACATCCAAGAGACCAAAGCTAACACAGTTATGCCCCCTAGACAAAGACAAAGACCAATTCCAAACCCAAGCAACAGGGTCAAGGAAAGATGGAGAAATGCTAAGTGTTGAGGATGCATGCTAAAAGATAAGGGTGCAAAGGCCTTAAGTAGTGCTCATTTCTAAGTTTTCACCACTTGGAGATTTTTTTTATTTTTTCAGTTTTTTTTGTATTTTTTCTACCAAGGCGCCTGTTTCCAGGTTTTCACCAAGGCACTTTTTCTATTTTTTTGAATTTTTTCTATTTTGGAAGAAGGAAATCTTTTAGATAATTCTCCTTGAAAGGATAAACCATTATATGCCAAGGATTAGAAATGGTATGCTCAAAGATGCTAATAGGGAAAGGAAGATGGAAGAGAAAAATGGAGGATAAGGTTTTATGTAAAGCGAGTGAGGCTGGAAGATAGGAGGAAAAGGAAAATGAGGAAAAATGATAGAAGGTAGAAGGATAATGAATGTAAGGATTGTGAAAGGGTAGATGAAAAGGAAGGCAAGATCAACATCAACAAACACCTTGAAGGGTGGCGAGAGGGTGGAGGAAATGTGAATGAAGGAATACGAGAAGGAATATGGACCATGGAGATTAAGAGGCAAAAGATTTAATCAAGGGTGGAGCTTGAAAGAGGAGCAATCCATGTGCACAAATATCCTCTAATGAGAAAATAAGAGTTGACTTTTGTGTCCATATGTGATGCAGGAGCATCTTGGGTCTTTGGCAATCTTGCATCAACCAAAAACATTTTTTGATTTTTGTACCTATTTTCTATAGTTTTCTTTATAATATTTTCATTTGATAGTTTCATGGTGTGTGAATATTACATCATTTTTGGGACCTATTTTGGAACCTTCTCCTATGAGCACATCAAGTTTGGATGGACTATTTTAAAGTTATAGCTATTTTCCTTGTCGTCGGAACAGTGTTTTCCTGTAGTTTTGGTTCTGATTGTTCATGTTGGTTCTCTTGATCCATAAGGAATATTATTTTTTGCACTTAAGGGCTTCAAGGGGACCTAAATTAATATCATTACCCAATATAAAATCTTTCAATTCATTATGAGTCAAAATTTATGGCCTTTTTGGCACAGGACCTATTTTTCTGCCCGCTTTCACGTCTGAGCTATTACTGCAGTTTTGGTGCTGATTGTTCTTGTTGGCGACCTTGATCTATAAGGAATTTTATTTTTAAAACTTAAGGAATTAAATTGGACCTAAAGTACTATCATTTCCCAAGAGCGCAAACTCCAATTCATTATGAGTAAAAAGTTATGCCTATTTTTCCTCAGGACCTATTTCCTGCCAGTTTTTGGGTGAAACATGTGGTGTTTCTTCTTGCGATGTTCCATGTGCTCATATGGGACCTTGTGAAATTAAAGGAATTTTCTTGGGTCAATTTAGGACCTAAATCCAAAGGTGCATCAATTTATATTCATTCTAGCATTCATTTTGGTTTAAATCTTGAGACTGGACCTATATTGTAATTAAATGCCTAATTGGCTGACCTGTGGCTTAGCTGGCTATATAAGGGGTCTAGATTGATGTAGTAGAGGATGATGGGTGAGATATAGGAAGGATTATCAAGATAAATCATTGGATAAAAATATAGGATGCAAGCTGTAATTCTGAATTCATAATTCTCATTGTATAAGGCCGAAACCCGGAAGGCCTCACAGTCGGGCATGTTGAAAGAAATAATATAATTCTTTGTTGTTGCTGCCAGTTGATTGTCTCATATCCATTGTGTTTACATTGTGTTCATGTGATATTTATATTTCTTCCATTGTGTAACTTTGAGCAAGGGCGTGTTGTGGATTCAAGTGGACTCAATTCTGGTTGATTCTGCTTGTATCTACCCTGCCCTGCGTCAAGTGGTATCAGAGTAAGTTCTTTGTTGTGGATTGGATCATGGAGAACCTTATTGGATTTGGTTGTAGGGTGGAAGATTTGAGATCTAACCTATAACTTGTAGAAGGTTATGATCTTGCTGGAACCTAATTGTCAAGATGGTTCATGGTAGAGGAAATGATAATGCTATCATGGATATGTTGAGGCAAATTGCAACTAGGCTTGAAGCTATAGAGATAGCCCAGAGAAGAGGAGCACATCTTGGAGATGTTAGTGATGAAGAAGAAGAAGCAGCACCTAATGCTGAACTTGATATTGAACAAGATGAGGAAAGACTTTTGAGAGTTTTGTCTAAGGCTAACTCCAGACCTACAGTTGAAGTTGCTTGCTATGATGGAAGACTTGAGACCGATACACTTTTGGATTGGATCTCTGAGATGGATAAATACTTTGAGTATGAAGCTACTCCTGATAATAAGAAGGTTAAGATAGCAGTCACAAAGTTGAAAGGGCATGCATCTCTTTGGTGGGATCATTTACAAACTGAGAGACAGAAGAGAGGAAAAGAAAAGATCAAAACATGGATGAAAATGCTTGGAAAGATGAAGAAGAAGTTTCTTCCAGCTGACTACCAAGTTATTCTAATGAGAAAGATGCAAAATCTGAGACAAAAGGACATGAGTGTGAAAGAATATACTGAGGAATTTTACAAATTGGATATTAGATCTGGACATGTGGATGATGAAATTGAGAAGATGGCTAGATATCTGAATGGCCTAAGGACATCTATTCAAGATGAGATTATTTATGTGAAGATTGATAGTGTGGAAGAAGCATACCAATTTTCTTTGAAGGCTGAAGAAAGATTGACAAAAAGACATGATCAAAGACAAAGAGGAAGAGGTGGCAGATTTCAGAGAAGTAGAGGTAGATCTAATGGAGAAAGTAGCAAATCTGAAAATTCAGTGCAAGATAAAGGATGGAAAGATGAGCCTACTAAAAGAGGTAATTACTCTAGAGGTAGCTATACTGGTTACTCTAGGAATAACAATAATGGTAGAAGAGAAGAGAAATCTTGGTTTAAAGGTACTTGTTACAAATGTGGTGAAGAAGGACATAGAGCTTTTGAATGTACTAACTTTGGAAAGAAGACTGGAGGTAATGGTAGAAATAATTTGGCTTGTGAAGAAGTTGAGGAAATGTCTAATGAACCTAAACATGGTGAGAACTTGATGCTAAGAAGGATCTTGTGGAATGAAGAAGCTAATGAGGAACCTATTTTGAGGAAAAGTTTGTTTAGAACCAAATGTAAGATCGCTTATAAATGTTGCAAGGTAATCATTGATAGTGGAAGTTCTGATAATTTGGCATTTGAAGAGCTAGTTAGCAAATTACAGTTGCAAAGATTGAAACATCCTAAGCCTTACCATATTTCTTGGATCCAGAAGGAGCATAAACTACTTGTAAGTGAACAATGCCTTGTCAAATTCAAAATTGGGAATTATCATGATGAAGTCTTGTGTAATATTATGCCTATGGATTGTTGTCATATTCTTTTGGGTAGACCTTGGCAGTATTATAGGAAAGCTTTGCATGATGATAGATTGAATCAATATACTATTTGGATGGATGGAAAGAAACAAGTGTTGTTGCCTTTGATAGAAAAGTTTGATGAAAGTCACTGTACCACAGTCAGAGTATGTTTGGTTGATGGTAAAAAGTTTGCAAGAAAAATGAAAGAACAGAATGTTTTCTTTTCTTTTATTCCAAGAAAGATTGAGAAACAAGATGAGTTATAACATGCACCTGAAGTTAAGCCTTTACTGAATGAATTTTATGACATCATTTCTGATAATGTACCTGATGGTTTACCACCTATGAGAAGTATAAGTCATTGTATGGATTTGATACCTGGAGCTAGTTTTCCTAATAAAGCACCACATAGGTTGACACCTGATGAAAAGATTGAATTGAATAGACAAGTGCATGAATTGCTTGAAAGAGGTTTGATTAGGGAAATTCTGAGTCCTTGCGCAGTACCTACTATATTAGCACCTAAAAAGAATGGAGAATGGAGAATGTGCACTGATTCTAGAGCTATAAACAAGATAACAGTAAAGTACAAATTTCCTTTGCCTAGGATGGATGACATAATGGACAGTTTAAGTGGAGCAAAGTATTTCACAAAGATTGATTTGAAAAGTGGATATCATCAGATAAGGATCAGAGAAGGGGATGAATGGAAAACTTCTTTTAAGACTACTGAAGGTTTGTATGAATGGTTGGTTATGCCTTTTGGTTTGACTAATGCACCTAGTACTTTTATGAGGTTGATGAATGAAGTTCTGAAAAGATTCTTGGGTAAGTTTGTGATTGTATATCTTGATGACATTTTGATATTCAGTAAGAGTAAGGAGGAACATCTTGAACATATCAGACAAGTATTGCATAGATTGAAGGAAGAAAAGTTGCTGATTAATTTGAAGAAATGTTCATTTATGAAAGAAGATATTGTGTACCTTGGTTTTGTAATTTCAGCTGATGGATTAAAGATGGATCCTGAGAAAGTGAGAGTTATACTTGATTGGCCTACACCAGAGAATGTTGGAGAGGTAAGATCATTTCATGGATTGGCAAGTTTTTATAGGAAGTTCATAAAAAATTTTAGTTCTATTTGTAATGCAATGACTGAAACTATGAGAGGAGATAAAAAGGATTTCAAATGGACACATGGAGCACAAAGGAGTTTTGAATCATTGAAACAAAGAATTGCAGAGTTGCCTACACTTGCTTTGCCTCATTTTAATAAAGTTTTTCAAGTTGAATGTGATGCTAGTGGTAGTGCAATTGGAGCTCTTTTGAGTCAAGAAGGAAAACCTATAGCTTTCTTTAGTGAAAAGTTAAATGATGCTAAGAGAAAATATTTAGTTTATGACCAAGAATTCTATGCTATTGTTCAAGCTTTGAAGAAGTGGAGGCATTATTTGATGCCTAAAGATTTTGTGTTGTATACTGACCATAAATATTTGTAGTATTTGAGAAGTTAGAATAAGTTAAATCAGAGACATGTGAAGTGGGTTGAGTTCTTGCATAATTTTTCCTTTTCATTGAAGCATAAGAGTGGACAGTCAAATAAGGTTGCTGATGCCTTGAGTAGAAGAAGAAATTTGCTGACAGAAATGAGAGTTGAAGTACTTGGTTTTGATGATTTGAAGTATTTGTATGAGGCTGAAATTGATTTTTCAGAGCCTTGGAAAGCTTGTAAAGAACACATAGTGAGTGATAAGTGGTCTAATTATTTCATTCAAGAAGACATGTTGTTTAAAGGAGTTCAGTTGTGCATACCTAGAGGATCTATGAGAGAGAACATAATGAAGGAGAAACATAGTGGTGGACTTGCTGGACATTTTTGGATTGATAAGATAGTGAATTTGATTTCAGAAAGATACTTTTGGCCATAGATTTACAGAGATGTACAGAGAATGGTTAGAGGTTGCAGAATTTGCCAAACAACAAAAGGAACTAGTCAGAATTTAGGATTGTATACACCTTTGCCTATACCTGATAGACCTTGGGAAGATGTGAGTATGGACTTTGTTCTTGGATTGCCTAGAACTCAGAGAGGTAATGATTCTATTTTGGTAGTGGTTGATAGATTTTCTAAGATGGCTCATTTCATACCTTGTAAGAAGACATCTAATGCATTGTATGTAGCTGAATTATTCTTCAAGGAAGTGGTAAGATTGCATGGTTTGCCTAAATCTATTATTTCAGATAGAGATACTAAGTTTACTGGTTATTTTTGGAGGACACTTTGGAAGAAGATGAATACTAATTTGAAGTTTAGTTCTACATTTCACCCTCAGATAGATGGACAGACTAAAGTTGTGAACAGAAGTTTGCGAAACTTGTTGAGATGTTTAGTTGGAGAGAAACTTTCTAATTGGGATTTGATTTTGGCACAAGCAGAGTTTGCATATAATAATTCAGTGAATAGAAGCACTAAGAAGACACCATTTAAGATTGTTAATAGATTTCATCCTAATAGAATCACAGAGCTGGGAGATTTACCTACTGAGACCAGAAGAAGTGTTGAAGCTAATCATTTTGCAGAATACATGAGAACTTTACATGATGAAGTTAAAAATAATTTGGAGGACAGTAATCTGAAATATAAACAAAGAGCAGAAAAGAGAAGGAGACATAAATATTTTGAAGTTGGAGATGAGGTTATGATTCATTTGAAGAAGAATAGATTTCCAGTTGGTACCTACAACAAGCTAAAATTGAAGAAGTTTGGACCTTGTAAGATTCTGAAGAAGTTTGACAATGGAAATGCTTATGAAGTAGAATTGCCAGAGGACATGGATATATCACCTATATTCAACATTGCTAATATATTTGAGTAATTTGAATCAAATGATGAGATAGAAGATAATCTAGACTATCCTAAGAACAATAGTGATAGCATTGAAAAGATCTTGAATAGCAGAGTTGGCAAGAGTACAAGAGGAAAAGACTACATGGAATATCTAGTTCTGTGGAAAGACAAGCCAGTTGAGGATAGTTCATGGATTACACAAGATGAGTTGGATCTTTATGATTCAAGTCAGAGTATGAGTATTTCTTGATGTGGACATCACTTCTTTATTTACCCTAGGTGTTTGATGCAGGAGCATCTTGGGTCTTTGGCAATCTTGCATCAACCAAAAACATTTTCTGATTTCTGTACCTGTTTTCTATAGTTTTCTTTATAATATTTTCATTTGATAGTTTCATGGTGTGTGAAGCTTAAATAATGTTGGGGACCTATTTGGGAACCTTCTCCTATGAGCACATCAATTTTGGATGGACTGTTTCAAAGTTACAACCATTTTCCTTACCGTTGGAATAGTGTTTTCCTATAGTTTTGGTGCTGATTCTTCATGTTGGTTCTCTTGATCCATAGGTAATATTATTTTTCACACTTAAGGGATTCAAGGAGACCTAAATTAATATCATTCCCCAAGAGAGCAGCTTCCAATTCATTATGAGTCAAAAGTTATGGCCTTTTTGGCACAGGACCTATTTTTCTGCCCGCTTTCACGTCTAAGCTGTTACTGCAGTTTTGGTGCTGATTGTTCTTGTTGGTGACCTTGATCTATAAAGAATTTTATTTTGTACACTTAAGGACTTAAAGTGGACCTAAATTAATATCATTTCCCAAGAGTGCAAACTCCAATTCATTATGAGCAAAAAGTTATGCCTATTTTTCCTCAGAACCTATTTCCTACCAATTTTTGGGTGAAACATGTGGTGTTTCTTCTTGTGATGTTCCGTGTGCTCATATGGGAACTTGAAAACTTAAAGGAATGTTCTTGGGTCAATTTAGGACCTAAATTCAAAGGTGCATCAATTTATATTCATTCTAGCATTATTTTTGGTTTAAATCTTGAGACTAGACCTATATTGTAATTAAATGCCTGACTGGCCAACCTGTGGCTTAGCTGGCTATATACGGGGTCTAGATTGATGTAGTAGAGGATGATGGGTGAGATATAGGAAGGATTATCAAGATAAATCATTGAGAAAAAGATAGGATTCAAGCTGTAATTTTGAATTCATAATTCTCATTGTATAAGGCCGAAACCCGGAAGGCCTCACAGTCGGGCATGTTGAAAGAAATAATATAATTCTCTGTTGTTGCTGCCAGTTGATTGTCTCATATCCATTGTGTTTCCATTGTGTTCATGTGATATTTATATTGCTTCTATTGTGTAACTTTGAGCAAGGTCTTGTTGTGGATTCAAGTGGACTCAATTCTACTTGATTCTGCTTGTATCTACCCTGCCCTGCATCAATATGAGACAAAAAGTGCTTTTTCCCTTTTTATAAAATAGGAATAATGCTTTATTTGTGCAACTTAGGATAAGACGAAAAGTGGGGGTTTTTTATTTATTAAAAGGGGAGGAAATATAACTTTTAAATAAATAAATACTTTAGGATAAAATGGTTAGCCCAAGGAAAATAATCAAAAATGATAAAATGGGACTTGATCAAGGAAATTGATATAATTGATAAAATGGTGATTTTTGAAAATATTGATTCAGGGATTTGATAAATTGCTGAATGGGGGCCCAAAGTCTAGGCAACCATTTTAGGGTGCATACACAATAAAATTCTCTCCAATTGGATATACAATGACACTCCTATGGCTCTGATACCATGTAAGATCTTATTTGGATATTGCTTTGATACCATGTAAGAATTTATCTAAGGAAAAGAATAAAAATTCCAAGATCTAGAAGCTCAATTGATAAAACAAGAGAGACAAATATGATATGATCCATTGAATGATTCAATATTGATCAATAATGAAATAGATACAAAATCAATTTAATGAATACAAAGTAGACATTCCTAAATATAAAGGAAAATGTATGATAACTAGGAGAGATGCAAAAGATAACCTATCAACTAGACAAGGTGTAATCAGATGTCCACCAAAGGTGGATCATCCTCCATTGTACATCAAATTATGTGCAACATGTGCAACAATGAGAGGATGATAATGTGATAAGAGTAGTAAAGGTGGATCTCACACCTAAAGTGCAAAATCTCCTACACCATGTGCTAAAATAAAATGCAAACTCCTAGGTGTCTCAATGATAACTGATATGAAATGCATTATCCTAAGTAAACTTAAGTAAAGTGTAATTACTGAATAATTTATTATACCAAGAAGCATAATCCACTAACAGAAAATTAAACACAAAAAATGAACCTATTAAGATGCCTAAGAAAAATAATAATGAAGACATGATGTTTGCTTGTATCTCCTTAATCAACCTGCAAAACAAATCCATTTGTAGTCTTTCCAAGTGTATGCCTTCGATTAATGTTTTACAATAAATATGTTAGGTTGTTCAAAATATTAGAAAAAAATAGAGGACAAGAAAGGGTCAACGTTAGCAATAATAAATTCCAATCAACAAATAGGGACCCAGTTTATCAAAATAGATCATTTTTCAAATATCTAATTTCTTCAACCATTATTTGTAATCCAAATTAAAATCACTAACAACAAACACCTACCATAATTTCAAGAGCTTTCCAGAAATGTAATTATTTTTGAAAAATTCAATTATTTGCATCCAAAATTAATTTTTTTATGAATAAATTGTAAATAATTTATAAATCACAAAAAAATGATTAGAAAATTTTTAATTTCTTATTGTAGACTCGATATATCAACCCAACTTGTAATAAAATAATTATCACGAAATTCCTTCATTTGTGCCCAAAATTATGTTTTTATGAAAAATCATTAAAAATTTATAAATTGCCAAAAATTGATTACAAGAATCTGAATTTTTTACTATATACTCTTGACATTAACCCCAACCTACAATATAAATTCTATTAGATAATTCATTGATTTGTTCCTAGAATTTTTTTAAAAAACCATAAAAACATTATAAATTACCAAAAATTAGATAGAAAAATTTAAATTTTTTAGTGTATGCTCTTGACATTAGCCCCAACTTGAGATAAAAATTTCATATAAAATTAATTGATTTATTTCTAAAATTAATTTCTTTATGAAAAATCATAAAAAATATTTAGATTATCAAAAATTGATTAGAAAAATTTGACTTGTTTACATTATGCTCTTGACATCAACCCCAAGCTGTTGTAAAATTTTTATTGAAAAAGTCCCTCTCTTTTAGGAAATATGACAAAATATTTGAAAACCTACATGCAAAAACAAATTAGTAAAGAAAAACTTAGTTATCCAAAAAATCAAGGATTCAAGTCCAAAAAATGATGTTCAATGCCACAGTGGGCGCCAAAAAAAAATGTGTGAAATTTTATCCTGCAAGTTGCAATCACAAACACTTCAATAGATCATTAGATGAAAGGTTAGTCAAATGATATTAAATAAATACATATATAAAACTACACAATTCAATCTATTGCCTCCTAAATGATGCAAGTATGAATGTGTGTGATGAATGAAATCATCTTCATGAAATTAAGATCAAGTAGCAACAATTTAAGCTAAATACAAAGGAAATTTACTCTAAAATACAACTACAATCTATAACATCTCATGGATCTCTAGAAAGAAGTGGTAAGTGAGCTCTCAGCTGCAAATCCTCACTAGTACCTCTAAAATGAGAAGAATGCTGCTACAATGCTTCTAAATGCTTAATCTAAGAGAGATTCATGCTTAATCTAGCTCCATTTTGATAACAATGCAATGATAAAATGCTAAAATGATAAACTCTAAATGCTCAAATGCTTTAATTGCTCTTAGAATGCTCAATTTGCCTATAGTAACAATGCTTTTGCAAATGACTTCCAAGATGGAAATGCTCTCCAAAATGCCTCATATTTATAGTAATTTCACAAGGGTAGGGGGTAGAGTGAATTGATCATGGTTAACTCATGGCTGAATCGAAAACTTTGCTTTGTCCACAAATGAGGGGACAATTTACAATTTGTGAGTGATTTGTGTCCCTTTTTAAAGTGATCCATGTGCACTTGTTTTCTCAATTTTCATTGGTTGATCACTTTGTTGAGGGAAAATAGAATTTATTAATTCAATTAAGTAATTAAATTTAGCCATGGAAGGGTAATAGGTTCAATTTGATTTATGATTTAAACAACTGTACAATTAATTAATTAAAATCAATTATATAATGTTTTTGCCCCTTTTAAGCTTTGATTTAATCATTTAACATCACCCTTATATAATTCTTTTATTTTAACTGATTTTGCTCAACTTCATTTAATTATGTCCCCTTTTTAATGCATTTTGATGATTTTGAGCCATTTGATTGATTTTTGCACTTAAAAGCCTTTGTCCAATTTTACGTGTCTACAAATGCCCCTCTTTGAATTGATGTACGAAGAACATTGATTCAAAGATTCTTGTCTGTCCTGATTGCTGATATGACTGATATGATTGATTGCTGCCTCTGATGATGAAACAAAAATTTTGATGCCCCATTGACCCCGTGATGTTTGATTTCAATTTCCCTTTGATACCTTGATGCCCCCTCATAAATTAAAACATATTGATTGCTTGATTTGAAATTTTTTATGATGTTGGAGTAATTGATCCAATATGTTTTTATTTCTAAAAAACTTGATGATATGCCGTACTGATTTGAAGAAATGTCCCGATTGAATGAGTTGATATAGCTCCCTAGTCATTTTGACCTCTATAATTAGGTTAAAAACCCTTTAAAATAGGATAGTAAACCTTGTTTTACTATTCATTTGCACTTTCTACCTTGGTGATTTTGCTCTGATCCTCTGACTTATTTTGAGATGGTTGTCCCGATTCGTGAGCACAAATTTGAGAGATGCCAGAGATATGTGAGGCTACCTGACTCTAGACCTCTGGTGAGTCATGCCAAACCTCATCTTTTCCTTATGATGCATTTAATGAGCATTTATTGCATTTCCAAATTTCAAAATTGCCTCCGAAGAATAAAATGTCACCTAGGATAGATTCAATGTCGCTTTGACCTTTTTACTATCACCTCCGTGCCTTTTATTCCCACTTCCACTAGGTTTCATTACCGCTTAGGAAATTTCCACTCTTGCCTAGGCATGGAAAAAAATCACGCCTAGCGCAGGGAAAATTTCTCAATTTCTCACAAACTATCACTTTTGCGAACCCTAATAGTTTAACTATCACTTAGGCCAATATTGACTATCGCCTTGCCTATTTCAGTGTCACTTAACAGGTAAAATGTCACCTAACACCATATAAATATTGCTTAGCAAGATTTGGTAGTCGCCTACAATGAAATGTCGCTTGGTAAAAGAAAACTCTCGCTTGATGAATTTTGAGAAAAATTCCAGGAAAAACTGATTACTCTTGATGCCAAATTTGATAACGTGTGATGACTGATCAAAATGATGAGATGAGTTTCATTGCTTTCCAACAAAACACTTAGGTTAGGATATCAAGATACAAATACCATGAAATATGATTGGTCAATCCACTTAGGATAGTTACTAATAGGACAAATCAATCAGTGTGAAAACCAATATGACTTTGATACTACTTAGTTCATTCTCATGACACAAAGACATGAACAAATGATACTGGGTGTGATGACTTGATTGTCAATTGACTTGAAATGATTCCTCAATAAGACATACTGACATGCTTCCTTCTTTCTTTACTGATAGGCACACTACCCTACATTATATATCCGATCAGTAGCATCATGGGTGATTGACTTAGGTCAAACACTCACAGCTACTAAGTTCCAAGTTATAGAGTGATACGGTTGGAGCTTCCTACTGGATCTTCCACAGTTCCAACTGAACCATGGATTACTTACTACAGTGGTGGAGTGATGGCACTTTGACCACAATAGCTTTCACCTACCATATGGAGAGATGACGATCACACCTGAGGATGTGTATCAGTTGCTAAGGATTTCATGCAGAGGTGAGTTGGTGTACTATGATTCCCTATACGATGCCACTATTTGCCGATGAGTGTTCAAAGACAAAACCATAGGGGATGGAGATACTATTATGTGGCTATAGTTTGCATCATTTCTGAGATTACTAGTTTTTCTAGGTGCTCTGATTGGCAGTGTGCTCCTTCCAGACCAACGGGGTCGAGGGTTCTCTATGGGATGGGGCAGGATACTAGAGGATTTACTTGGACATCCTTGATGATTTGATTGGGGATCCTATGTGCTAGCACAGTTATACCATGATTTGTATGAGGTGGTGTATTGGGCAAGTGCTTCATTGTCTACTAGTGCTATTGTGCTATAGTTGTGGATATGGGAGCATCTTCCTATTACTCGGCCCATTTCAGACAGGAGTCATCCTCATGGACATCCATATGATTTTCTATACATAGGCATGGTGATACAACATCATTTGGGTCACTTGGATTACTGGAGATGAAAAATTAATGATCTTGATCAGGTGACATGGCATCCTTACCTTGGTTTTGAGGGATGGAGAGAGGATCTGGATGAGCTACCTTTCATGTTTGCACCTCGCTGGATGATTGGGTGCACCACTACTACTATTGAGTGCTTTTGCTTTGGCAAATTTTGGAGATAGTACGATAGGATATAGGTGATGCCTTAGGGAAATGCATTATATGCTCAGGTACATGCAGAGATATCTATGTGGGGTCCATGCATCAATTATCAGTTTTCCTTGGATCAGATTGAAGGGATGACTATGTGCCACTGGGATTTACTGTCAGGGATAGTAGATGTGGGCATGTCTCATGAGTATGCTGATTGGTGGGGTCAGAATAGGTTTCCATGATTTACCGATCCATCAGAGCCTATTCCTGGATGGTGAGATGGTGCCAGACCTATCAAAGGATGAGGATGCAAAGATCCTCTAGCTACAGTAGGTAGAGATTGAGCTAGAGACAAACGGGGTGGGGATAGGGATAGGTAGGTTGATTTCACACCTCCAAGATTAGAGGTGAGATAGGATAGAGCTCATAGACATCAGAAAGCTCACAGACATGCTTGGTTGGATGCAACAAGATAGGTACTAGGTGCATTGGATCCATTGATGTAGTTACAGAGGGTTGCACTGGCCCAGCAAGATGATGGTCAGCAGGGTGATGGTGGTGCTCATCAGGATCAGGCACAGCCAGGTGATGGAGCTCCACAACCATAGGATCATGGGGTTCCATAGATGCCTCCCCAGCCATAGGATCAGGGACAGGGTGTACCAGATGATCACATTGACAGATTAACCTAGCAGATAGATACCATGGGGACACAGATGTCTACAGTGGTGGGTTGGTACTCTTTACTCTTTGATTCATGAGATATGAGCAGACAGTTGATGTACTCCTTTTTAGGAGATTGTATCTAGATACTCTGATGTACTTGATCTCTTTGATGATATATGATATACTCTTAGTTCTCTGAGATGATTTGTTTATGAGATTGTCTATTTATGCACCTATATGATGGCTTATGCATTTCTCTTTCATTACATGCTATGGATGCAGTTATCTTATGGTATGATATAGATATGCAATGATGCATGGATTTTTATGAGATAGTTTCATGTTTTTCCCATGTATGGATACAAATGTTAATGCAATTCATGTTCCTATGTTTTTTATTTTGTTTTAGCTTTTTGAATGTATGCAATACTAACCCTATTTATATGAATGTATGAAGTATGACTATTTTTCCTTCTTTTTCTCTGATATATGTGTAATGAATAATGATTAATGCTATGCATGAATGCAACAGATAATCCCACATGTGTTATTTGAAATCAATGAGTATATCAAATGGTAGATTCCATCCTTCCTTCTCTTGAACATTATGATGACCTCAGATTTAAAATTGATGTGTCCCCCTTCTCCCTTGGAAATTTTTACCATAAAAAAATGCAATTTAATCTAACATGCAGAATGCCATTAATCTAACATGCAAAATGCCATTAATCTAACATGCAATTAACATGACAATGCAACCTAGGTGTCACCAGCTTATAGGAAATAAATGCCTTGAGGATAAATTTTCATCATTAAGCATTTTTGGGACCGAAAAGCTAGTACAACCATCACTGACCACATCATGATGATATGAATACCACTGTTATTATCGCTGTTGGTAACCTCATTTTGAACCAGGTACAACCCTCACTAGTTGGATGACCAAACTATGGGATTCTGAATACCGGTGTGAATGGATTCAATGTTGCAAGTGGATTTTTGGTATTAAGATATAGAAGATCTAAATAGCCAAGGGATCCTTTTGCATAAACAAACAAAGGTTAATCCTCCCCCTTATGAGATAGTCCTTGATGGTTCTTGAATGACCATGTCTTTAGATGGACTCTCATAAGTTGATGTATTTTCCTCAAAATAGTCACTCAAAGGCAAGAAAATATCATATCATCATGACCAATCTAGTCAAAACATCATCGATGAGCTAAAAGAAGTGATAAAAAAAACAAGGTCCTAACCAATTGTATTAAAAGAAAGCCTTAAGTGTTTTGCAATGTTTGATGATTTTCAAAAAGGATTTTCAAGCATTCTAATCATTAAAGTGTTTGTCAATTTTTAATCCTAAATAAGTAAGTCAATGAAGGCTCAAAGATCAAGTTGTAGGATCAAATGCTTGGGTGGTGAACAATGATATCCATCAAAGGTTCACGAAAATCATACTCTCTCTAACAATTCTGATAAAATTTCTCTCTGCCATGATTGATTGTAGCACTTGTTGAATCCATTTGGTACCATAATTCCAATCCTTTCCTACCCCCAAGTGATAAATGTGATCATGAGACACCCTAGGGAACAAGGAAATGCATCAATGCAACTGACAACTTTATTATGACTATGTACAAATGACAGATGCAATGAAGGTATACAAATGAGATGGTGGAAATGCAATATGTACAAATGCAACCTAGGAAAGACCAACTTAAGGGAACCAAAGGCATGTGTTTACCAAGTTTTCACCTTTAGGATGCATCAAGCTTCTTTTTTTTCTATTTTTGCAAGCTTTTTCTTGTTTTTTTTTGCTACCAAGGTGCCTATTTACTAGGTTTTCACCAGGGCACTTTCTTCTTTTTCAATTTTTTTGTATTTTTCTTTTTTTTTTTCTTTTTTTATCATCAAGGCACCTATTTACTAGGTTTTCACCAAGACAACATTTTTTGAATCATATCTGAATGTTTTTCCTTTCTTCAGGCTCAATTTTCCACTATTTTTTATCTTTTGTGTTTTTCCACTAATTTTGTATTTTCAAGATACAATAAATAGGATGCTCTTTTATTTGATACTCTTTATACTCTTTATGTGTAGAACCTTTTGAGATGAATACTATTGATAGGTTCTTGAAGTTCTCCTTCACAATCTGATAATTTATAAGTTCCCGTGCCAAATGAAGAGACTATGATGAATGGGCCAAGCCAATTAGCTTCCCATTTGCCTTTCTTTTCTCTTTCAACCTAATTCTTTGGATTCTCTCACAATTCTAAGTCTCCTACCTGAAAGACTCTTGGCTTGATATGTTTATTATAGTTCTTTGACATCCTATTCTAATACACTTTCAGGTGCTCATAAGCTTGTGTTTGATGCTCTTCAAGTAACTCCAATTGTTGAAGCCTAGCTACTCTATAATCTTCATCTGTGATCAATCCTTGTAATGACACTCATAGAGATGGAATTTCAACCTCTAATGGTAGAACTGCTTCGACCCCATAGACTAGTGAGAATGGCATGGCTCTGGTGGGTGTTCTTATGCTAGTTCTATAGGCCTATAATGTTGGATTGATTTGCATATGCCAATCCCTTCCTGATTTGTTGACTGACCTTTTCAATATTTTTAAGATGTTCTTATTTGTGGCTTTAGCTTTCCCATTCCCTTGAGAGTAATAGATTGATGAAGAGTGATGAGTGATATGAAATGTAGCACAAATTTCATCAACATCCTTGTTTTTAAATTGTTTTCCGTTATCTGTTATGATGGCATGTGGAATACCATATTGGCAAATGATATGATTTAGGATAAATAGGGAAATTTGTTTACCTATTTCTGTTACCAAAGGAACAGCTTCAACCCACTTTGTGAAATATTCCATTGTGGTTATGATATGTTTGTGTCTATTTGAAGAAGGTGGATGTATGATGCCAATTAGATCAACCCCCATTGGTAGAAAGGCCATGGTGTAACAAATGGGTGTAACTCTTGTGCTAGGGCATGTATCATATTACCATGATATTGACATTTGCTGCATATCTTCACAAAATGACAAACATCTTTTCCTAATGTCTTCCAAAAGTACCCTAAGCGAAGGATTTTCTTAGCTAGATTTAGACCACTTGAGTGTGACCCGCAAATGTCTTCATGGACCTCATGTAGAGCTAAATTAGACTCTTCTTCCTCTAAACACCTAAGTAACATCCCATCAAGACCCTTATGATACAATGTTTCTGAAAGGATTAGGTAACGGGTGGCTTGGCATATGAAATTACATTTTTGGGTGCGAGTTTGGTCTAAGGGTAGCACTTGGTCTTTGAGATAAGTGTAGATAGGTCCATACCAAGGAGAGTCATGTCCATATAAAAGGGAAACAATTTGGGTGTCAGGAAGGTTGAATGCTGGTTTTACCAACTCTTCCACCAAGAACTCATACTTCTCATTTTGATCAGGTTTTTGTAACAAGGAAGCCAAAGTAGCCATGGCATCTACTGCTCTATTTTTCTCTCCAGGAATCTACTCAAAAGTAATCAAAGAAAAATATTTCTTCCATCCATCAATCATGGTCTTATATGGAATTAATTTTTCATCTTTGGTGTGATATTCATTGTTGACTTGATTGATGATGAGTTGGGAATCTCCATAAATTTGTAACTCCTTGATATTCCATTCTAAAGCCATTTTGATGCCTATGACTAGTGCCTCATACTCCGCTATATTATTAGTGCATGGAAATAAGAGCTTGTAGGACTTGGGAATAGTGTAGCCTTGTGGAGTAACCAATAGTATGCTAGCCCCAGAATCTCCTTGAGTATAAGAGCCATCAAAATATAACTTCCATGTTTTTGCTTCTATGTTAACAATGGTAGAATCTGGAAATTCCACTTGAATAGTTTGTGTGGAAATCATGGGGTTTTCTGCTAAGTGATCTGCTATTATTTGTCCTTTGATTGCTTTTCTATCAACATACTCAATGTCAAATTCACTTAATATCATAACCCACTTGGCAATCCTACCTGTTAGAGCAGTTTTGCTTAATAAGTACTTAAGAGGGTCAATCTTGGTAATCAACTTGATCTTATGCATCAACATGTAATGTCTTAGCTTTTGAGAGGCAAAAACCACTACTAAGCAAGCTCTCTCCATAAATGTGTAATTAAGCTCATATTTAATCAAAGTTCTACTCAAATAGTAAATAGCTCTTTCTTTTCCTTGCTCATCTTCTTGTGCTAGAAGTACTTCTAATGATCTTTCTGTAGTAGATATGTATAGAAGCAATGCTTTTCCTTTGATTGGTGGCATGAGAATAGGTGGATTTATCAAATAAGTCTTCAACAATGTGAAAGCTTGATCACATTTTGCATCCCATATGAATATAGTGTCCTTGTGTAACAATCTGGTAAAAGAGTGAAATTTTTCAGCTAATTGAGAAATGAACCTTCTTATGGATTGAATTTTGCCTTGTAAGGATCTCATTTGGCTGATGTTCTTAGGTATCTTCATGTCCATTATGGCTTGTACTTTTTTCGGGTCCACTTCAATTCCTTTTGCTGAAACTATATAGCCTAATAGCTTGCCGGATTGGACACCAAAGGCACACTTCTTTGGGTTTAATCTAACTTTGAATTGTTCCAACCTAATGAATATTTTTCTTAGGATTTGTAAATGTTCTTCTCTTTTGTGGGACTTTGCTAGGATTTCATCCACATAATCTTCTAAGAAAGTGTGCATCATGTCATGAAAAATAGTTTTTATGGCCCTTTGATATGTGGCTCTACCATTTTTAAGATTGAAGGGCATGACATTCCAACAAAAATTACCCCAAGGGCAAGTAAAGGTCATCTTTTCTTGGTCTTTAGGAGCAATCTTTATCTGATTGTAGCCACTAAACCCATCCATTAATGAGTACATTACATGACCTGCTATCAAATCCACTATGGTATCTATGCTGGCAATGGGAAATCATCCTTGGGACATGCAAGATTTAAGTCTCTAAAATCTATACACACACGGATAGATTTATCATGCTTGGTAACTGGCACAATGTTAGAGATCCAATTGGCATATGTTATTGTTCTTATGAATCCAACCTTAAGCAATTTTTCCAATTCTGCCTTAACCAAAAGAGCTATGTGGGGGTGCATCTTTCTCAACTTTTTCTTCATGGGTTTAACTCCAGTTCTAACATTCAAATGATGCATTATGAAATCAGGATCCAATCTGGGCATGTCAGCATATGACCATGCAAAGTTTACTTGTTGTTCTTGGAAGAATTTGATGAAATCTTCTCTTTCTAGAGGTGTAAGTGATGCTGCCAAGTGTATGAACTTTGGATCTAATTCTATCCCAATGTTGACCTTTTCTATTGGTTCTATAAGAATAGGTGACCTTTCTTCTACATGTTTAGGCAAAGTATCCAATCTCTCTTCCTTTGGTGCCATAGTTAGGTTTTCACCAAAAGAAACGTCTTGTATTTTTTTTGCTTTTGGTTCTAATGGTGCCACAGCTGGGTTTTCACCAATAGAACTTTTCATTTTTTTCATTTTTTTTTCATTTTTTTCTTTTGACTAAGAGATTGGACCCATGCTACTATCATTATGTTTGTATTGAGTTTGTTGGTGAAAGAGGGCTCAATCGCACTAAGGTATTGGTTTGTTGCTTGGTCATTTGGGAAGTAAAGTAAGTCATTTGGTTCAATTTGGTCCCAATCAATGAGGTCTGGGTGTATCAAAGTTAAGGAATCATTGGGTATAGTGTCATCAATAGGATTTATGGACATGACTTCATTTGAGGGTTCATACATTGTATCATTTAGATCTATGATGTGCACTTCCTCAAGATGATCCATGGAAGAAGGGTCAAAGTCCCCTTCACTTGAGTCCTCATCAACCTCTATGGGAAACAACATGGGAAAAGCCACAAGTGGGTTAAAACTAACATTTGAATCTCTCTCCTCTGAAGGCATCCAAAATGTTTCTATCCATGCTCCATTGGTAGGTACTTGCTCTATATTAGGCCTTTGAATATGAGGTTCTTCACTAATTTGAGCTTCTTGCCTTGGGATTTTTGCATAAGTATGTATAGAAATCACTTCCTTATCATGACATGATTCATCTGATAAGGTATCCCATTCATAATTCCAAGAATCATTACTATCTCCTTCGGATTCTAAGGCATTTATTTGAGGATAAAAATCATGCATTGGGCTTGAAGTTTCTCCTTTGAATTGAAAACCTACTCCAATTTTTTTGTGAATTGCCCTCCAAATAGGTTCAATAGGTTCTAATAACCCCCTATTCCTTTGGCCTAAGGGTCCTCTTCCTTTGTATCCCATCTTTTGTATAATCTCAAAACCTTTCCCATATCGCTCGATTTGTACATTAACATGCTGAATTCTTTCCATGGGAGTATTTGAATTATCTTGTTCATCTTGATATAACCATTGAAGTACCTCATTTTCCTCTTTATCAAATGTTGCTTTATCACTTTCTCTTACAAAGAAGGAACTATACTTGTGAGGCAAAGGTCCTTTTGATGGTTTACCATGTGTCCTTGGAGAGGTGGGCATATCAAATAGGGAAATGGAATAGTCCCCTACTCCTTTGGAACTAATTTTACATTGTTTGTCAAAGGCAGCCATCATCTTATCCATTTTCTTGTAGTTTTCCTCTTTAGCCTTGTCTTCTTCTTCTCTAGTGGGTTTGTAAGGTACTATCTCTAATTTAGACTCTTGATTTGAGTCTTCCCTTGAAATGGGACCCTCATAGCTCATCTTTTCCTTTCCCTTAGTTGATGTTGTTGAGCTAGCTTGAGGAGGGTTTTGACTAGCATTTAATGTTATGATCGGGTCATCCATTTTGGTATCTTCATTAGTGATTCTTGGAATGATTCCTTCACGGTTATGTGGATTGTATAACTGATGCAAGGGTTTGAGTGCATTACAATATTGAAATGGATTTGAGTCCCCTTCAACTATGATTTCTTCACCCATGTATGGAAACTTGATGCACTAGTGGTATGTGGATGGAACGACTTGCATCTCATGAATCCATGGTCTTCTCAACAAAATGTTCTAAGTTAATTTCATGTCCAACATTTGACAATTGGTATCCTTCTTGACCGGTCCCACCTGGATGGTCAATACAATCATGCCTTTAGAAGCTCTTTCAGCTTCATCATAAGCTTTAATGGTGATTTTCTTTGTAGGGTCAATGCAAGACTCAGATAGACCTAAGGATTTGACAAGACTTAATGTGCAAATGTTGAGATCAGCCCCTCCATCAATGAGGGCTCTTTTGACTCTATGCCTTTCGATTAAGACCTCTATATGCAATGGTAAATTTTGAGGATGGGTTATAGACATGTCATCTTGATCAGAAAATGAAAGACAATGAGGTGCCACAAGATGTCCCACCATATTTTGAAACTTTTCTACCTCTAAGTTAGTAGGAACATGTGTCTCTACTAGAGATTTTTCCAAAATTTCCTTATGGTTTGGTGACAACTTCAATAACTCTAAGATAGAGATTTGTGATGGAGTACATTGCAATTGATTAACCAAACTATAAGGCCTTGCTGCTGTAGAAGGGTGTTTGACCATAATGTTGGATTGCGAGATGTTAGTGCTTTGAGGAGCTATCCCTTATAGGGTCATTCTAGAATTCTACCCTCTTGTAATGACATTTGATGCTTCCTTTTGAGGTTGTTCATTGACTATTATAGCATTAACAATATGATCATAAGGTGGTGCAAAGTTGAGATTATTGGTGCTTTGCTTCTTGCTATTTGATGACTCACCCTTATCATGTTTGTAAAAAGGTTGTTTGAATGCTCTATGATCTTCATTGTTTGGAGGTCCATCAATAGTGATCGTTCCATTATCAATTAAATCTTGCACTACATTCTTTAGTTGCAAACATTCATTTGTTGTGTGTCCTTAAATTCTGTGATACTCACAATGGCTATCAGCACTCCACCAACTAGGCTTATTATTTGGCTCGTAAGGCTGAATTTTGGGTAAAGTAATGACATTATTAGCCATGAGAGTCTTTAATGCCTTTTCAAGGGGTTCACCCAAGGGTGTGAAGTTCTTTTGAGGGTTTGGCCTCAAATATTTATCAAATTTAGTACTCCTTGAATTATCTCCTTGATTTCCATTATTGGTGTGGTTGTTGTGGGATGGCACATTGGGAAGCTAATTGGTATTATTCACCTGATTAGATGTCCTTGTAAGAGAAAAGGGGACCACCTTCAAGTTTCTAGATTCAACTACTCCATCATTCACAATTCCCTTATTGTTGTTCTTATAATGACTGTTACTATTGAACCAATTATTCTTCTGATTATTGCCATTGTTGCCATTGTTGCCACTATTGGAGTTGTTCTTATCATCTTTGTACAGTTTGAGTTCTCCACTTTTGACCAGCACTTCCTCCATGGTTACTCCATTTTCAATTAGATCTTGGAAGGTCTTTGGACATTGCATTCATAAGTGGTAGTTTAACTCATTACTCAAACTGTTTATGAAGATATCCATCTTCTCTTTTTCAGGCACACTTCTAGGATATCTTGCAAAAATTGTCCTCAACCTTTGTAGAAAAGTGAGGAATGCCTCTCCATCTTTTTGTTTTGTGTTGCATAATGTTATCATCGTGACCTCATATTTAATGTTATATGAGTAATGGGCCATGAATTTTGAAGCTAACTCTTCGAAGGTCTTAATGCCAGAGGGTAACTTAGAAAACCACTCCATAGCCATGCCTCCTAAGCTTCGCAGGAATAATCTCATTAAATATGTTGTATCATGCATGAACTCTAAGCTCAATGCAAAAAACTCCCATAAGTGATCTTGGGGATCCTTTGTTCCTTCATACTTGTCATACTTAGGAAACACAACATTGATTGGAAATGGCACCATAACCAAGCTTTTATCAAACGGGAATGGACACAATGCTTCTATAGAGAAAGGCTTGGGAGCCCTGCTTTTCTTGATGTTGTCCAATTACATTTGAAACATCTTGAATTGCTTGTTCATGATGTCAAAGGTACTCTCCTCAACTTCTGGTGCTTTAAGTTGGTTGACATCATAGTCACGGGGAAGCTTGAGACCTTTTTGTACTAAGTCCATGAAATGTTTTTCTCTATCTCTGTCCATTTCCTTTTCCATGAGCTTTCTAAAATAAGGACATTGGATAGCCTGACTAACTTTTTCATCTGTGGCATCTTTTTTCATTGGTTCAATGTTAGTTTGAGTGTGAGTTTGGTCAACTCCTTGAGCATTTGGATCTACTCCTCCATTGTTTGTATTGCCTTGATTATTAATATTGCTCTGGTTATTCATGTCAATGCCTCCACTATTGGCATTACCTTGGTTGGTGAGATCAATACCACTATTATCCTTACCACCCAAACTACCATAATACATCATGTTGTCTTCCCGTTCTTGTTCGGGTGACTTTTGTTGTACTCTAAGAGTAGTTTCATCTCCGGGATAAGGGAGCTCTTGTCTCAAATAGGTCCCGTCAGCTTGCAAGGTTTTCTTGATATAATATGATCTGGTGAATGTAGGCATAAACCTTGGATACAAGTCAAGACTACTTGGGGTCTAATCCTTTGCAAAATTTTGACAGATATGTGAAACAGGATTTTCAACCAGACTGTAAGTTGAATCAGTGAAAACTGAAAAAGGGTACTCAAATTGATATTCAAATTTTTTTTATTCTTCCTGGAAGTACTCTCTATTTTCCCTTTTTGTTTTCTGGGCATGACTACACCAAGCACAGGCGTGTCTAAAACCCGCATAGGCGTATACTAGTTTTTTGATAGGTGGCACTCTATAAATGTACAGGCGGCACTTTGCTTGTTGTTAAGCGAGTTTCCAGCATTTATAGGCATGTTTGAATCTTTGTTAGTTGGGACTTTACTGTATCCACATGTGTTTAAACTAGTCATAGGCATGACTGAATCTCTGATAGGCATGTTTAAAATGTGCCCAAGTGACACTTCTCTAACCAGGGCATAAAATTTTGAATTTTTTAAAATTTTGATCAGGTATTTTTGGAAAATTCTTATTTTGAAAATTAGGAACAAACGCAACACACACATAAAAGTCTCTAAACAACAATCTAATGTGTATATTCTCAAATGTTTTCACGGGCATAACACAAGAATAGATTCCAAATACCCTACCTAGAGTCAAATTGGCTTGTAAACATGGCTCTACAAGGTGGCCTTTCTAATTTACTTGGGATTTAATCAGTATTCCATTCAAATGAATTAAAATCTCTCATCCCCCAAGTATATTAAGGGGCTTCCCACATGCACCGAGGCATGATTTTGCACAATCTGTAAGGACTACTAGAGGAAGTTCAAGATGATTAAAATCCCCATGGTGGGTGCCATTTGTGTGATGAATGAAATCACCTTCATGAAATTAAGATCAAGTAGCAACAATTTAAGCTAAATACAAAGGAAATTTACTCTAAAATGAAACTACAATCTATAACATCTCATGGATCTCTAGAAAGAAGTGGTAAGTGAGCTCTCAGCTGCAAATCCTCACTAGTGACACCTCTAAAATGAGAAGAATGCTGCTACAATGCTTCTAAATGCTTAATCCAAGAGAGATTCAAGCTTAATCTAGCTCCATTTTGATAACAATGCAATGATAAAATGCTAAAATGATAAACTCTAAATGCTCAAATGCTTCAATTGCTCTTAGAATGCTCAATTTGCCTATAGTAACAATGCTTTTGCAAGTGACTTCCAAGATGGAAATGCTCTCCAAAATGCCTCATATTTATAGTAATTTCCCAAGGGTAGGGGGTAAAGTGAATTGATCATGGTTAGCTCATGGTTGAGTCAAAAACTTTGCTTTGTCCACAAATGAGGCAACAATTTACAATTTGTGAGTGATTTGTGTCCCTTTTTAAAGTGATCCATGTGCACTTGTTTTCTCAATTTTCATTGGTTGATCACTTTGTTGAGGGAAAATAGAATTTATTAATTCAATTAAGTAATTAAATTTAGCCATGGAAGGGTAATAGGTTCAATTTGATTTATGATTTAAACAACTATACAATTAATTAATTAAAATCAATTATATAATATTTTTGCCCCTTTTAAGCTTTGATTTAATCATTTAACATCATCCTTATTTAATTCTTTTATTTTAACTGATTTTGCTCAACTTCATTTAATTATGTCCCCTTTTTAATGCATTTTGATGATTTTGAGCCATTTGATTGATTTTTGCACTTAAAAGCCTTTGTCCAATTTTACGTGTCTACAGGATGCTCTCAAATTTTTGAGAAATATTAGAGACTTGACTACACTGAGATGAAGGGTTTCTAAATGAATGCAATATTAAAATATATTTTTCAATTTTACTTATGCAAAAAAGATATGAAATAAATCTAAATCCTATGAAAGAAACATGATTTCTAGGCTAAGCATGATATGCAAATAATGACAACAAGATGCAAACTCTCAAATTGATGTGCATTAGCTCCTTCATAAAACTTGCAAAATAACAATGTTATCAAAATTATGCATATTGAATGAGAAGAGGACCATTCATTTTATACAAACCTTGATAAAAATTGACAGTAGAGATTGATTAAGATGAATGATCAAGATTAATCATAAGCTGAATTAAAGCTAAGAAATGATGCTTTTTGAGTTTATTTGAGGAAATAATAGATAAATAGATTGATTTAGTCTTATGCTCAAGTTAAAAAAAAATCCTTTGATTTGATTTAATAAATTATGCAACTCAACTTTTTAACTCAAACTTGCCTTGTTTTTATCAATCTTTTCCCTTGTTTTTATCAAATTTCAAGATAATCTATTATTTTTGTCAATTTTGAGGATTTATCTCAGTTTTTGAATATTTAATTCAATTTTATAGAATTTAATTTAAATTAATCCCCTTTTCATGTGTTAACCACAAATCAGTTCGATTTGATTAATGTGCTAGGACATTTATCTAAATTAATTGATGAGAATTATTTTAATTACCAAATTATGTTGATGTTAAGAAATTAATTGATTTCGATGATTTTGCAACTTTGATGATCTGATCAGATTGAATATGAGAAATTGAATTGCCTTTTGGGTTAGAAGTTTATGATTATGATCAATAATTTGTTAGATTAATAAAGTATTTACTTATTAATTAAATCATATTGATTTAATTTTTAAGTCAATTATTATCTCTTTCTACTTAAGCTAAACTTTAGGCATATAATAATTAATTGCTTTATTAATTATTATCATGCAACCTAGGTTTGTTCACCCTTTTAGGGTTTTGATGTCCTTTATAAGGATTGATCTCTTGTTGTTTTAATTAAAAAATTGAGAAACATTCATTTTATTGAATTGCAACTTTTATTTTTGCACATCAAGAATGTCTCCTCTGCATTCAGGCCTCTCTAGCTTCTTGCTTCTCTCTCTTTCTATGAGAGGTGTTTGCATGAAGGTGTTCTTGGGAGTTTTGAGTTGTTTACTCATCAACTCCAATATGGTATCAGAGCTTCATATCTATCTACCTCTATCCTCTTCCTAAGATATTTGATCGTGTTTATCAGATCTATACTTTTAGAGTGTTTTCTATTGGATTTGGGGGAACTCTCTTTTTTGGTCATCTTGGCCTTAAAAAAATCTCATTGCTGCGTTAAGAGTTCCCAAGAACCCCAAGATCCATATAAATTTTATCCATTTTGGACAAAGTTGGAATCGATGGCAAAATAAAATCGCAACCGGTCCTAACATGAATCTTGAGGAAACCACTAGTGTTTTGGAGCAGTTTTGGCTCAAACGAACCTCACCATTGAGCTCACAATAGGCAAGAACCCCCAGATCCATATAAGGCATGTCAGATTTGGATGTTGTTGCATTCTAAGGTTTTTTTTTTGCGTACCAGGGTCGTACGACCCTAGCATGCATCCCAATGTAAGTACGATGATTTTGAAAAAAAAGAGTTTCTCTTATTCCTATGATGATGACCATTTGGCCGTCAAATTTAATCCATTGGAGGATGTAGCTTCAGTGCTTGGTCATATGGTGACTAGGGGATCAATTTTTTAGCTTCGAGTGCCTTTTTTTGTAGCGACGGCCATACAACCATCAATTTTAATGTCGTAAACTGCTGATGTCACTGTTGGAGATTTGCTAGCAGTCCAATGCTGACTGTATGTTTTTCATTGATGACAACATATTATAAGTAGCATACGTGGAAGACCTATGTAGTAAGCTTTAAGTATATGTAGCATGGACATGTTATCAGCATGATATCATGGACACAAAGGTTAACTGTTAGTAGAGACAGTTATATAGCAGCTTGTGTCAGTAGTGTTCCTGACAGAGTAACAGGCAGTGTTCTGTGTATGGTTGTCCGTACAGTTATCATGGAGCCTTTTTCCTTTGGATATGTGATGGAGACATCTTAGTGATGTTACATTCATGGATGTAGAGTCTAATGATTAGTAGAAGTAAAGTTATGCAGTTGCTATTCGCCAATAGAAGTTTCCTATGTTTATTCAGAAGAGTCAACAAAGATTATATTGGTTCTAGAGTTGCACCTATCATTTTGATATACACCTTTGGATTAGAGCTTGGAGAAGAGTTAGTGATGTTTGGTTAAGAGTGCATGAAGTAATTCATCTTGAGGAGAAAGATCTAGATGTTTTGGTAGAGCCGACAGTGTGTACCATGCGTCTATAATTATCTTATTGGACAGGTCCCAGAATGTGTTGCATGCTTAGTAGAGCTGACTGAATTATTATTGGAGTTTTTTATGGCTTCTCTAATATGATTTCAAGGTGGTTCTAAGAGGTTGACTTGATTATATCATTTAGAGGAAAGATATTTATAGACAGTCATTTGTGATTACTTGATTGTGGTTCATGGTTGACAGTAAGAGCAGAGCAGAGTGTGCAAAGTGTTGAGCCATCAGAAGAAGGTCTATGTGACCAAGTAAAGTGTGTGTGCTATACATTGGAATTGATCTAGACAGTAGGTCAAAGTGCAGTTCACCAAGATCCAGATATAGTGTGTATCTGTTAAATAGAAGGTTGTAGCCTTTACCCCTTTGAGTAGTGTGCTCTCGGATAGTGTATCCTCTCCCCTAATAGGGACTATTGTAAAAGACTCCTAATGGGGTCTGACCCTTGACCAGGTCTAATGTACTAAATATATTGTATAGAAACTCCTAGCAGGGTTAAGGATTTTCTAACAAGGATCATAATACTCTAGTGCAGAATATTAGTGGGTGTCAATTCACACCAAGGTTTTTACCTATTTGGGTTTCCCCGTAACCAAAATATTGGTGTTGTGTTCAAGTGTTCTTTCATTGTGTTTATGTGTATGTTTAAGTATACTTAATTGGATAAATAAATTAAAACTTGTAGATAACTGATTCAGCCCCCCCCCTCTCAGTTATATTTTAGGACTATTCCTAACAATTGGTATTAGAGCCAAGTGCCTTGGAGAGAAAGTTTAATAGCTTGAGGTTGATCAGATGGAATTCTTAAGAAAAGAAAGTCCTAAGTTTGATGGAGAGAATTATCTTGATTGAAAGAACAAGATGGTGACTCATTTCTAATGCATTGCTTTTGAAGTTTTTGATGTAATTATCAAAGAAGTCAAGATTCCTACCTAGAAGACCTTGCAAAGGATGATGCTACTAGAAAACAAAAGGAATTGTTTCATCAGAATGCAATAGCCAAAGAAGCCCTTATCAACACCCTATCTAATAGTGAGTTTTTAGAAATAAAGAAAGTAGATACAACCCACAAAATATGGAAGTACCTAGAAGACATATTTGAAGGAGACAAACAAGAAAAAGATGCATGCAGAAAGACATGGAAGAAAAGATACAATGCATTAGAGATGCTTCCTAAAGAAAACATCAGAGCTTACAATCAAAGGATCAATGAAGCAGTTGCTGGAATTAGGAACAATGGTGGAGAGATCTCAAAGGAAGACATTATGGACAAATTGATGACTACTCTCACTCCAAAATATGAAAACAAGATCAACATACTTGATGAGACCATGCAACTTACATCAAATTTCAAGAGAGAGACCTTTATCAACAAAATCTTATCTTTTGAGATTTCAAGATTGAAGACAAAACCTAAAAGTGAGACAGCCTTCAAAGCAACAGTCCATGATAAGAAATATGCAAACACTTCTGGTAATTTTGATGATGATGATGAAGAGAAAAGACTACATGATTTCATTGCTATGATTGCTAAAAGAGAAAAGAAAGGAAAAAGGAAAATATGAAGGTCAATTTCCATTTAAGTGATTTTCATATAATAAGATTGGTCACTTTGCATCTAAGTGTCCTACAAGAGCTATAAAATTCAAAAATGACTACAAGCCTAAGTACTCTAAGGAATCTTACTATGCTAGAGATGGAGTTTCAGATGATGAATTGACTAAAGAAGAAATTGGATTCATTGCTATTATAGAGAAAATGAGTAATAAGATAGATCATGAAGATGAGAAAGAGGAACAAGAACTAGCATTGATTTCACAAGCTGATATAAGGACATACTAGATTATAGATAGTGGTTGTTCACATCACATGATAGGTGATAAAGATAGATTTGTTCATTTGGACAAATACAATGGTGGCATGGTTAGATTTGGAGATAACACTCCTAAACCTATCATTGGTACAGGAGCTATCACATTGGATGGAAAGAACAATACTGATGATGTTCTCTATGTAGATGGTTTGAAACATAACCTTCTTAGTGTTGGGCAGTTACTTAGAAAAGGTTATAAGTTGGAGTTCAAAGACAAAAAATGCATCATTAACAATAAGGATGGTGTTATGATTGCATCAAGCTCAAAGACTAAAGGTAAGATTTTCTAGCTCAATTTAGAAGCAATTTGTTTTGTTGCTATAGTTGATGATAGTTGGTTGTGGCATAAAAGACTATGTCATATCAATTTTGATAACATAGTAAAGATAAGCAATGTAAAGGTAGTAAGAGACTATGGATCTAATTCATACAAACCTATGTGGTCCAACTCAAACAAGATCATACTATGGTGAAAGGTATTTCATTTTGTGTGTTTATGATTATACTATAATGATGTGGGTTGCATTCTTGAAAGATAAGTTAGAAGCATTTGAAAAGTTCAAGATATTCAAAGCTAAGGTTGAGAATGGATCTAGACTAAAGATAAAATGTTTGAGATCGGATAGAGGAGGAGAATTCACCTCTGATAGATTCTATGAGTGCTGCAAAGAACATGGCATAAATAGACAGTTTAGTGCACCTAGAACCCCTCAGCACAGTGGAATTGTAGAGAGAAGGAATAGGATCATCCTTGATATAGTGCGCACCATCATGATTCAGGGAAAAGTTGCACACACCTATTGGAGAGATGCATTCAATACAATTTTCTATACTATCAATAGAATTCAATTGAGGCCTGGCACTTGTTGGGACTCAAAATTGCATGCTCATTTTGAGTCACAAGTTAAGGAAATTGTAAAATTTTAGCTCCTATAAGTGTTTTTCATGCATATGTACCTGGCTATCATTTTGAAGCCTATGAGGTGTTCTAGATGTTTAACACACTCCATTCAGTATGTTCATGCATTCTATGATGTTATTTTATCATCCCAAATCATTCGGTGAAGTCCCATTTTGAGCAAGTGTCAAATTGCACAATTCTGCTCAAGTGTCAAAAAAAGTATAGTAGCCCAGTTTGCCTTTGAATATCTCACGTCTAGAAATGTTTCATGACCCTCCACTTTGAGGCTATTTAATATGCATATCAAAGAACCTATGTTCCAATTTTAAAGTCATTTCTAATCCGTTTGATTAGGTTTCGAACCCCTCAAAGTTGGTAATTTGTTGTTGTCGTGTACTTGTGTAATTGTTCAGAATTCTAGAAGGGCCTATTTGACCAGTCATATCTTTGACCCAGTTGACCCTATTGAGAAAATTATTTTTGCATCATATTCCAGGGGTCAAATACTTCCTATGTTTCAATTTTGAGGTCATGACGAATCCATTTTCTTAGCTTGCAAATGCGATTCCAAATACAACTTCTATTGTTTTACAAGTTGTGAAGTGTGCATATTGATCTGCAACCCTATTTGTGATGTTATAACTTTTGATCTATAATTAATGAGCCTAAATGGGTTGTACCACTTTGTTCTACTCTGAAATTACTACAAGTATGCCAATTTAGAAGTCTCGATGAATCTTTCAGCATACTTTCCCATCCTCATTCCGTTTGCAATTTGTTAAAATTCTCTAAATACACACTATCCAGTTTTATAAGTGGCCTACTTTGAGGCTTTTCTATTCATGCCTTGTGCAAGGTCTGGCATAATTGAGTGTGGTTATCTATTGTAGACCTGGAAGACTACATGCCAGATGATTTTTAGGTTCCTACCAATCGGTCTAACAACTTTCCCAGGCCAATTCCAAACCCAGTTTCTATGTTTTTCACTATTTTATATCCTGATTTTTACTAATGAGCTGACTTTGGTAATTAATTGTAATTGACCATTTGATCCTTTTGGAAAATTGATTATGGATTCATAATCCTTGTATGGATTTGATTGAGTGTCCAAGTTCCCAGTTTGTGGAAGTCTCGTTTGGTCAGTTTTTAAGGCTACTCCGGGAGACAAGGTAGTGTTACCTATTCAGCTTTATGGAAAAGTGAGAAGTGAACTGTGAACTAGAATAGACTAATTGGCACCCTCTGCAAACAAAAGTATCACAGGTTGCAATGATCAAAATAACTACTGAAACCAAACTGGTAAAGGTTTTAAGGTCTCCAACTAGTCAGGCAAATGCAGACGGCAATGTTCAAGTTGTGTTCATGTTCTTTAAGTGCATCATATGACAGGATGGAAAAAGTGCAATGTCTAATTTTGCTGAAATTTCAATAGATTGTTATCCATTGAACCATAAACAAAGGGAAGATGGGGAAAAGGCCAATGATATGATATGGGATTGTTGAAGATGATCCTTGAATTAGTAGTTGTCAGAGCATACATGAGCTTTTTATTTGCTAGATGAATGTTTGCAATGTTTAACAGAGAGAAGAAGTGGGGTGATGGATTTTCCCAATGAATTGATATCAAACCAAATAAAGGTTTGTGATAGGGCCTATAAGATTTGCTCCATGGGTTGCATTTATTGATTGGCCAAGTCAGTAGAGATTTTTGCGGTGAGCTGTGACTTTTGAGTGGCTGGCGTAGAATTACAATGCAGGTATTAGATACATTAGATGCTGTGCTGGATGTTGGTGGAGTCTATGATCCAAGCAGAGACTGATTTGATCATCACCAAAGGGGGTTTGGTCAAGTTTTTGGACATGGATTTGTAACCAAGCTTAGTAGTGTTGGGCTTGTTTACAAGCATTATGAATTGGAGATCATTGCAAGGAGCTTGGTCTAGATGTCGGGCATCTAGATGTACAATGTGTCTATTTGGTTGTATATAAGAGTTTTGTAGAGGCCATTGATGCTATAGATAATGGAATCAATCAATATGATATAGATCAGCCTCCAAAGTGTGTTAACTCTACACACCTGTCATCTCGAGTTGGGAGGTTCAACTTAGACTGGATTGATGAAGATCAATCCCAAGAAAAGAAAATGAAAGATTTCATTGTGCCGTGAATCTTGCTGGTGGAGAATTTTTTAGAGAATGTTCAAAGCTATGCCAAATCCTAGTTACCTACTTGCTCTATTGTTGAGGAATCACATAGTGCAAGGTAAGAGATTGATTCAAGCGATGAAATTGTGGTTTTGAAAAGGCCAAATCCATCATGTGCTTAGGGCTCAAAATCCATCAATATTTGAAGGGCTAATTGTCTTGACTAACAAACCACTCCTAGATGGGTATGTGCAATTAAGGGAAAGCATACAAGATTGTTACGAGTACATATGAACACCCACCTATATTCAAAATCCTAATAATGAGAGCAGAGAAAGGAGAAGGCGAATGGGATTAGCTCAGTCAAAGGCATCTTAAGATACCAGACTTTTCATTAAGAGAGAAGGCAGAGTCGAAAGTCTATCACATCACTAAAAAGTTGAGAAAAATGACATGAGGTTGGCAGTGGGCTAATTTTGTTTAGAGAGGTTAGCGTAAAGTGATGTAAGGCATGATGAATGGATTAGACGATCGAAAAGGCCAATAATGCATTTATTATTCTGCAAGTCCATTTAATCCTCCTACCTTGAAAGGGAATGAAATTCTATGTTCTTCCACACCCTGTCTACCTCGCCATATAGTAACCAAATAACAATAATTTAGGGAAAAAATTCAAGGATAACATCCACTCCAAAAAAATACATTATGAAACACACCAGCACTAGTGAGTGTACAACTTATTTTAGAGGGAAGGGTGCTTGCGAAAGAGAGGTGTGCTCTTAGCTAAGCCTGTGTAAGTGTGTTAGAGGGAGGCTTCTATGTTGCATGCGCATGTGAAGTGTCCAAGAATAGGAGATTGGCACAAAGAATGGAGTACCAATGCCCATGTAAAATACAATGGGGGCACTCATGCATGTTGAGTTGGAGGCTGCTTGCTAATTGATTGATGGAGACTCACATAAATTCAATGGAGACAAATGCAACTTGCAGGGGGGCTCATGTTGGTTTTTGTGGGGTCCCAAATTGGATTTTCCTTGCATAGATAGCAATGGAGGCCTGTGAATTTTAGGGAAAATCCATGCAATATTAGGGGTCTCACGCAGTGTAATAAGTGGCCTACGTAGGTTTTGAATGGGTGCTGCCAGCGTATGAAAATGGAGGGTAATCAATTCATAAGGGGGCTGTCAGTTCAATGTTTTATGAGCCTTGCACAAGTGTGCAACTGACCCTCATGCACCAAACAAAGGGAAAACTCACATGGAAATGGAGATGCGCATCAAGCAAAGGAGCATGGGCCATGGAGAGTCGAAAAAAAACATGCGGCCATGGGTAGAGGTAAATAGATGTGGACTATGTTTTTGCAGGCCATTATCCCACATTCGGTACGTGGATGTTTTTCTTTGTATTTATATACAAAGACACTTACATGATGTAGAAAGTAAAGAGCCGAGAGGTTCTTGGCGGGCCCCTTGGCTGGGTGATGTAGTGCGCGGTGGGCCCCATATATTTTAAACAAAAATGTAGTGAAGGCTTTAAAACTATGAAATCCATTGTCTCGCATGCACGCCAAAATGGGTTTTTGAGGTAAATAAATACAATGCCAAGCACATAGTGAAATAAGATGAAGTGTTGGAGGCTCTACCCGTGTGACCGCGTGAGGGTGCCTCGATTTGCATGCCGACAGGCCTGCCCAGTTAAGTAAATTTTGTAGAATAGGTGGCACAGGGTGACTGGATGAGATTGACACGTGGCATGATGTCGCTATGTCGTGGAATAGAGCTTGCAATTAGCCAAAAATCTAGAGATTCAGAGGTAGCAGCTAGTTAACCGACAGTTGCCAAGTCACTAAATGCTAGCGATTAAGGGCCAGCTAGTCTGAGATCTAGAGATAGCTCAGTTGCTAGGTCACCAGATGGCTCGCAATCAGAGGCTAACATTCTGAGATTAGGAGATAACATTGTTCGCCAGTTCTCCAAATCTAACCCGAGGTCAAGACAAAATTCAAAGAATTGGAGAATGGCCATTTCCCGTGATCTTAGAGCTTAACCATGGTCAAGGAATCTTTTTAGAGACTTGGAGATTACATGCATTCACTAATTCTCCAAATGAGGTGGTCAAGCCTGAGGTTAGTCTGAGCATCCAGTTCGATGATGACACATGGTACTTGCTGGTGGCTTCTTTGGCTAAAATTGCAGAGTAATATAAAAATGATAAATTTAAAGTGCATAAAAGATTTAGAAAAATGATATAGTCCAGACATTTGAAAATATTAAAAAATTTAAAAGACCAAGCCTGTTCATGGAAAAATGTCCTAGAAATTCATTTTTTATCAGAACATATAAGTGTTATATGTTTCCGAAAATGGGAAAAGACAAGGAATCCATTGGTGATGATTATTTTCAATTTCAGTGAAGTGTGAAAGAGCAGTCTGGGTTTGAAATCTGAGGATCAAAATCAGGATCAGTTGGTTAGGGAAATGATTACACATAGTGGTTCAGTTTGGGAATTAGATGTAGAGAAAAGTGTGGGAAAACTTGGAGATATTTTCATGCCAAAGATGGACAGCTGTCAGTTAGTTTTCAACTGACTCTCATTTTCCATATCTCTATTTTTCTTCTCATTTGTAAAAGATGTTGAAAATTTATGCTGCTAGGATAGCTTCAGGATTTTGAGTCTTATATTTTTGTGTTCATGGTTTTTCAATGTACAGTTTTAGGTGAATTTTAATGAAAACAATGGAATCCCTGTTCAGTTCTTGTTGATGTCTTTGTGTATCTGGTCTTAGTTCTTGTGTGTCAGTTTGTAAGACATTTTGATGAACTAGCTATAAGGTGGCTATGATCTTGTTTTTGAGTTTCTTTCAAGGAGAGAGTCAATCTTGAATGCAGGTTATGAGAATTTAAGGTTTATACATGAATTTGATGTCTAGGTATTGAAATGAGAGGAATGGTGTGCAAGGCATTTCATTCAAGTTTTTGAATTGGAGTTAGGGTTTTCTAGGATTGCATATTTGTTTGACTCTATTTCTCAATAGATAAGGCACTAGTCTTGGCTTGAATAGCAATTTTCTTCACCAACCATTAATTGAAATCATTTTACTTTCCTATTGTTATGAACATTCATGTTGTATTCAAGAAGCACAATTCATTTGCTGATTCCTTGAAGAGTGAATCACTAGGTTGCCCCTCCTTAAAAGGGAAGGAGGATGAAGATCCTTGTCTCATTGGTTCTTGCTATTCTTACAATCATGGTTTATCTATTTAAACTCTATTTTTAGTTGATTTTGGTCATTTGCAGAGTGTTTCATAAGTTGGTTAAGTAAAAGGGGAATAGCAGAACAATGTCCACTTTCATATATACTTTGTAATTAGTTATGTGTTTTAGGTACACCCACCTGGGTCTATGGAGCCCGAAGTGTAGAAGGATTTTATCCTTGTCAATTAGTCTTTTCTTGCTTGAGTCATGAGTTTAGGAATCACAGAGTTCAATTAAAGCATTTAAGGCTTGTAATAAGATTCAACAAGAAAAATAGCTAATAGCGCTAACAAAAAACCATATGAGCTATGGGGTGGTAATGTTCCCACAGCAAAATACTTCAGAATCTTTGGAAGCAAGTGCTACATCAAGAGGGATTAAGTAGTAGGCAAGTTTGATGCAAGAAGTGATGAAGGTATTTTCCTTGGTTACTCTACTAAAAGTAAAGCTTATAGATGTTTCAATTTAAGATTGAAAAAGATCATTAAAAGTGTTCATGTTAAGATTGATGAAAAGTTTATGGTTCAAGAAAGATATCATGATTACTCACCCATGATTGAAGAAGAACCCAGACCCTCCACAAGTGAGACATTTATTGAAGAAATGTTTGATTGTATTGATGTGTTATTCAGTGAACCTGAGAAAAGTGAAGAAGAAACTCTAAAGGAAGATAAGACAGTATCACCTAAGTTCCAAAGTTTACATCTAGAAACCATTCCAAGAAAGACATCATTGGAGATCAGAGGGACAAAGTCTTAACAAGATCACAAGCAAAGAACTCAGCTAGCACTGAGGTGGTATGTTTACTATCTCAGATTGAACCCTTTAAGTGTTGAAGATGCATGTAATGATTCAGATTGGCATGATCAGATTATTAAGAATGACACTTGGGAAATGGTCCCAAGACCTAGTGATAAGAATGTGATTGGAACAAAGTGGATATTCAAAATCAAGATGAATGAAGATGGTACAGTAGTAAGAAATGAAGCAAGATTAGTATGTAAGGGATATGCACAAAGAGAAGACATTGATTATTCAGACACATTTGCACCAATGAGCAGATTAGAAGCTATTAAGTTGTTTCTTTCTTATGCAACATTTAAAAACTTCAAAGTTTATTAGATGGATGTCAAGTCAGCATTCCTGAATGGTGAATTAAAAGAAGTATATATTGAGAAGCTAGAAGGATTTACCCTATCAGACAGACCTGATATGGTATGCAGATTGAAGAAAGCCCTCTATGGACTTAAGCAAGCCCCTAGAGCTTGGTATGAGAGACTTGATGGATATCTAACAATGATTGGATTCAAGAAAGGAGCAGAAGATTGTAACCTATTCATAAGAGAGACATCTAAAGGACTACTACTTGTAGCTATATTTTTTGGTGACATTATCTTTGGAGGTAAGGACAAACTCAATGCTAAATTTGCTAGAGAGATGTAGAGTGAATTTGAGATGAGAATGATTGGACCTATCAAATACTTTTTGGGATTGAATGTGCAACAGACAGAGAAAGGAATTTTCATTAATCAATCAAAGTATGTGAAAGAGATATTGAAGAAATTTAATATGGATGATTGTAAACCAATAGGGACACCTATGATAACTAGATGTAAGCTTACAAAAGAAGATGACTCACCAATAGTAGATATAACATTGTACAAGTCTTTGATTGGAAAACTCATCTATCTTACTCAAACTACACCTAATATTTCCAATGCAGTTGGCATAGTTGGAAGATTTGCAATAAAGCCTAAACAAAGTCACCTCATGGCATTACAAATGATATTCAAATACTCACAAGGCACTATAGACTATGGTCTATGGTATCCTAATTTAGAAAAATATTGAGCTTCATGTGTACATTGATGCAAATTGGGCAGGATGCGTTGATGACAGAAAGAGTACATCACGTGGAGCAGTGTTTCTTGGTGATAGACTTGTCACTTGGACAAACAAGAAAAAGATTTGTATTTATCAGTCAATAGCAGAAGTAGAGTATGTTGCAGCAGCCTTGAATTATTCTACAATTGTTTGGATCAAGCAGATGATAAAGGATTTTGGAATTCAGATTGATTATCCTATTATTATTCATTATGATAACACTAGCACTATCAACATGTCAAATAACCCTGTGATGCATGCAAAGACAAAACACATTGAGATCAAGTATCACTTCCTAAGAGAGAAAGTGGCAGAGAAAGAAGTCAAGGTGGACTATGTAAGTACTAAAGATCAGTTAGCAGATATATTCACAAAGCCCTTGCCTAAGGATACTTTTGAGTATCTCAGGGAGAAGTTGGGAGTAATTCCCTTCCCTGATTCTACTTAGAAGAAAGAAGAAAAATCATTAGTCCTTAGGGACTAATGGATGGTTGACTACTCTACTTCTGGAGTAGTACTAGTGCTTAAATTGATTGGCACCCTTTGCCATTGATATCAAAGGGGGAGTAATACATAGTCATGAAAAATGGAAGTAAAAGGATGAGTAATACACTAAGGGGGAGTAGTATTTAGTTATGGAAGCAGTTCAGTTGAGGAAATAGAGAATTTTGAAGAATATTGCAGTAGATGGAGGACTCATCTTTGGGGGATTTTTGAAGAGGAAATGAAGAATAATATAAAAGAAATGTTCATTTGGATTGGTGGAGTTTTTCATTCCATATGTTGTCATCAATGCCAAAGGGGGAGATTGTTGGAGATTTGCCAGCAGGGCAGTGTTGACTGTATGTTTGTCATTAATGACAACATATGGTAAGTAGCATGTGTGGAAGACCTATGTAGTAATCTTTAAGTATATGTAGCATGGACATGTTATCAGCATGATATCATGGATGCAGAGCTTAACTATTAGTATAGACAGTTATATAGCATCTTGTGTCAGCAGTGTTCCTGATAGAGTAACAGATAGTGTTCTATGTATGGTTGTTCATACATTTAACATGGAGCCTTGCACCTTTGGATATGTGATGGAGACATGTTAGTGATGTTACATTCATGGATGTAGAGTTTGATGATCAGTAGAAGTAAAGTTATGTAGTCGCTATTCGCCAATAGTAGTTTCTTATGTTTATTCAAAAGAGCCGACAAAGATTATATTGGTTATGGAGTTGCACCTATCATTTCAATATTCACCCTTGGATTAGAGCTTGGATAAGAGTTAGTGATGTTCATTTAAAAGTGCATGAAGTAATTCATCTTGAGGAGAAAGATATAGATGTTTTGGTAGAGCTGACAGTGTGTAGCGTGCATCTACAATTATCTTATTGGACAGGTCCCAGAATGTGTTGCATGCTTAGTAGAGTCAACTGAATTATTATTGAGATTGTTATGTATTCTCTAATATGATTTGAAGGTGGTTTTAATAGGATTACTTGATTATATCATTTAGAGGAAAGATATTTATAGGTAGTCATTTGTGATTGCTTGAGTGTGGTTCATGGTTGACAGTAAGAGAAAGGAAGAATGTGTGAAGTGTTGAGCCATCAGAAGAAGGTCTATGTGACCAAGTAAATTATTTGTGCTATACATTGGAATTGATCCAGATAGTAGGTCAAAGTGTAGTTCACCAAGATTGAGATATAGTGTGTATTTGTTAAACAAAAGGTTGTAGCCTTCACCCCTTTGAGCAGTGTGCTCTTGGATAGTGCGTCCTCTCCCCTAACAAGGACTATTGTAAAAGACTCCTAATAGGGTCTAACCCTTGACCAGGTCTACTATACTAAATATATTATAAAGCAACTCCTAATAGGGTTAAGGATCTTCTAACAAGGATCATAATACTCTAGTGCAGAATATTAGTGGGTGTCAATTCCCACCGGGGTTTTTACCTATTTGAGTTTCCCCATAACCAAAATATTGGTGTTGTGTTCAAGTGTTTTTTCATTGTGTTTATGCTTATATTTAAGTATACTTAATTGGATAAAGAATTGAAACTTGTAGATAACTAATTCACCCCCGCCGCCACCCCCCCCCCCGTCCGCCCCTCTTAGTTATCTCTTGAGACTATTCCTAAAAATCACCACATGTCAGAACCCATGGACACCATTTTTGGGCGCTTTAGCATACCTATGGTGTTTTTCTCATAACTTGAGCATACGGTGTCAAAATCAGGAAAATGAGATATTTTTAGAAAGTAGGTTATGAGCTCTATCCAAAGCTAGAGGTTTGAATTTCTGATTTTTCATTTGTGATGCTTTTTTTTACTGTCAAATCCAGATGTTCATTTTTGTACTCTAGGAGCTCTATCTTGTGCATCTAGAGTCTATTTTGGGAAAATGATATATCATTGGAAATCATGTTCTAAGACCTTTCCAGTATTGTGAGTCATTTTTCTAGATTCTTCTCCAAGGATATTTTATTCATTTTCTTGCATTGTTTCAATATGGTGGATATCTTGGATGTTACAGGTCCTAGGATCTCTTCCCTTTGAGGGATGGCTTGTCTTTGGTTGTTGATTTGTTTTGGAAGCCTTATCTCTTCTTTGAGTAGTGTATACTTCACTTTTGTAGTATTCTTTTATGCACATGCACTGAGATAAAGTGTCATTCTATTGCATGTATGAGATCTTGCACATGTTCATGCTCTATGTACTTGCACTCCATTATAAAGTGCCAGGGACGTTTCATGTTTTCCTTTTTCTTCCATCTACTTTTTTCATGTGAGCGTTCCTCCAACAACATTATCCTTAGGTATCTTTATTTGTATTTGTACTCCCTTCGCACTTTCGATGTTCTTGGTATCATGTAGTTCATATTGGATGTTCTTTCCAGTGTACTTATCATTACTCTCTTGTCAGCATTATGGTGGGGTTTCTATTGTTGGTTCTACTACTTCCTTAGTTTGATAGTGTGATCTATGTATTTAGTATTTGATTCTATGTACTAGGCGGATGTAGTGGATGGGTACCTATGCATTCTAGTGAGATGGATCATTTTCCCTATGGACAGTCTTTCTTTCCTATTTTTTGGATGCACTCTTTCAGCTTTGATTGATCATCTCTTCAGACTTTGGTATTTTGATGCCATGTATATCTTTGATTTCAAGTGTTTGCCTTTGTTTGCCTTCTAATTCAAGTAGTGTTATTTGAGGGAACTCATGCAGATTAAAGTTTTCTCTACCTGGTCATATTACAGTGGAGGATCTTTAGATCATCAGTTACTTTGACAAAGTTTGCAGCTTCTTACTTTAGTGATGTTCTACATGTTCATCCTTGTTCCTATTTTTTTGAATATTTCCTAGTTTTGGAGGCTTCTTTAGTCCTTCAGAATAGTCTTCGTCTCTTTTTTTATTAGAGTTTTTCCAATGTGGTCTTCTCTATTTCTCCATTTTTTAAAGACTCTCTTTTGTACTTGGGTACCTGATCAGGCTTTTGTTGCCCGGAAGCATTTTCTTTCAGTAGTTCTTTCTAGGTTTTTAGCTTCTTCCAAAATTCATCTTAAGGGGGGGTGTAAGATTAATAAAGTGTTTACTTATTAATTAAATCATATTGATTTAATAATTAAGTCAATTGTTATCTCTTTCTACTTAAGCTAAACTTTAGGAATATAATCATTAATTGCTTTATTAATTATTATTATGCAACCTAGGTTTGTTCACCCTTTTAGGGTTTTGATCTCCTTTATAAGGATTGATCTCTCCTCTTGTTTTCATAAAAAATTGAGAAACATTCATTTTATTTCAAATTGGAACTTTTTTTTTTGCACATCAAGAATGTCTCCTCTTTCATGGATCCATGCATTCATGCTTCTCTAGCTTCTTGCTTCTCTCTCTTTCTGTGATAGGTGTTTGCATGCAGGTGTTCTTGGGAGCTGTGGGTTGTTTACTCATCAAATCCATAATAGTTGATATTAGGGGCCTATGGTTTAGGAGACCAATTTTAGGTGATTACATTTTTCCCTCTTGGAATTGATGTGTGAGCAGTGCATTGATTGAAAGAACATCCAATTTGGAAGCTTATAAAAGTTTGATATGAAGCAATGAAACTATTTCTGAGAAAGAGAAACTGGCTCTGAGCGTGATTGAATGAAGATCAATTGATCATTTGAAAGATACCTATTCTGAACTTGATTGAACTAAAATCGATCAAACTGACTTTGAAATTGATGGAACAAAGAATAATTGATGATTTTGAAAGATATTAATCCTGAACTTGATTGAACAATGACTAATTAAATGTTAGATAATTGAGAGGGGTGATGAATTAGTTAAGTCCATTTATCCCACAGTCCCAAACATTCCCTGATCTATAAAAAAAATCTTTTAAAAAATTTAAACAACTCGATAAAACTTCAATTGTGCCTTTATTTTCATCTACTAAATAGTAGTAAATTAACTAGTGTATTTACCGATCAATCCAGTTATAGTAATGTATAAAGTAAATTAAAATTCACCACATCTATACACATATAACACTTTGATTTTTAATGTGGAAACCATGTTAGGGGAAAAACCACAAGTGGGACTAGTAACCAGAAATAATTTCACTCTTTTGAAGTGAGCTCAGTTAAGAGCCAATCTTGTTAAATGTTACAATAACACACTATAAGGTGTGACCTAGTTAGAGGATTTATCACTAACATTTCTATGTGACCAAACATTCACTATGGGGTCAACAAGAAAACAATCAACGTTCATTGAATGTCATATTGAAATAAAAAGATTGTTAAGTCCCACTCGGTTAAGAGATTTATCTACAACAATGGTCAGAATGTTACAATAATGATCAAATTCAAATACAACTTTTTTTGTAGATTTCAGATCTATGCTAAGTTCAAAATACCTCTGGCTAGGAAACTCAATTCAATCTCTTTGATTCCTCCAACTTTGATCTTCTCAGTAATTCCTTTGTCTGACACTTGGTGTTATCTGTAGAATCACTCAGTTTTGTATTCAACATGTTTGACTAGATTTTCATGAATTCAATCTTCTCACACGCATTCTAGAATTCAATCTAAATATCTTGTCTCCTTTTATAGACATTATAAACTATTTTATCTCTAGCCATAGATTTTTCCACTTAATCTTCACCATTGATTTTTTTGCTTTGACCTTCCTCGATGGTTGTGTTAGTAACACATTTCATTCACCTTCATCTAATCATCCTTGAATGTTTTAGTTGTTTTCTCATCATAAAAAACTTTATCTTTTACCTCGGTATCATCATAATTGTCCAACTCATCATATTTAGTTGGTAGTCATTAGTTCCATTTATTTATCTCACTTGGTCAATACCGCATTATGTCAGTGATATCTAACTTGATTAATACTATACTCAATATACACTACACTTTCTCATTGTACACTATTTCAACTCGGTGTAAACTAAGCTCTTCATTTACCAACCACATAAACTTGTTCATTTGTGATCTTTAATCCATAACAGAATCATGTAATACAATCAAATCACTAACATAATATCATAGGCTCATCAATAAGTTACCCAATCAATACTATATTCATATCTTTCTCATACATCTCATCCGCATGTAGATATATCATTCCTTAACCATTATTTCCTTCTTTAGATATTTGTAACCATCATGATAAGTATAGTCAAAACTAGTTGACATCAATTACAATATGTTAACTATTTTTATGTCTCACATATACCTTTTTAGCTCAGTGATCATCAATCAGTATGTTTTGAATATCCAATCAGTTGTCAAACTCTCCTTCAAGATATTCAATCAGTTGTAGTCTATCAATCTCCCCCTTCGACATCGATGGCAACACAATATGAAACATGTCATAGAATACCAAACATTTATCTACAACTCTATATGCAAATCTTGTAACTCGGTAATCTCTCCCTAGCTTATACATTTAATGTGTTTAATCACTACACAAATTTTTAACTCAACCATGCCTTGTCATTATCAACTTTGTTTTTATCAATCTTTTCCCTTATTTTTAACAATTTTCAAGATAATCCATTATTTTTGTGAATTATGAGGATTTATCTCAATTTTTGAATATTTAATTCAATTTTGCATATTTTAATTTAAATCAATCCCCTTTTTATGTGTTAACAACAAATGGATTCAATTTAATTAATGTGCTAAGGCATTTAACTAAATTAACTAATGAGAATTGATTGAATTTCCAAATTATGTTGATGTTTAAAAACTAATTAACTTCGATGATTTTGCAACTTTGATTATCTGATCAGATTGAATGTTAGAAATTGAATTGCCTTTTGGGTTAGGAATTTTATGATTATGATCAATAATTTAGATTAGGGGCCTATGGTTTATGAGACCAATTTTAGGTGATTAATTTTTCCCATCTTTGAATTTATGTGTGAGCAGTGCATTAATTGAAAGAACATCCAATTTGGAAGCCTAGAATAGTTTGATATGAAGTGATGAAACTATTTTTGAGGAAGAGAAATTGACTCTGAGTGTGATTGAATGAAGATCAACTAATCATTTGAAAGATACCAGTTTTGAGCTTGATTGAACTAAAATTGATGAGATCGACTTCGAAATTGATGGAACAAAGAACGATTGATGATTTCGAAAGATATCAATCCCAAACTTGATTGAACAAGGACTGATGAAAGTGACTCTAAACTTGATGGAATGATGATTGATTGATGATAAGACTATAATATCGAGCTTAATGTGGTGCGATGAAATTGAATATCTATCTGATGATTGATTGAGATAAATGACATGATATGGGTCTTGATGAAGCCAACTACCATATTAAGAAGATAATCTTAGATTGATATGGATCCTAATGAACCTATTATGTCCCTAGAGATTTCATTGCATTGCAATAGATTAGATGTATGTTTGAGTGATTTTATATGAAGTGGTGAAATAACTCATTCATAAGGATTGAAGAACCTCAACTCGATATAATTTTTTATGAAGTTGAAATTCCCCTAGTGATGAGGTCTTTTTTGATTATTTAATTTATTTGAATTTGTGGACTAATGATGTATTGATCATGCACCCTCTATTGGAAAGTTGACTATTCTAGTGTATATGACTAAGTTTAGTGTTGTCATTGTGGCAAAAAAGTCATATGATGTTTTGAGGTGAGAGCAATAATTTAGAAGATCAGAATTTGGCTAAGTATGGAAGACAGAGCAATCAATGAAGCACCCAATGAACATAGCATAATCACACATGTGTATGATCAAGTTTTAGAATGCACCATTGAAGAAAATCTTTTGATTATGTTAGTAAGATATGGTTAAGAGAACATGGTTAGATATGACAATATGAAGAAGTTACAGTGAGTTAAAGTGACATAGACAATGAGCGGGAAAACATAACAAATCATGTAGCCAATAGGAAATATTTTGATTAGCGAGTATTATTGTATTGTGTTAAGGATATGCACCTATTATAAATATGTTGTAATCATGTTATTATCAATTTATGTAAACATGCTTGAGCCAATTCATTTGGAAGCATTGTATGTAATAGGTTATAGGTCGACTTGGTAAATAGTTTTGGTTGCACCTATATATAAGACATGTGCTTTTGTATTTGAGAATCATGTTGATATGTAGAGTTGATAGAAGAAAAAAAGTATGCAAAGTATGTGTTAAGAGTAGTAAGAATGATATAGAGCTTTAAAAGAGGATAAAGCATCAACGTACAAAAGGAATTGATCAGACAAGTAGTGTCATAGCAGTAGTTCACCTTTGCAGATATAGTGTGTATTTGATATCTAGGAGGTTGTAGCCTTACTCATTGACTAGTGAGCTCTAACAGTGAGCCTTCCACCCCTAATAGGGATTGTACTTCAAGGCTCCTAATAGGGTCTGAGCTTTGACCAGGTCATTGTACTAATGCATTGTAATGTTTGCTCCTAATAGGACAAAGGAACATTAATAGGTTCATAATAAAAAGTACAATTATTAGTGGGTATTAATTCCCACCAGGGTTTTTCCTTTAGCCAATGTTTCCTCATAATAATATCTAGTGTTACATGTGTTATGTTTGTTTACTTTATTTTCTTTAATATTCAGTTTAGAAATTAAGTAATTGAGTTAAGTTTCAAGTATAAGAAATTAATTATAGAACACTAATTCATCCCCCCCTCTCAGTGTTCCCATTCCTAACAATTGGTATGAGAGGTTTGGTCCTCTAAAGATAAGTTTAACCACTTGAGGAGATCATGGTTTTGGAAGAAGTAAAACATCTGAAGAACAATCTTGAAGCAGCTCTTGAAAATCTTGACAGATCTGAAAAAGAAATTGAAGAACTGAAATTGAAGGTCAGTGGTGCACAAGTATTCATAAAGAAACTCATAAAAGATTTGAAATATTGTTCAAAGAATGATTTGGGAAAAATGGTCAAGAATCTGAATGATGAAAATACATCTCTGAAGGATTAGATTGAAGAATTGGATGAAAAGCTAACTAATAATCAAGAAGCCTATGAAGAGAAGATCAAAGAAAGAAAATAGTTAGATGATGAACTTATGCAAGAAAACATGAGAATCTTGGACTTAGAAAACATCAATAAATAGATGGAATCTGAATTGACATAAGAAAAGAACCATATTGAAAAATTGTACACAAGTACTGATCGAATAGAGTCATAGTTGTATGCATAGAAGATTAAAGGAGATAACACTTCTATTGGATTCAATGAAGCACAAAATCAAATCAATGATAGGCGAGAAAGAATGAAAGCACCAGAAGAATCTACAAAAGCTAAGAAGATTGAAAATCTCACTGAAGCTAAAGAAGAACCATCCAAGGATGAACACAAGCCATTAAATAGAACCTGTTATACATGTAACAAGCATGGACATATAGAAAGTGATTGTAAGGAGGTAAGAACTTTCAATGGTTATTGTTACTCATGCAATAAATTTGGTTATAGAGCTATGAATTGTAGATCAAATCAAATAAATCAACCATAGAAAAGTGTTAGAATTCCTCAGAATATTACATGTTAGATATGCAATTATGGTAACTCAACAATGCAGTATGGTAACTCACATCAATGCATCGAGGAATACAAGGCCTCCATTTATTTGTTACTCTTGTAACAAGGTTGGAAACATCTCAAATTTTTGTAGATCACAAGGGAAAAGGAAAGAAATACCTAATAAGTCTCAAGGATCAATTTTGGATGAATCCAGAGAAGTCAAGTTTGTGAAAGCTACAGAAGATGCAAGCAAGATCTGGATGGAAGTAAAGCAAGATAATGTCAGTGCCATAGTATTAGATGCATCCTTAGTGGAAAAACCTTCTACTTCTAGATGAATGACCCTCATGGTCATAGGGGAGCTTGATAAACTCTAGACCCCTGCGTGGCTGGTATACTCACCCTTAGAGTATGCACCTTTGGTTATAGTTGTTTGGATACTAGTTGATGATGTATGCAAGATCACACAGCTTGATTGTTAGTAGAAATGAAGATTGGAATTATCTATTGCATTCTATATTATGGCAGAAAGTATTAATTGCAAAAAATGTTGTTTTAATAGTCACTAGAGATCCATTATCCTCACTTTTGCATTTGAGTTTGATCCTTTGGAGAGCATAGGAGATCAAGAAGTTAGTATTGAAAGATTGTAGTTGGTTTATTAGTGAAGAAGTGTGAAAATTATAGCAGAACCCTAGTTCGGGTGCAATGGTTTAGAAACCCTTTGGAAACCTATTTAAGCATTGATCAAGTAAGTAATAGCCACTCCAATTGTATTTGATGTTACAGAGAGAAAGAGATATGTATTCAAGAAGCATCCTTTTAAGTTAGTCTTAGATGAGCTAGAAGGAGCATTTTCTAGAACTCTAATGGGATTGATGCATGTAGAAGATATTCGCACATACATATGTTGCAAGAAGGAACTTGTAGGATTGGATAGAATAAGGTCTCTTATTGAAACAATGGTAAATCTAGACATGACATTCAATAATGAGTTCATGCACTTAGAAAACAACCCTATCATAGAGTATGCGACTACATATGAGTTATATGAATCTAAATGGATCAAGATATTTCTTAGTAGAATACATGATGACCTATTTTGGATTGGAGAAGTCCTTGTTAGGATAACTACTGATCTCATTCATGAGATGACTGAACTTCCTAAGACTGACGTCATTCTTCCTACTAGTAAGGATGTCAGAAAACAAGTCAATAAATATTGTAAGTCCCAGAGTGACAAGAATGGGATGACAATTGAGCCTATTGAGGAGAAGGATAAAAAAATTATAGCTATGATTCTAGGTTATAAGTTCCAGCATGCTAACAAAGTCAATAGTGTATCCGCAGCAATAATTTTGGCAGCTATTATAATTATAAGATAAAATGGAGAATTCAACCTGTGTGAGATCTTGTGTGCATAGTTGTTAGATAACATAAGGTTTATTAATCATGACAAGAGAAAAATATTCAGGTTTGGGTCATTGATCATCTATATGTACTTTCACATTGTTGGTAAAGTGTCAGATCTTTATCTTGATAAGATTTTACCTACATTGCCACAAATTTCATTTAAGGTAACATCAGAGAGTTCCTTGAAGGACTTCATGGATTTGGAAATCAACACATTCATAATCAAAATGTAGAGAAGGTACAAGATACCTGAGAATATAGTGGAGAAGTACAAAGATACTATATGATTGATGGTGGAAACAAACATCACTTGCATGGAAGAAGTTGAGCCTAAGACTAAGTGGATCCATCCACTTGGTTGTGAAGTAGAGGAACACATTCTAGAAGCCTATGTAGAAGTCCTCTTATCAATACCTAAGGATCCCAATGAACCAAGATGGGGTACTTATGAAAAGAAGACAAGACAAGTAGACTATATTTTATACAGTGTAGCAACCAATAGAAAAGCATCAATGATCACCTCAGACATTCTGAAAATCAATGGTGTTACACAAGCATACTTGGATAAAGCTAGGGAAGCCAAGATTGTAATGAAACTTGAGAGCATGCCCTCTTCTGATGTCAAAATAGAGAAATCTAATGATCCTAAGGAAAAGAAGAAAAAGATATAAGAAAACATCTCCATAGCCACACCTACTATTGATCTAAAGTCCACTCCACCTCTTGAGCCTAGTAAGATGCCTAAAAGGAAAAAGTAGACTAGTGCAAGTCACCCATCATTAATAACAACAAGAAGCAAAGGCAAAAACACTCAAGAACCTCCTAAGGTAGGATTCAGACTGAATCTAGAAGTGTTGAAAACTAGAGTCATTGATGAAGGGAGAATAGATCAAATAGAAATGTTTTATGATAAGTATCATGAGATAGACAAATTAGAGATTCATTCTATGATCATCAAGCACATGATTAATTTCAAGAAGATAGTTATGGAACTTAAAATAGTCATTCCAGATAATGTATGGAACATTTTGGATTATTTAAAGAGACAAGCCATAGAAGTAGATTTTAGGATAAGGGAAAAGACATTGGATGAAAACCTTCCTGTCTGTTCAGTGGAAGAGAAAACTTTGTTGCTAGATTTGGTGAAGCCTCACCTAAGAACTAAACTAAGAACTCTACAAATTATGAACAAGGATTATGAGTTGGTTGTGAAGGAGACTAAGAAGGCATTTGAAAAAGTGTTCTTGGAAAGACACATGTATCCTCCTACTACGCCTACAACACAAGTCCCTTCTAAGAAAGAAAAAGCATCTCAAATTCCCAATGCACCTATGATAGGTCCATATGATTCTGCACCCATGCTGACAACACCTACTAAAGCAATGGAGTCTACGCCCATTTCTAAAGGTAAAGATGTCACTATTATGATAGATAATGTTTAAATATCAATGGTGGGAACTAATAATGAACTAGAAAAGTTTGAAGAAGCCTTTGTAAGAACTAAAGAGGTTGAGATCTTATGTGGTGAAGAGTCACCTAATCAGCAAGAAAAATTCCAAGTTGAAGACTTGACTGGATAAGAAAGTGAGAAGGAATATGAACATAAAGAAGATCCTTCTTTGGAGATCCTAGTGAAGGTAAAGACTAAGGTTATGGAAGTAAGTCAAAGCTCACTCCTTACTCCTAAGCCATCAGTCTCATTGATGTCAAGTTTGACCCCTGATACAACTAGTCTAGACTCTTGGGGAGAATAATATTTAATAAAGATAAGTGTATTAGCCATGGAGAAAGCAAAATAGAAACAAGTTATGAGAAATCCCATGTTTTTTGAATCAGTCAACATAATGAAAATTCTACTACCTGAGGACAAGAAATTAACAAGTGTTCATTTAGTGGATGATTTTAGCACCATCCTAACAAGCTTCAAAACAAATTTCTTAAGTTTAAAAGAATCAATATCTAAAATTGTAGAATAGAAATATCTCAAGAAGAGGCTGAATGAATTGATAGGTAATTTCTCACGTGATCTAAATTCTCTAAAGGTTGGTCAAGCTATGCTAAAGGAGATAGCAAAAAAAGGAAGGAAAATAATTTCTAACTATATGAATAAAGACAAACTTACCTCAGACCTTTCAAAGAAAATTAAGGAAGCTAAATCTCTGATGGAAGCTGTGAGAAAATTAGTGGTAGATCCCTCACAAGATATTAACATGTGCAATAATGTCTATCAAGGAAAAATAGACAAAATTGAAAAGGAAGAAAAAGAGATTGGGAAGATAAGGGCTAGGCAAGCACAATTAAGGAATGCACTTGCGCCATTCCTAGATGTACTCAATTAGAATATCAAGCAGATAGAAGCCACTATTGTGACATATGATCAAGGTCCATGTAAAGACATGGAAAAGATGGAGAAGCTAACCTATGCATTATGTGCCCATCTATAGACAGTAGATGCACTCAAGGTATTTTGGCAGCAAGAGATCCAAAACCTTAAGATTGCATACCCGGATGTACTTTCTATGTAAGTACTTGAAGATTTCATTTTTTGAGAACCTTTGTCATTAATGTCAAAGGGGGAGTAGAGAAATATGGGAGTAGAGTAGAATATTAATATGATATAAGGGAGATATAAGTTAGAGTATATGATGTACAATATTAAGAAAAGATAAGAGTATAAGATAGAAACTTTTTTGTGTAAAGATGTAGTTTAGCAATTTCGCCATATTCCTCTATTACCATTAATGAAAAAGGGGAAATTTTTTGGAAAGTTGACTATAATAGTGAATATGACTAAGTTCAGTGTTTTCATTATGGAAACAAAGTCATATGAAGTTTTGAGGTGAGTGCAATAACTTAGATGATCAAAATTTGGCTAAGTATGGAAGACATAGCAGTCAGTAAAACATTTGATGAATAAAGCATCAACGCATGTGTGTATGATCAATTTTTGGTATGAACCATTGTAGATAAGCTTTTGAGTATGTTAGTAAGCTATGGTTAAGAACACATGGTCAGATATGACAATATGAAGAAGTTACAACGAGTTGAAGTGACACAGACAATGAGCAGCAGAACAAAACAAAGCATGCAACCAACAGGAAAGATTTTGATTAGTGAGTATTATTTTATTGTGTTAAGGCTATGTACCTATTGTAAATATATTGTAATCATCTTATTATCAATTTATGTAAACACGCTTGGGCCAATTTATTTGGAAGCATTGTATGTAATAGGTTATAGGCCGATTTTGTAAATAGTTTTGGTTGTGCCTATTTATAAGACATGCACTTTTTTATTTGAGCATTGTGTTGATATGTAGAGTTGATAGAATAATTGAAGTATGTGAAGTATGTGTTAAGAGAAGTAAGAATGATATAGAGATTTACAAGTGGTTAAATCATCAATGCACAAAAGGAACTAATCAGACAAGCAGTGTCATAGCAGTAGTTCACCTTTGCAAATATAGTGTGTATCTGATGTCTAGGAGGTTGTAGCCTTTTTCATTGAGCAATAAGCTCTAGTAGTGAGCCTTCAACCCCTAATAGGGTTTGTACTTCAAGACTCCTAACAGGGTTCAACCTTTGACCAGGTCATTGTACTAATGCATTGTAATGACTGCTCCTAACAAAGCAAAGGAACATTAATAGGTTCATAATAAAAAGTACAATTATTAGTGGGTATTAATTCCCACCTAGGTTTTTCCTTTGGCCAAGGTTTCCCCATAATCATATCTAGTGTTATGTGTTACGGTTGTTTACTTTATTTTCTTTAATATTTAGTTGAACAATTAAGTAATTAAGTTAAGTTTCAAGCAAAATAAATTAATTATAGAACATTGATTCACCCCCCCCCCCCCCCCCCCCCCTCTAAGTGTTCCCATTCCTAATACCCTTGGGATAGAAATCAAATATGACAAGGTCCCATAGTGAATCTAGGAAATTTGATTGATAAAAAGAAGTCAGGAATAACAATGCACATTACAATTGAGAGGGGGGGGGTGAATTAGTTGTATGATAGATTATTAAACTTTGAGTAGCAGCAATATCAGATCTAATGAACACAATGACTGTCAATACAATAACACAATATTTTGATCTTGGGGAAACCCTGTTAAAGGTAAAAACCCTGGTGGGAATTAATACCCACAAATGATGTACTAAGCGTATAGTATCCTTGTTAGAAGATCTAGCCCTGTTAGGAGATTATTAAATCATTATAGTACATAGTCCTTGTTAGAGGAAAGACTCTGTTAAGAGTCAAGAAAGAAGGGTTGGCTCATTGCCTAGGCTCATTGTCCGAAGAAGGTAAAATCCACCTTTAGAACTCATTGTTCAAAAGAAGTGTATATGAAGACATACACAATCTTTTGAACTGTCTAACAACAACTATCTTTTCTTGATCAGTTCCAATAAAGTTCATGAGTATATCTCTGCTCTACATTCAATAGACACAAGCTCACATCTTCTTACAATCCTCTTTACATCACATTCATTCTCACCATATCTTATCCAAAGAAAAGATCTTGCATGTATACCCTATTACATTCTATATGATTAGGTCATCTAGTTAGGCTTTCCTATTTACATAAACTCTTTCTAAGATACACATGGTACCTAAAACAAGTATACAATGATTCCATTATGACAATTAAGGACCGACATCCTTAATTTACATTTACGAAACAAAATTCAAGCTATACTTCTGAAGTCAGCTCCCAAATAAGTCTTCTCCAGATCACACACCACAACTGACATCATCTAGTGTTTCATACCTTGTACTAATCAATGAACATCCTTCAGTGCCTTGTCTGTCACCTCCCAAACTCACATGTACCAAATCCATATCTTCTATAAGATATACCAAAAATATAGAAACTCACTTCGTTAGCTTCTATTATTTCTGTCTAGTGACTAGTCTTTACCAAAACAAGTGTAACTCTCTCAATATGGAACATTACATGATGCAATCTTGGATATAAGATCACAACATCTTCCTGTACTCTCATCTATCTTTGCACATTATGAAACATTTGTATAGTGTTTGTACACTATCATAATCATCATGTACTCTTCACAAAGACATATGCTGACATCAAGGACAAACCATAAATGACAACAGTATGAATGCCCATTTAGTAACGTATTGATTAAATATATTAAATGTATCAATCACCACCCCATGCATTAGCAATATCCAAAAATCTCCCCCTTTGGCATTGATGTCAACATATGGGAAAATCCATCATCCAAAAGTTATATCAATCCAAAGCTCTGCAACCAAACAATACTACCTACAATGTCCCCATCTAGTAGGGATTTTCTCATAGCAACACTCCCCCTTTGAAAACAATGGCAAAGGGTGCCATGAGTCATCAACATTTTTTCAGAATCTTTCTTCCATGATCACTCCCCTTGAGGAGAAAATCCCTACATCCAGTCCAGAATATGATAAGGCTCTGAAAACCTCTGGACTGATGCATCTCTACATCATTTTAATTCTGACTAGGAGGGGCCTGAACCCCAAGCATAACTTTGAGATATTCAAAGGTATCTTTTGGTAGCGGTTTTGTGAAGATGTCTACAATCCACTCTTTTGTAATAATATATTCTAATTTTGTTTCCTTCTCTACCACCTTGACTCTCAAGAAGTGATATTTGATAGAAATATGTTTAGTTTTATAGTGCATCATCAGATTCTTTGACATATTCACTATACTTTTGTTATCAGAATGGATGAATCAAAATTTATTCCTATGTCCTTCAACATTTGTTTCATCCAAAAAATTTGGGTGCAATTTATAGCAGTAGCAACATACTCTAATTCAGTAGTATATTGTGTTATACAATATTGCTTCTTACTTAGCCAAGAAACCAACTTTTTCCCAAGGAACAATGCACCACCACTAGTACTCTTTATGTCATCAATGCTTCCTGCCCACTTAGAATTAGTATAAGAATGAAGTTCAAAGATATCATTTCTGTCATACCATAAGCCATATTCTATGGTTCCTTTTAGGTATCTTAGTATCCTTTTCATAATAGCTAGGTATGTTTCTTTGAGTTCTGCCTAATATCTAGCCACAATTCCAATAGCATTAGCGATATCTAGTCTAGTGTGGATCAGATACTGTAATCCTCCAACCATTGATCTGTACAAGGTCTGAAAAAACACTTTGATTCATCATCAACTGTTAGCTTATTACCATTCACCATGGGTGTGTTGACTAGTTTGCAATCCTCCATCCCAATTTTTTTCAACATTTCTTTAATATATTTAGTTTGAGAAATAAAAATTCCATCTTTTCTCTAATTTATTTGTAGTCCAAGAAAGAATTTCATTTCACTTATCATGGACATCTCAAATTCACTTTCCATTTCCTTAGAAAATTTCTTACATAGATCATCATTACCTCTAAATATAATATCATCAACAAAGACTTCTATTATCAAGATTCCATCTTCATTAGTTCTTAAATAAAAATTACTGTCAACATTAACTTTTCTGAATCCAAGCCAAAGTAAGTACTTCTCTAACCTTGCATAACAAGCCCTTGGAGCTTGCTTCATCCCATACAAAGCTTTCTTCAATTTGTTAGAAATAGGGAATGCTGAGAGGGGGGGGGTGAGTCAGTATTCTACAAACTTTATCTTTTTCCCAATTATGGATATAATAGATTATCTTTATACATGCATAACATAAGAAGCTAAACAACATGCATAGCAATAAAACCAAATAACTCATAACACATTATTTGTTCTTGAGGAAACCCTGGCCAAGGGAAAACCCTGATGGGGATGGTACCCACAAAGATCCACTAATCAAAAGTATCCTATTAAGGATGTTGACCCTATTAGGAGTCTATTACAAGCATATAGTGTATCAATCCTAATTAAGGGACTATAGGCCTTGTTAGAAGCTTCAACCTTGTTAGGAGTTGGCAATACAAAATGTGATTACCAGATGAGCCCACTCACCAAACAAGTAATGTACAATATACACTGATTACAAAATAGGTTAAGGTACATAACCTTATACTACTTTCATCAATATCTCTTCACTACTCTTTCACTATCCCTATTACATATGCATCATATATTTCGCATAATATCACTACTTCATTACATTTCATGTCAACTATCAACTATATCTTTTTCTTACAATTACAATTACATTTATACAAATAAATTTATCCAAGAGTTAACATCTAGGATGTCATCCCTTTCTAATGTTAAGTCATTATTTTGATAAAAAAAATAATCTCTTAACTCTTTACTAGTTCTTTCTCCATATTCTGTCCTGACGGCTTTACACTGTCTTTGGTAAAACTATCATAACTTCTTTTGTACATGCCATACTAACTTTCGCTCTGAGATGGGTGTTCAATATACATCATAGAGTCTATGTTAAAGTGCACAAGCACTGAACTTACTCCAATCAACATCGCAAACAAAAACTGTGTCCAGGTGCACTGGTGAAAATACTGTCTCACACTTAGACAAATTTGCAATGCACTCTGTCATACTTTCTCTCTGACCTGTGAAATCTTCAAGTGGATCATATGTTGCCATAATGACAACATCTATGTAATCAACTCAGCCAAATTGCCAACAATCTCCCCCTTTGTCATTGGTGGCAACATATGAGAAAATTGGCTAAGTGTACAACTTCAAAATCTCAAAATTATGGCCATAGTATAAAATATATACTATCCTTATAAATCCTCAAAAAATATTATCTCTAATATAGTACTCCCCCTAAGAGTATCAATCCTTATCATATACTATCAATTTTCTGCTATATATCTCTCCCCCTTTGACAACAATGACAAAATAAAGGTAGGGAGGGTTACAAAAATGTATCACAAAAAGATTATACCTTAATTCATTATTGCAAAGCCGGTAGGCTTGCAACACAATCTGCAAAATCAATCTTCATAGCTTCTATCTCCTTCTCCCATGATTTCTTAATGGAATCTACCACATTGAGTAGTGTGCTCAGTCCATAAGATGCTATTTGACATGCTTGGAGGTTCTCAAAGTTAAACTTCTGAAAAGGAATCTTAGCTAAAAGACATTCTTCCAACTGATCTTCAATAATGCTTAACTTCATAGAAGTATGTTCTCTCAAAAGAGTGAGTCTTTTCATTTTTCTGTCTCTCTCATCTTGCAAAACTCTGATTTCATCATATAGCTTCTGAACTTTCTTCTCAACATCACATACCTTCACATTGGGGCTAGAAAGAAGGTTAGATTCATTCTGAATTTCTGCTTCCTTCAACTTCATCTTCTAATCTTCTTCTGTTGTGAAGGTCTCTAATTTTGTACACTGTATGTTCAAAGATTTTCCTGTTTCTAGATTCTACCTCAAGTCCTTGATACAAATACCAAGATTGTTAATATCATTCCTGATATTTTGGCTGATGTTCAAAAGCATTCCAGCCTCATAGGCTGCTTGAGCTCTCACTTTTGCAATATCAAATAGGTTTGTGAATTCATTGTCAAAAGTTCTTATTACCTTCTTTTCTTTCTCCATAGGGTTTGCTTCTGCAATTTGTGTAGTTACAATGCTTTGTAACTTCTCAGTTAGTTCCTTTAGACATCCTTCAAGACTTTTCACTTTCTTATTATTGCCAATGATTTTATTCAAGGATGTGATCTGTTAGAAGTTGTAATCTTTCCTTGGTGTGTTTATAAACCAAGGTTATTCCTCCTTTCTTTATTGTTATAATATATTAGGATATAAGCCAAGGTATCCTAATATATTTCTTTTTTGTCCTTTTTTCACTTCATCTTATTTTGTCCTCTAGTGGAATATGTGAGGACAAATATTTATTGTAATTTGTAATTCAGATTTTTCCTCCTTAAGAGGAATCTCACACTTGGCCTCACACACTTATGAATGGTGGCATTCATAGACTTGGGAGTTACATTCTAACTCCTCTCTCTCATCTCTATTTAAGAGATGGCCCTCCTCTCTCTTTGATTATGAGGTTTCCTCCTCTTCTCTATTTTTTGTATGAGCAATTTGCTCTCTCTCTCTCTCTCCTCTTCTTAGGCTTTTCATGCCTCATTCATAATGTCACAAGGGGTTTTCTTTACTTTCCCCTTTCAAATATCTTGTCTCATGGTGTTGGATCTTAAAGCTTTCTCTCTCCTATCTTATGGTAATATATTTTCATGCATTAACTTGCTTAGATTCTTTCCTGGTATTGCTTATTTACATATTTCATTTTCCATTTTTAACATGGTATCAGAGCGGTTTAATCTTTGTTTTTTGAGTGTTTGCATGTAAGTACAATTCGAAGGAGACTCTTGAGAAAGTTTTTTTGCTAATATATTCTTTTTTGGTTTGGATGGTTTACCGCCAAACCCTTTTTCTTTAGTTAGCTAATTTATTCCATATAATTCCATTGTTATCAAATGCAATCTATATTTTAACCTTGTTAACCTTGTGCAGGTTTTGATATATTATTTAATAGTTGAGAGAGTTTTATTCTAGTATATTTCCTTTTTTGAGAAATTTAATTTAGTAGACAAAAAAAATTGAATTTAAGATCCATTAGTATACCACTATAAAATAAACATAAATAAAAATTTATTCTTTTCTCTCATTCATCTATTACAACAATTTCAAAATTGTCCCCTTGGGAAGAATTCCCACTTGCATCTTGTCGTGCCCCGGTACAATAGTCTATCAGTACGACTATCGCATCATATATGGCCAACACTTCTGCCATTTTCTCTAGTGTTATCATGCATGCTATATTTGATATCTCATATAGCACATAGCCTTGATTTCTTTGTGATAACCTAATCTTCAGTACATCTAGAAGTTGAACCATCACCAAGTTGTTTTCCAATTCATAGATTGGGATTATACCTCTCACCCATGCTCTTGAACTATGCAAGTTATACTTGCTAATTTCCCTATCCAATAGTGGCGGTGTCACAAACTCAGGCTTCACACACCTCTGTGCTATTGCCATTAGTGTCTCATATTCAGGGAGCAAATCATATAAATTTGAGAAAAGAACTCCCACCACCTGATGGTGGTAAATGCTTCTAGGTGCTCGAGGGATGAGCACCCCGTCTCCAATTATCTTTCTGATTGCTGCCTCTATTTCCACTGGCATATTCTCAAAAGGAACTTGAAAATAGTGTTGCAAGTATGCTCCAGACAAAGGCACCTCCCACATTGTTATTGGTATCTTGATTTGCTAGTTTAATGGTCGATAGTCCATTCCAGCTCTTTCTCTTGCACCTGCTTCAAACTAGATTATAGTTAGTATTTGTTTTTTAATAAATTTCATTTCATTTAATTTTAATATTATAGTTAAGCCTATTTAGTACATCTATTCTAATCTAGATGATTGAAATCATAATTGAAACCATGAATGTAAGATGCCCTGTATGATCAGTCGATGATAGCTCTTCAAAAATTTTGAGCAAAAATTACGGGCAAAAATTACCATAAGATACTTGTGTAATGAACCTGAAGTCATCCACACATAGATAAGATAAAAATAGAGAACTCGAATGAATAAGAAACTGCAATAAGAAAAACAATAGATCAAAGTTAAAAAAAAATGAGCTCGCCTTGATAAGAGGTCTCACCATTTGTTGAGAAGTCTCACCGCTTTTTTGTGAACTTCTTCTTGTCACCTAGCCTTTAAATAGAACCATTTTATCTCTAAATCGATTATGTTGCAGAGGATACTCATGTTTATTCTCTGATTGTGATTATAGCCTGCTATACAGCTTTGTAACTCCCTTCAATCTTATCTATCAATCCTTCTTTGTATGTTCACCAGTGTGCTGGCATTCTCTATTTGAATCGGTTACTTTTAGTCTTCAAATGATGTCACCTCTGCCCCTCTATCAATTTAATGGTTTGTAGGAGCTCTCACTTGGAAAAAGAAAAAAATTATTATTGTTTTGGTTGCAGGTTTTCAATAGTTTTGAAAATCTAACTTTTTAATTAAATTTGGAATTTTTTTTCTAGTTTTGTCTACAAGTTTATTTTGTTTAGTATTCTAACAATTCTGTAGGTTTCTCTTCCATTTATGTGCCCTTGCATTTGTTGATCTCTCAGTTTTTCATTTACTTTAAGTTTTGTACTAATATTCTTCAGGTTTTTCATATTTAACAATCTATATCTCTAACAATTTGCAGAAAACATATCTACTCTAATGATCTAGAGGGTTTCTTTTCATCTATTTATTCATAATTTGAAGATGTGTTGTAGGTTTAATATTTGCAAACTAATCCCTGGTTCTCACAAGTTTTAATTTATCTTTGTTCTGTTTGTTAATTATTTACTACTTCTTAATATCATTGAAAGCTTTTCTAAAAAAAATGATAATTATATTTTAAATAATTTCATAGCTGAGAACTCTAAGTGCCCGCTATCTGCCGCTTCTTATAGTGTGCCTGTTCTAGTCCCTTCTAGTGTCTGCATTTTCCTCTAGACATTTTGCAAATCATTTTACTTGCATTCTCCATGAATTCTGGTCAAAGTTGTGATTAACTCCAAAGAACGTTGCAACTCAACGTTGCGCTCTAAAGCCATCTCAATGAATACTCCATATGGGTATTATGTTCAACAGTTCGCTGCCTCTTTGTTTTCAAATAAATAATTCTGTCGAACATTTCCCATGTTTTGTCTTTGCATTTGCATGCAATAATATCACAGAGATAAGTTTGTATGCATTTCTATTTCACACGCGTGAGTTCAAAAGAATCCACTTTTATCTATTCTGTGTCCTTTTCACTGATCCTCGCTGCCTTCTCTTAGGAATATAACCTACATCTCTGCAAGCTTCTAACGAGCTTCATATCTTTTTTGTCTTCAAGCCTTGTGTAACGTCTTCTATTTGCATCGTCTCTGCCAAGTGACAAATTTCATTTCTATCTTTTTTTAAATTATAACATCTTTTATCTGCATATAGTTATCTGCCACAGGATTCATCTTTTTACTTTTAGCCAGTCATTAAGCCGTTAGTCATTTTTCCAATTTATCTTTTCCAATATATTTAATCTAGTTTGTTCCTCTCTATTGGTAATCATAGTTTCTAATTTTATCTGCCAATGCATGTTTTTATTGCTGTAACGCCTAAATCATTCATTTCATTCTGCCTGTTTCGTAGCCATTCATTTCAAGTTCATAGTCATGTTTTCAGTAACATTTTTCCTGGTTTCATTAAGTTTGTTATACATTGCCTCCTTTGAATTTTATTATAAGCAATATATGCTTTTACGGTGAGCTTAGCACCTTGACAGTTAGTTTTTTACATATTTATGATCATTCATTAAATCATATATACTTTGAGGCTTAGTAATCATTAACCTCTAAATTCTAATTTGTAGTATATTTGTGAAAAATCAAGCATAAGTAACTTGAGATTATTTGTCAAGGGTGAAATGTTTGTAAAAGGTTTATTAAAATAATAAAATTTGGTATTGTGCATGTGCTTACTTAATGAAAGTAAATTTTCTATTCTATGCAATTTAGTTTTTATTGATTTTGATATTTGAACGTCTTTTAAATTTCTATTGATATTTATGAGCATTTTTTTAGTTCAATTTTTAATTTACAATGTTATTTAAGAATTGTGATAGTTGTTAAGATTATTAAGTTCCTATTAGAATCTATATCTCATGTATTTAGAATCTTTATTATACTTTAAAAATAGGTAAATTTGATGTCCTATTCTTATAGACTCATTATAGCGAAACCTTTTCACATCTTCAATCTTTGTAATCATTTCTTAGAATACTTTGCAAATATTCATAGATTATTGTCCTTAGTTTGAAATTTATGGGAATTTAGCCTATTAAGAAATATGGTCTCCTCCACCCTTATTAATAATTAATCTTTTATATTTGTAATTCTATGATGTTTGCATCGAAATATGTTTTCATAAGAATCAACTCTAATTTTTGCTAAATCTCTTTCATGCTTCTTGTTACAACAATTTGATGTATTTCATTTCACTCCAAATCCAATTTGTTCAATAAAAGGCTTTTTTTATTCAATCTTGTCAACTTTTTTTAATCATCTCGCTTATTCTTTCGTTTAACATTCTATTAAACTGTTATATACCTTAAATTTCCTTACTTTATCTCTTCCTTGTTCAAATCTTATATATTTCTAGACTTTAGTGTTCTTATACCATTTGTTTGATTATTTTCCCTTATAAATTTCTTTTCGGATAACTAATTATGTTCCATAAATATTTTCATATTGCATATCTTCAATATTAATGAATTCTTATCGATTGTTTAATGTTCATCCTCTTGTTCACCTTCAATGGAGATGTTAACTGATCCTTTATATTGCTCATTACTTTTACCCTTTTTCACTATATTTATCTCAATTATTTGGGTTTATGAGTTATCTTACACTATTGCCTTCATTATTCAGTGATTTGATTCAATCTTATTGACCTATCTGCACATAGTTGCAGTTTTATGCTTTTATAGAATCTCTTTATGCTCATGGTAGCATTTTATGGTTTAATACCATTCTTTTTTCCTATAAGTTACATCAGGAGCCAATTTTTCAAGGTTAACTATGGTGGACCTGACAGTTTTAAACTGACTCATAGTTGCCTTATCTGGCCTGTGGAGTATCCCTCCATCCTATAATTGGTGTGCACTTACTCAATGGAGTTTCTCTCCATTTGTTCCACTTTGTTCCTCAGTGTGAGGATGATATTTTATGGGGATTTCCCCTTCAAAATTCTTTGTCTTCTTGGTGTATGCTCTTAGAATTTCTTAATTCATGGTATGAGTTCCACCTTGAGTATATAAGGTGACGCGAGTACCATATCTTGGGGCACTCCATATAGGTATACTAAAAGCTTTCTCTCTCCTATCTTATGGTAATATCTTTTCATGCATTAACTCGCTTAGATTCTTTCCTGGTATTGATTATTTACATATTTCATTTTCCATTTTTAACATGATCAATTCCAACTGATCATCATCATCTACTTCCTTTCCCAGATTCTCAATCATAGATCCAATCTTATTCTGCTTTCCAGTCTCAGGAGTAAGACTGATGTCTTCTTTGGTGGGAATGGGTACTTGTTTCTTTGTTACTTTGAGTTCTTCAATAATGGTTTGGGTCTACTCTACTTCTTTAGATGTATCTGGTTCATCAAGAGCTGAATTGTCAACAATATTCTCCAAATTCTTGAATACATTATCATCAGTATCCAAGGTGATATTTTTTCCTTCTACATTCATGGTTTCATCTTCAATGTTAATGGCTGGAGGAGAGGGAATGTCCTCTTTTTTTGCTTCACCTACTTGCTCTGCTACAATTGATGGTTCTCCAACATTTTTTGCCATAACCTTGATTATTGCTTGCTCTATATCAGAATTAACTTCTTCATATCTACCTCCCATAATCAAAATGGTTCTCCTTTTGGTTCTCAAATGGGTGCTTAAGGCTTTCAAGATCTGCTTAAGGTGTTCATCATCTCTCACCTCACAAAGCTTCTTCACAAGATTTTCTCTAATAGTTGTGTCCTCCTCTAATGCTCTCCTCTTTCTATTTACAAGTTTATTGTACAAATCATCAGGTATCTGACCCTTAATTGTATCAAACTTCTTATTAGCCAAAATCATATGCTTTACAATTGCATTCTCTAGATTAAGTCTATCTGTATAATCATAAAGATCATAGTACTTGTTCATTCTTGTAAAGTCTCCATCCTCAATGATCTGCTCATTAAGCTTTTCAAATTTGGGTTTCCAAGATTTCTTCTTAATAGTAGTGACATCATCTTTTATTTCAGAAATTTTTCTTGGAACTGGTTGCCCTAAAGTTTTCTGTCTCTTTCCTGGTCCAGTAGCAATTTACTTTACTCTTTTTCTAGGTGCAAAGGAAGTGGATCTAGTGGATATCTTTTCTTCTTGATCCTTCTCAATATCTTCCACTTTCACCTTCACTTGTGGTGCTTCCCATTGTACTGCAATTGATGATAAAGGTGGAATAGTCAAAACTTCTTTCTGTCGACTCTCTCTGATTGCTACTGTTGTTTTCTTTGCTACTACAAACTATGCTTTGTCATCCCTGTATCTTTTAGGATTTTCTTTATAGTGCTCTCAACTCTCTTCTTAGACTGCTTCTCTTCAATTAAGGTCTTTGTGGAGTTGAATTTCTCCTCAAAGGTTCCAAACTTGTTATACTGAGTGTCCAACTTACACTTAAGTACCTGCTAACATAGTCTTCTATCTCTACCTCAGATATCTCATAGCCAAGAGGGTCTATGAACTCTGTTCTAGGTTCCACTACTTCAATATAGGTAAAGTCAGTATCAACCATGAAACATATGTCATCTTTATACTTTTCCACAAGAGACTATGGGATCCTTGATCTATTAGTTACCAAGTTCTGAAATGTCTTTATTACCAACATTGCACTCTCATTCACTTTATCAATAACATGTCTCATATACACTTGATTAATCCTTACCATTTTAGTTTGTCCATCATTCTAGTCACTTGCAATGGTGTAAGGGAATCTTCTCAATAGATGAAAAAACATGTAAGTGATCAAAGATGAAAATCTAAATTGTGCATACTTTGTCTTCTTAATCTTCTCCAAGTTTTCAAACAATTGAATTCTTAGAATTTCACACATATCAACTTGCACTTTGTAAACACACATTAAATAAGCTACATGTATCATTCTAGCTGCCATGTCATCCTCTCTTGAATTTGCACAAAACTTAGTGGTTAGGATCTTGCATAAGTATCTCACATCATCTTGTTTGATCTTACTAATCACAATTCCTCTACCATTATAGGATGAATCTGTGTTATCAATGACTATTTTCCTCATGTTTTTCTCATTTAAAGGAATAGCTCTAGTTTTAGATAATCTAGTGACTTCATGAATCAAATCAGCTATAATATCTATCACTCTATCTTCTAACCAAAACTTTCCATTATGAATTTTGCTCAAGATAATCTTAGTACATTCTTCATTATCAAATTCATACTGTAATGCATACTTAACAATTTCATTGTCTTTCAAATGTTCAAAACTTTGTTTCAGTGTCATATCCTGATTGTAAATCTTTTGATATTCATTTGTGAAATCACTATCACTGATAGTCTCTAGTTTGCATCCAAGATAACTTTTGACATTCTTTAAATGCAAAAATTTGTCTGGTATGGATGATAAAGCTAACCTAGGATCATCTTCCAAGGGTTCTACTAGTTCCCTTTTCAATTTAGGTCTATTCTTATCTCTGACATTGTGTATTAAAGAAACATCCATGATTTATTCTAATTCCTTCATTGATTTAAAGATCTGTGAAGTAAAATACCTTGATTTCACGATTTTAGGGCTTGCGTAGAATCAGCACAAAATTCTTCTCCAAATCTTTGCAAAATGCTTCCAATCACTGCTCTTTGATCTCCTTAACACTTGTATTCACTTTCATGATCAAATAATACTGATCATGACCTTTTATTAATTCAATCTCACTTAGATCTGACATCGTATTCAATTCTTTTGCCACTTCTTTCTAAAAAGTTATTTCTGTTAACCTGCAAAACTTAAAACTTCTTGCGATCTTGCAAAACATAATATTTTTCTTTGTGCTCTTAACCATAGCATTAGAACATCATAAACTACCTTGAATTAACTACGCAAGACTCAATTCATTATATATCTACTTCTACACTAATCTAAGTTCCTAATCTACTATAATTTTCATAAATTAAGTGCTTTGAGATAGTTCAGGTAAGGATTCATTCCTACCTTTCAATACTTCACCTTCTTGATTACCTTCAATGTTGAATATGTCTCCTTGATCTATGCTTTTAACAAAATTCACTTCATCTGAATTACTAAAACATCCTTTCTATCTGTTACTTGCATCTTCATTTCTTCTTGCATGATTTCTAGGGTTAGGGTTAGGGTTAGGATGAAAAAATCCATTGTTCATTCTCCAAAACCTTGTTGTATGTCCAATCTTGTTTCATATCTGACAAACAATTCTATTGTTTCCATATCTTGGTCCAGGTGGATTGATCTATGATCTGCAATTTCTAGCAATGTGTCCAACCTTGATGCATCTATAACATATTACTCCATTTCTTCTATTCATATCTTCAATAGGTTTCTTATCTGCATTTTTAGTATTCCTAAACATTCTACTATTATTGTTATTCTCAATAAATTTTGGTTTCCCACATTCAATAGCTCTGTGTCCAAAACCGTGACAATTATAACAATAGCCACTAAGATGTTTGAATTTCTTACCTGTGCAATCTCTCTTCATATGACTAGTAGTATTACAAGCAAAACATCTACCTTTGAATTCTCTTTGCATACCTTTGGGTGATTCCTCTTGCTTTAGTGATTCTTCTCCCTTAGGTGTATCTTCAGATTTGTTGATCTCATCAGACTTCTTCTCATCTATGCTTTCAAATATTTTTAGATCTAGTTCCTTGCTTTCATCATTTGCTTTAAGAGTGTTGAATCCAAGACCAGTCTTATCATAGAATGGTTTCTAAAAAGATGTTTGTTCATCAATCTTCTCACTAGTTGAATATAGCCTTTCAAGTTATTATTTGGATTGAGTCAGTTCGCCTTTCACAATCTTGTTGTATTTCTCAAGTTCATCATACTACAAATTGACTTTCTCAAGTTCAGATGTTACTTTTCCAAGTTTAGATTTTAGTCCTTCATTTTCAGTCTTTAGACTTTCATTCTCAGATTTCAGATTTGCTTCATTCTTGTCATTTCCATCTTTTAAACTAAGATTCAAATTTTCTATCTTCAGTTCATGCTTAAGGATGTCATTTTCTTTTTCTAAATTGTCATCACAATCTTCAATAAGAACTTCGGATTCCTTTTTAGATTTTAGATCTTCCAACTTGTTTTTTAGTTTCTCAATGAGGTTCTTTACATCATCATATTTCCCTTTTAGAGTGTCTCTTTCATCAGTAAGCATATGAATCTATTCAAGAGCTTCTTCAAGATTCTTCTGTAGTTATCCATATCCATAGAGATCTTAATCAAGCTGCTAGGCTTTCCTTGAATGATTATTTTCTGAGTAACTAAGCTCTGATACCAATTGTTAGAAATAGGGAATACTAAGAGGGGGTGGTGAATCAGTACTCTACAAACTTTATCTTTTTCCCAATTATGGATATAAAAGATTATCTTTATACATGCATAACATAAGAAGCTAAACAACATGCATAGCAATAAAACTAAAGAACTCATAACACATTATTTGTTCTTGAGGAAACCCCGGCCAAGGGAAAAACCTGGTGGGGATGGTACCCACAAAGATCCACTAATCAAAAGTATCTTGTTAAAGATGTTGACCTTGTTAGGAGTCTATTACAAGAATATAGTGTATCAGTCCTGATTAAGGGACTATAGGCCTTGTTAGAAGCCTCAACCCTATTAGAAGTTGGCAGTACAAAATGTGATTACTAGATGAGCCCGGTGGCCAAACAAGTAATATACAATATACACTGATTACAAAATAGGTTAAGGTACATAACCTTATACTGCTTGCATCAATATCTCTTTGCTACTCTTTCACTATCGCTATTACATATGCATCATATATTTCGCATCATATCACTACTTCATTACATTTCATGTCAACTATCAACTATATCTTTTTCTTACAATTACAATTACATTTATAAAAATAATTTTATCCAAGAGTTAACATCTAGGATTTTGTCCCTTTATAATGTTAAGTCATTATTTTGATAAACAAAATAATCCCTTAACTCTTTACTAGTTCTGTCTCCATATTCTATCATGTCGGCTTCACACTGTCTTCGATAAAACTATCATAACTTCTTTCGTACATGCCATACTAAATTGCACTCTAAGATGGGTGTTCAATAGACATCATAGAGTCTATGTTAAAGTGCACAAGCACTGAACTTACTCCAATCAACATTGCAAAAAAAAATTATGTCCAGGTGCACTGGTGAAAATATTGTCTCACACTTAGACAAATTTGCAATGCGCTCTATCATACTTGCTCTTTGACCTGTGTGATCTTCATGTGGATCATATGTTTCCATAACGAAAACATCTATGTAATCAACTCAGCCAAATTGCCAACACAATGTGCATACCATTTCTCATTCTTCGCATAGAGGAAATCCATTAGGTTGTTCTATATATACTTCTTCTTCAAGATCCCCATTCATAAATGAAGATTTTACATCCATCTAATACATCTTGAAATTCTTATGTGTAGCATAAGCCCATAATTATCTTATAGTTTCTATTCTAGTAATAGGATAAAATGTCTCTTCAAAGTATATTCCTTCTTTTTGTGAGTAGCCTTTGCATACTAGTCTTGCTTTGTTTCTTACAACAACCCCTTCTTCATTCATTTTGTTTCTGAAAACCCATTTAGTTCCCATTACATTTTTGTTCTTGGGTCTAGGAACTAGTTCCCAAGTGTTATTCTTCTTTATCTGATCTATTTCTTCTTTCATAGCATTTATCCAAGATTCATCTCTACAGGATTCATTTATATTCTTTGGCTCAACTTGATAAATTAAAAAAATTTCTTCTCTAACCTTTGATCTAGTCAGTACTCCCTGACTTGTATCACCAACAATTTTCTTCTTAGGATGATTGTTCTTTACATACCTCAGAGTTTTAGGAACCTCAACAACCTTATTTGTGTCATTATCACATATGTCTTTTTTGCATTTGGTCTCAAAAATTTCTTGTTCTTTAGCAGCAACCTCTTTGATCTCTATATCCTGATCACAATCATACATTTTATCTTGTATCTGAAACCTTTCATCTATCTTTACATTGTGACTCTCAATTATTTTCCTCAATCTCAGATTAAAGCATTTGTAAGCCTTACTCTTAGTAGAGTAGCCAAGAAAAATTCCTTCATCACTTCTAGCATCAAACTTTCATATCTCATCATCTCTCTTTATATAGCACTTACTACCAAATATTCTAAAATATTTTATCATAGGAGTATGATTGAGCCATAATTCATAAGGATTCTCATGTGTACCTTCTCTGATCTATATTTTGTTTAGTGTGTACACTATTGTCCCAACAACCTCTCTCCATTGCATATGAGATACATTTCCTTCAAGCAACATTATCCTGGCAGCATCAAGTATAGTCTCATTTCTTCGCTTTGCTATCCCATTCTATTGTGGAGTCTTAGGAGCAGATGTTTGTCTTTGTATTCCATGTTCTTCGTAGTATGAGCTGAATAGATCTAAAGTAAATTCTTCACCTCTATCTAACCTCAAACATTTTATTTTTAAAATTGATTCATTCTCTACTTTAGCTCTAAATATCTTGAATTTATCAAGTGCCTCTAATTTTTTTAAAATAAGTAACCCACATCATTCTAGAAAAATCATCAACAAAAAGTATAAAATACCTTTCACTATATTATGATTTTGTCCTTGTAGGTCCACATAGATCTTTATGTACTAGATCCAACTTTCCCTTTGACATATATACTTTACTTTTGTAACTTCTTTTAGTCTATTTTCCCATAATACATTCTCTGCATACAGTATTAGATGGTTTGACAATCTTTGGTAGATCTCTTAGTGCATTAATCAAGCTTGCCTTCATGATGTTATCAAAATTAAAATGATAGAATATTCTATGCCATAACCAACTGTCATCTACCTTCGCAACAAAATAGGAATCTCCAGATGTATTTAATTCAAATGCATTACCTCTAGATTTAGTACCAGTTGCCATCATCTTTCCTTCCTTACTTTTGATAAAACATTTAGCATTACAAAATTATAATTGAAACTCTTTGTCCATCAACTATCCAACACTCAACAAGTTATGCTTAAATCCATCAACAAGCATTACATTATCAGTGTTAGTCTTTCCATCCCGAGTAATAGATCCTACATACTCCTATGATAGATTTAGGAAGATTATCTCCAAACCTTACAACACCACCATCATACTTTACTAATTTAACAAATTTGTTTTTATCTCTAGTCATATGATGTGAATAACCACTATCTATAATCCATTCATTTTTCTTATCAACATGTGACACTAAAGCCTTTTCTTGATATACCAATTCATTTCTAATAGCAACAAATCTGATCTCCTTATAATCTAAATCATCATCATTTGAAATACCTACACTAGCATAGTAACATTCTTTATCCTTTGAGTACTTAGATTTGAAAAATTAAGGTTTTGACTTAGGAACCCTTGTAGGACATCTAGATGCAAAATGACCAACCTTATTGCATGAAAAACATTTTAAAGGTAATTTTCCTTCAACTTTACCCTTACCTCTCTTTTCTCTTCTAGTGATCAATGCAACAAGTTCATCCATTTTTCTTTCTTCATCCACTAGTGCTTGGAAGTGCAGTCATTATCTTCTTGTGTACATATGCCTTAAATGTAGATTCTACTTTAGGTACAAAGTCTCCCATTTTTGCAACTTCAAAAGTAGTTAGCTTTGCAATCAACATTTCTCTGCTAAAGCTAAAAGTCAGAGGTATAGTCTCTTGAGTTGATAGGGCCTTGAACTTGTAAGCAGGAGTCAATGATCTAAGGATCTTCACAATGACTTCTTCAACATAGGTGCCTCCACAGTTTATGATTTTGACCACAACTTCTGCAACGTTTTGAACATAAGCCCTAATTCTTTCATCATCATTAATTTGTTGCTTCTCAATCTTTGTTTTCTAGTTTTGTAACTTTTCTTTCTTGGTATATTTGTCTCCTTCATATAGTGATTCTAATCTCTGCCAAATTTTATGTACTAAATCTAAGTCTTTAACTTCAGTAAATTCTCCTTCAGAGAGTGTGTTGATCAATGCTTCTCTTGAAACCATGTTGTGAGAGAATACTTTCTTATCATCATCAGATGTTGATGGCAAGTCATTCTCAGTCTTTATAGCCACCTTATTCTTTCTGATCAACTAATAATCAATGCCCAAACATAGAAAATGAGTTCACATCTTGTTCTTCCATCTGTCAAATTTTTCAGGATCAAATTTTGGACCATCCTTCCTATAGAGTGCCATCTACAAGATCAACTCAATCTATTAAGATTTCTCTCTAAGGACCAGTAGCTCTGATACCAATTGTTAGGAATAACAATCCATAATACAACTAAGACAGGAGGGGGTGAATCAGTTGTATGATAGATTATTAAAATTTTAATTTTGAGTAGCATAAATATCAGATCCAATGAACACAATGATTTTCAACACAATCACACAATATTTTGGTCTCAGGGAAACCCTATTAAAGGTAAAAACCCCGGTGGGAATTATTGCCCACAAATGATGTACTGAGAGTATATTATCCTTGTTAGAAGATCTAGCCCTGTTAGAAACTTATTGAATCATTACAATACATAGTCCTTGTTAGAGGAAAAACCCTGTTAAGAGTCAAGAAAGAAGGGTGGGCTCACTACCCAAGCTCACTACCTAAAGAAGGTTAAATCCATCTTCAAAACTCACTATTTGAAACAAGTGTATATTAAGACATACATAATATTTTGAACTATCTAATAGCATCTGTATTTTCTTGATTATTTTAATAAATTTCACCAGTATATCTCTACTCTACATTTATTAGACACAAGATCACAGCTTCTTACAATCCTCTTTACATCACATTCATGTATACCCTATTACATACTATATGATCAGGTCAGCCAATTAGGTTTTCCTATTTACATAAGCTCTTGCTAAGATACACATGATACCTAAAAAAAGTATACAATGATTCCATTACAATAATTAAGGACCTACATCCTTAATTTACATTTGTAAAACAAAATGCATGCTACACTTCTGAAGTTGACCCCCAAATAAGTCTTCTCTAGATCACACACCACAACTAATATCATCCAATATTTCATACCTTGTGCTAACCAATGAACATCCTCTAGTGCCTTGTCTTTCATCTTCCAAACTCACATGTACTAAATCCATATCTTTTGTAAGATATACCAAAAATATAGAAACTCACTCTGTTATCTTCCACTATTTCTGTACAGTGACCAGTCTTTACCAAAACAAGTGTAACTATCTCAATATGGAACATTACATGATGCGATCTTGGATATAAGATCATAACATCTTCCTATACTCTCATCTATCTTTTTACATTCTAAAATATCCATATAGTGTCCCTACATTGTCATAATCAGCTTGTACTCTTCACAAAGATATATGTTGACATCAGTGACAAACCACAAATGACAATAGTATGAATACCCATTTAGTAACATAGTGATTAAAAATATTAAATGTATCAATAACCACCCCATTCATTACAAATATCCAATCATTTGGATTAGACATGATGTAGAAAAGTTTCAATCTAATTTTGATTTAGTTTCATACGTTTATGAAGGCATTACACACTTAATTGGGGTCTCGTTGACCAAGTTTGAAAATGAGTTGGTCATGGTTATGTTAGAAAGTAAAGTCCACCAAGATAATTGAGAGGGGGGGGTGAATTAGTTATCAAATAAATATAACTTTTACCACCATTAACAGATTTCAACCATGTAAGCAATGCAATTAACAACCACAGAAAGATATATATACACAACAACACAAAAACACAAGATATGTTGCTTAGGAACTCTTTGATCAAAGAGTAAACCCTGGTGGGAATGATGCCCACAAAAGATGCACTAATATGAAAGTTTCTTGTGAGAGGATGGACTCTATTAGGAGCCTTATGAAATGCATTTAGTACATATGAATCTTTGTGAGGAGACTTTGGATCCCTGCTAAAATATTCTAACCCTGTTAGGAGTTATGGAAGATAGAAGGACCCATTGTCCAAATAGCTTCAAGGGAAAGATCACTGAACACACTGTCCAAATAATATTTGTATTACTCAATAGAATAATACCAAAATATTATTGATCTCAACAAGTTATTACTTATCCTCTGATTGTTCCAAACTGCACCAACTGCTTCATTAGATCTCAATACCAGATCTCTATACTTTGCATATCCTCTTACAACAAGTATTGCATGATTCTAAAATTTACTTTCACAAAATCTTTCTCAATCATACATTACAATAAGGAAAACCATCCTTTGTTTATACCACACTCAAATAATTACAAATGAGTTGGCATACAAATTACCAAATAAAATATTCTACATGTTATATAAAATTCCCCAATTACATAAAATTGTCAGCTTCCAATTAGGATAATTTTTCACTTGTGCGACCTCTAACCTTGTTGTCATGTCCACATCACAATTATCATATCTTCATCATCTGTACAATTTTGCATGCTCAAATTCTATCCTAATTAGGTGATAACATCTGATTTCCACAAACTACTTCTCAGGAATATTGCCTGAATACTACTTCCACTGAATTACATTTTACTATCATGAAAAGATGAATTTTCATATGCTCTCTTAATCAAAATATTATAAAACATCATATATTAAGTCCTCAACTCCACATAGCTTGATCTTCAATATCTCACATGTGCTAATACAAACATTGTCTACTTCTCTGTTAATCTCCAATAGATCACTCTTTTGCCATCAATGACAATCACAGTCATGAATGCAAAAAAAACTGCTATAGAATGTCTATGAATACTCCCCCATAGGATATATTCAGCATTCATTCTTAACAATCTCCCCCATTTGAATTGATGACAACATAGATAAAAAACCATCCAAGCTCCATGAGTACCAACACTACAATACTGCTGCTCTGAAAATTTTTTAAGTCCTCTTCATCAATCAAATCTTGCTTCATTTTCCTGTTCAATTCTTTTAGTTTTCCAATTTATATTTCTTGTATCCTTCTCCCTCAAATTATCTTCAATAGATGATTTTTCATGTATCCTTCTCCCCCATTGACATCAATGACAAATGCTACATCACTATGTCAACAACAACTTCACTATCGAAAGACACTTTTCAGAAAATACATTCACTAGAGTGTTAGAATTAGGTAATACTAAGAGGGGGATGAATCAGTATTACAGAACTTTGATTTCAACTTTGAACAATTCTAAACAATCCAAAGTAATGCAGAAAAGAAAAGAACACATAATCATAATACATTACTCATGACACCTTGATTTGATCTTGAGGAAACCCTAGCCAAAGGGAAAACCCCAATGGGGATGGTACCCACAAATATGCACTAAAATATAATGTCCCTATTAAGAGATCTAGCCCTACGAGGAGCTGATTGTTACATAGTACATTTCCTTGTTAGAGGATTACAAAAACCCTATTAGGGGTATACAAAAATACCTAGTTAAAGGTGGTGAGCACACTGCTCTTACAATCAATACTGTCCCAAAAATAGTTCTCAAAAGGGGAACAATACAAGAACTTATCTTTCTTAGATAGTTCCAATTGTAGCCTAGCCTCTTATTGATCTTGCATCTGACCTCTGCTCTCGTATTTGCAAAATTACTCCATTATCATAATCATCATCATTCGCTTTCACAAAACTAATCTATACTTATACTAAATTAGCCTTCCAGTCGGCCTCAAACATAATAGAAACTTATATAAAGGATATACATGGAGTCAAAACTCTTATATTATGAAAGAGTCAGAAATATAATTTATTTAATTATCTTAGCATGTTACCATATCCATTATGCTTTCCTCAAACTTCACAACTGTTCATGTACCCCGATATATTGTCTTACTGTCTTTGCATACCTTCAGAACACTATATCTCGCACATCAGGTGTCCAAAACTTATGCAATATTAACTAAAGCATGTGCATATCACAAAATACCTCCAGTTAACTTTGCAAGCCATAATACCTTGTATATCTCCATCGCTATCCAAAACTATGGCATTGTACCCTATTTTCTAGATTCTAGACTTAGTCATTTTCATGACTTGTGACTTCAGTGGTAATCTCCACAACATGCGATCACTCCATCATAGGTGTTTCCATAAATGAAAACCCCTAAGTGATTCCTAGTACTCAAAAACATCACATGCCAACAATCTCTCCCTTTGGCATTGATGGAAACACTTAGAAAAATGACTAAGTGTCCCAAAGCAACTCTCTTCTTTACCTTCTCTTTTTTTAAAAATTTTCTCTTCTTCTTCTTCGTTTTTATACATATAACCCTACATATTTCTTTCACTTTCTCATTTTCCTTTTTCTTCCTCTCCCTTTGACATCAATGACAAAGGTATTCTTAAAATTTCAAAATTGAAGCACGGGTGGTCTAGTGCTTCCTTATTAGATTTAAGACATCTTGGAAAGATGCTTCCAAGGTCTTAATTTCTTCAATCCATGAACTTATCAGTAGTTCAATAACATGGATTAATCCATTTAGTGCATATGATGATGTCTTTGCTGCCTTAAGCTCAGTGAGAGTAGGTACTGTCATTGAACTTTCAACCTTTATCATCTTAGAGAGATGAGTCTCTAGATTTGAAAGCTTGGGAGTCAATAGGTTTCTTAATGACCCAAATATGTCTGCAACTCTCCCTTTCTCCATTTCCAGTACTCTTATTTTCTCCACTAGCTTGGATGTGTCCTTGTCTATCTCTCCCACAGTTTGTGAAGATGATTCATAACTATCCATTATATTGTCAAGACTTGCCCTTTCTTTGGCTATGGTTTCCTTAACATTCTTCAAGTGTCTGCAGGGATTTATGTAGTAACTATATAGTTTCCTTCCTTGTGCTACACAACTCTTGGCTAAAAGAGTGGTAGCCTTTAGAATTCCCAAGTCCCATGAAATGGACTTGTGAACTGAGCTCAACTTCTTCTCCAAGAAGTTCCTTTCACCCTTCTGCTCTGCTATTTTTAGCAATGAGTCAAAGTGAATATCAAAGCTATCCAATACTATACTAACATTCTCAATTTCATCCTTGTCTTTTAGGATAAATGGTGAGGGTAGTAGCTTGTTTACTGTCTCTACAACCCTACTCATTATCTTAGCTCTTTTATCTACATTCTGGACTAATCTTTCTTTAGCTTTAGAAAAGGCCATGAATGAGAGTCTCATTAGTTCATCTTCATCCATGTTGTCCACATCAAAACTTACTAGTTTGGCCACACTTCCCAATAATAGGGATGATTCCAATCTGATTTCAGTAACCTCCTCTAATGTAGGTTATTTTTCTTTCTTTTCTTCTTGTTGTAATTCTTTCTCCTATACTTTTTCTTTTGGCTTCTCTTCTAATTTTCTTTCTTCTATCTACTCCTGATTTTCAACCTCCATCACAGTATCCATCTTATCTATAAATCGATCATTTACATCCTGCGAAGTGTCAAGACTAACAGGCACACTAGTGACAAATAAATTTGGTTGCAAGTTAACTTGAGCACTCTCATTAATTTTTTGTGAGCTCTCTCCTAAACCCAAAGATATAGGTTTAGCGGTCTTAGGAGATGACTCCTTTTTAGGTATGTTATGCATTAAAACTTGATCTAATGCCTTTTGGGTATCTTCAATTACTTCATCATATCTTCTAGCCATGATCTTGACTAGTCTGGTCTTTGTTCTTAGAAGAGGTTTTAGTGCCTTTATGATTATTTCTCTTTCCTGAATAGACATAACCGACAACATATCATCAATTTTTTTGTTTCTTATGTTCTCATCCTCTGAATGTGAAAACTATTTTTTGATTTCTAGCTTGCTGTATAGATCTTTGGGGACACTTAATTCAACTTCCAATGAATTCTTTTTGAAGACTAAAAAATGCTCAATGATAGTGTCCTCAATGATTGCTTGATCTTCAGGGCTATATCTCTCATAGTATCTTTTTATAGATACTAGATTTCCATCTTTGATAACCCTCTTTTGTAATGCTTTCATATAAGATTTCCACAAGGTTTGTGGACTCTTTTGAACCATTTTCACTTCCTCCTTTTCTATAACCTTTTCTTCCTTTTTCTTCCTCTTCACCTCTATTTCTTTTTCTTTTGGACTAAATTTCTTGACTATCCTAGATGATCTTCTAGGAACCTCTGTAGTCTCAGTTTCATGTGTTTCTTCTTTTTGAGGGACTGATAAATCAATAAATTTATCAATAGTACTTGTTTTCTCTATTTCCAATGAAATGGGTGAATCAGTGGAAATACTGGAAGATGCCTCCATCTTGTTTTTTAAGTCCAAATAATATTTCTTTGTGATTCCTACCTTCATAGTAATCTCTTCTACTATCTTGTTGACTTTCCTCTTTCTTGTTACTTTCTCTTGTTCTTCTCTAACTTTTTCATATTTTTCTCTATATGTACCCCATCTTTCTTGAGTAGGGTCCTTTTCTACTACAAGTACATGCTCTACTTGAATGGCCAGTACCTCAACACTTATCTCATATCCCATAGGATAGCACCACTTGGTTCTAGGCTCAACTACCTCAAAGTAGACACAATATGTTTCAACCATGAAACATATAGTGTCTTCATATTTTTCCACTATCTTTTCTGGTATTATATATCTTTCTTTCATCTATCTATACAAGATCTTAATCATGCCAAAAAATTATCCATCGATCCAATCCTTTTTCTACCTTCTATAATACTCTGAGATTTGTAGACTAGTGGGTTCATTGTCTTTCCATGCTCTAGGATGCATACCAGGAAAGTTGTGAATAACATGAATGTACATGTGAACTAGTAGTGACCCAAACTTGAATGCCTTGGATTTTTCCTTCTTAATAACCTTAACATTTTCCAAAAATTGATGTTCCAAAACTTTGCAAAGGTTATATCATTTTTTTTCTTTAACCATTCTATAAGCCATCATGCAACTCTAGCTGATATAGAATTAGGTTTGGAGCTGGAAAACAACTTGTAGCCAATTAGTATTGCTACCAATCTAACATCTTGTATATATATATATATATATATCATTTATAGTCTAATCCATTTTGTCCCATTTGGAATGTGTAAGGGTTTCAACATATTTTCTTAGGTTTTTCTCACTAATAGGTAGGGCTCCTTCATTGTCTATCCATGTGATATCATGGATCTAATGAGCACATATGTTAACTGGTTGATCACCTATCCACAAGAACTGATCATGAACTCTACTCAGAATAATTTTGAACCATTTAACTTCTATGAATTTAGTGAATCGGGATAACTTGAGTATTGACAGGTCTTTTGAATGTTTGAAATCTTCTATCAAAGACCCATTTACATCTATCATACCATTCAAATCATAGAAGATGTTGAACTCCCCAATAATCTCATACTTGCAGTGCATGTATGCCCTAATATCTTCTATGTGCAACACACCTATGGGGTTTTGAGAAAATGCCCCTTCCAGATCATCCTCACAAGATTTGTATGGATGCCTCTTGAATTTATACCTAGGTCTATCTACAACATCATATGTCACTGGTGCATCCATGATTACTATGAAAAATTAGGTCTAAATACCTTAAATGTGCACAAATCTGATGCTTGGCTTTATATGAGCACAAAATCTCTTTGCTGGATTACTGCTCTACCTTCACACTTATACACTCCTTAGTTGTTGATCAACAAATGGTGGAGAAATGAAAACTTTCAAGTCTTTTCACCATCGCAAGTTGAGTGTGTGCATTAAACACAGGTAGCTCAACTTTGCATGTTGTCTAGTCAATGGAAAACTCACGAACATAGAATATGAATCTTCATGTATTGCGATCTTGTCCACAGATTCAAAAAAAAATTTCCACACCATTCCTAAGCTCGCATGAGCTTACTCCACTTATACAGGGGTTGGATAATTTATGTTGTCTGCATCCACTACTCTCTATGAGGCCTTCTAGGCTGATGCCTCAAATAATTTAGCATGAGAAGACACAACATCACAAGTTGTCTCTCCCTGAACCACTGCCTTATTTAGAACTTTTACTTGCCATACCTTCTCATCCTCTGATTTCTTTCTCTAATTCATGTAATCATTTAGGATTTTACCATTGTCATCATTATTTTTCCTTATAACCATACGTGGTGGTCTTTCTGGTTCATTAGATCTCCTTGGTCCTCTTTTGTTATCATTTCCATTGTATCTACAAAACTTCACAATGTGACCTGGATTGTTACATTTGTAACAAATAGGTGGTTTTCTTTATTCTTGACCAGTTTGTAGCTTATAGTACCTTGTTGTGTGCCCAAAGTTATTACATTTTTGACATGTAATCTTGGCTGTAGTTTCTTCTCTGATATAGTCTTCCTTATATCTAGATTGATTAGGTCTTCTACAATCTGCTTTATTGTGTTCATATTCATAGCAATTAAAACAGTAGTTGGTAAAGGGTTTAGAGATACCTTTACTTCTGCAATCTCTTTTCATGTGTCCAATTTTTTTGCATCCAAAACATCTACCTCTGAAGGGTCTGAATTATTCTCTATGATCTTCATTTATAGGCCTTTCATTTGGAATAGGTCTCTCCTCATTGTTAGCTTCTTTTGGTTCTTCTTGAGTTTTTGAACTTCTAGCTTCATTGCATCCACTCATGTTTTATTTAGATTTTTGTTCATCATCTTCATGTGTAACTCTTAAATGTGTAGTCTAGCTTGAGTGAGTTCACCTTTGATTATTTGATTGTAATTATCCAATTCCTAATATTTATCCTTGTAATAGTCAAGTTCAGTCTTCATATTTCCTATCTGTAGGTTAGCTTCTTTTAGTGACTTTTCAACTTTGTCTCTTTCATCCTTTTCATGTTGAATCTCCTTGATCATCAAGAGATGGATTTGTTCTTTTTCTTGCTCCAACTTCTTTACTTTGTCTAATGTATCATTATCTGAACCTTCTTTGATTTTCTCCATAAGGTCTTGTCTCTAATTTTTCAAAATCTCAAGTTGTTCTTTAAGTTTCCTCATGAAACCTTCTGGTCTTCTTAATTTTAATTTTATCTCACCATTCTTAGCTTTCATCTTATCTAGATCTTCAAGTGCAGCTTCAAAGTTCACCTGTAAATATTTTGAATCCATTCTGATCTCCCTTAAGCTATTAAGCTTTCTCTCAAAGGGCCAAAAGCTTTGATACCAATTGTTATAATTAGGTAATACTGAGAGGGGAGGTGAATCAGTACTACAGAAATTTGATTTCAAATTTGAACAATTATAAACAATCCAATGTAATGCAGAAAAGAAAAGAACACATAAGCATAATACATTACTGATGACACCATGATTTGTTCTTGAGGAAACCCTGGCCAAAGGGAAAACCCCGATGGGGATGCTACCCAAAAATATGCACTAAAATATAATGTCCCTGTTAAGAGATCTAGCCTTGCTAGGATCTGATTGTTACATAGTACATTTCCTTTTTAGAGGATTACAAAAACCCTATTAGGGGTATACAAAAACACCTGGTTAAAGGTGGTGAGCACACTGCTCTTACAATCAATACTGTCCCAAAAATAGTTCTCAAAAGGGGAACAATACAAGCACTTATCTTGCTTAGATAGTTCCAATTGTAGCCTAACCTCTTATAGGTCTTGCATTTGATCTCTTCTCTTGTATTCACAAACTTACTCCATTATCATAATCATCATCATTCACTTTCACAAAACCAATCTATACTTATACTGAATTAGCCTTCTAGTCGGCCTCAAACATAATAGAAACTTATATAAATGATATACATGGATTCAACACTCTTATATTACCAAAGAGTTGGAAATATACTTTATTTACTTGTCTTAGCACATTACTATATCCATTATGCTTTCCTCAAACTTCACAACTATTCATGTACCCCGATATATTGTCTTACTGTCTTCACATACCTTTTGAGCACTGTATCTCTCACATCAAGTGTCCAAAACTTATGCAATTTTAAATGAAGTATGTGCATATCCAAAAATACCTCTGGTTAAATTTGAAAGCCATAATACATTTTATATCTCCATCGCTATCCAAAACTATGGCACTATACCCTATTTTCCAGATTTTGGACTTAGTCATTTTCATGACTTGTGACTTCAGTGGCAATCTCCACAACATGTGATCACTCCATCATAGGTATTTCCATAAATGACAACCCCTAAGTGATTCCCAGTACTCCAAAATATCACATGCCAACATAGAGTCCTTATGACTCAGCTTAGAAACACATACTCCCCCATAGAGGAAGTACCAAAATCCAGTCCAGAAGAAAGATAAGGCTCATATACCACTAGACTGATGCAATAATCTACATCACTTTTTAAAAGTAGGTTGGGGCATAACCCCAAGCATACCTCATAGATTCTGAAATGTATTCTTAGGAAAAGGTTTTGTAAATATATCTGTAGTCTACTCTTTTGTGCTTATATACTCTAGTCTAACTTCTTTTTCTACAAATTTTTCTCTCACCACATGATAGTTTATTTCTATATGCTTTGTCTTAGAATGTAGTACATGATTCTTAGATATACTAACTATACTAGTGTTATCACAGTGTATAACAATAGGTTCATCAAATTTTATTCCAATATCCTTCAACATTTGTTTCATCCATATTATCTGATTACAATTTTTTTGATGCTGCCACATATCCTACTTCTATTGTGCTCTATCAAATACAATTTTGTTTCTTTCTCAGCCAAGAAACCAATCTTCCTCCAAGGAAAAATGCTCCACCACTTGTACTCTTTTTGTCATCAACACTACATTCCCAATATGTATCTATATATGCACATAGGGTAAAGTCATCAGATTTTTCATACCATAATCCATATTCAATTGTGCCTCTTAAGTACCTTAGTATCCTTTTTACAACTGCATTATGTGATTCTTTGGGATCATCTTGAAATCTTGCAACAATTCCAACCACATGTGATATGTCTAGTCTTGTATGAGTTAAATATTGCAATCCTCCAATCATAGATTTGTACTTCTTCTATTCAACTACATGAGTCTCTTATGTGCTAGATAACTTGTGTCTTGTTACAATAGATGTTCCAACTGGTTTATAGTTCTCCATTCCAAATATCTTCAATAATTCATTCAAGTACTTTGTTTGACATAAGAACATACCATCACTATTTGTGTTATCTATAGTCCTAAGAAATATTTCATCTCACCAATCATACTCATTTCAAATTCAGTCTTCATTTCATCTGCAAATTTATTACTGGCTTCATCTTCTCCTCCAAAGATAATATCATCAACAAAAATAACTACAACCAACAAACCATTTTCAAATTCTTTCATATACAATTTGCTATCTTCTGTGCCTCTAGTAAATCCTAATTTTATCAAATACTTATCCAGTCTTGCATACCAAGTTCTAGGTACTTCTTTAAATCCATATAAAGATTTCTTCAATTTACATACCATGTCTCCTTCATGAGTTAAAGGAAAACCTTCAGGCTTCTTAATGTAAACTTCTTCTTCTAACTTTCCATTCATAAATGTTGACTTCACATCCATCTGATACACTTTAAATTTCTTATAAGCTGCATAAGCCAAAAACATTCTTACTTCTTCAATTCTTTCTATAGGTGCAAAAGTTTCTTCATAGTCAATTCCTTCTTGCTACGAGTATCCTTTACATACTATTATTTCTTTATTCCTTACAACTTCTCCTTGTCATTCATCTTGTTCCTGAATACCCATTTAGTTCCTATAACATTCTTATCTTTAGGTCTAGGGACCAACTCACAAGTCTTGTTCTTTTCAATTTGATCTAGTTCTTCCTTCATGGCTTTAATCCAATGTTCTTCTTCACAAGCTTCACTAGTAGATTTAGGTTCAATTTGAGAAATTAAACACAATTGTTCTTGTACCTTATTTCATGTCAGAACTCCTTTGTCTATGCTTCCACTAATTTTCTCAATAGGATGATTTCTTGATAGATTCATGTTAGGTGTCACTATCTTAGTTCTTGCTTCAGTTGTAGGTTCTTCTATGATTTCCTCAATGTAGCCTTCATTCTGCAAATCACTATCAATTTCATAAAATAATTCAACATTCACTAGATTAGTTCTAGGATGAGTTCCTTCATCTGATTGATAATCAAGTATTCTTTCCTGGATTTTGAACTTTTCATCAACTTTAACATTTGTGCTCTCAACAATATTTTTAGTTCTTTTATTGAAACATCTATAAGCTTTTGTCTTCAATGAATAACCAGGAAATATACCTTCATCACTTGTAGGGTCAAACTTTCCAATGTCATCATCTCTCTTAATATAACATTTACTTCTAAAAATTTGGAAATACTTAACTGATGGTGCATGTCCAAACCATAATTCATAAGGTGTCTTATTTTTGTCTGCTCTAATTTGTACTCTATTCATTGTATATATTGTTGTATTCACTGCTTCTCTCCAGAATATCTTCACCAAATCATTTTCAAATAGAATAGCTCTTGTTTCTTCATTTACTAACCTATTTCTTCTTTATACAATACCATTTTGTTCAAGTGTTCTAGGGGCTGAAAATTATCTCTTAATACCATTCACTTCACAAAAAGTGTTAAATTCTTTTGAAGTAAATTCTCCACCTCTAATTGATCTCAAACATTTAATCTTTAATCCAGATTCATTCTCAGCTTTGTTCTTAATTACTCTTAATTTATCAAATGCCTTAGAATTTTCTTTAAGAAATGCAATCCCCATCATTCTTATAAAATCATCAACAAGAATCATAAAATACCTTTATCCATAGAATCCTCTAGTCCTTGTGGGACCTCTCAAATCCGTATGAACAATTTCCAACTTCTCTGCTGTTGTAAACTTCTTGCTAGGAAATGAGCTTCTCTTCTGCTTGGCCATAACACATTCCTTGCAAATCATGTTAGTAGGTTTCATAATTTTAGGAAAATCTCTTCCTACAAGCATAGTACTCACTTTCACAATATTATCAAAGTTTATATGAAAAAATTTCTATGCCATAACCAACTGTCATCAATCTTAGTAATCACGCAGTCATCTCGGCAAGATTCAACTAAAATACATTACCTCTAGTTCTTGATCTAGTACCAATCAAATTACTATCCTTGTCTTTGATTACACAACCTTTCTCAGTAAACCAAACTTGATATCCCTTATCAACTAGTTGTCCAACACTCAAAAGATTATGTTTCAATCCATCCACAAAATAAACACCATCAGTTTTAGTCTTTCCATCAAGAGTAATAGATCCTATTCCTTTGATCAAACAAGGTGCATTGTTTCCAACTCTAACAATTCCTCCATCATAATTGTTAAACTTTATGAATTTCTTCATGTCTCTAGTCATATGATGTGAACAACTAGTATCTATAATCCAATCAGATTTCTTTTATACTTGAAAAACTAAATCTTTTTCTTCCTTAACTTCTATTTCAGGATTTTCTTCTTTTATTGCTACAAATCCTATATCATCATTCTCATTATCACTTTCACTTAGATATTTCTCCACACTAGCTTCAAATTCTTCATCATTGGCATAGTAACATTCTTTAGATCTTCTAGGTTTAAATTTATTTCTATACTTCTTTACTCTCTTAGGACATTTAGATGCAAAATTACCATATTCTTGACAAGTCCAACATTTAAAATTTTTCTTACCGTCTGGTTCTATTTTCACAGGCAAGGCAATTCCTTCTTCAATCTTCCTATCTTCTTCATTCCTAGATTTTCTGTTACTAGCATAATCTATGCTCACAATACTGCTTCTTGATAAAGTAGGGTGAATACTCAGTGCGCTAAATGTTGTCTCCATTCTAGGTAGATCTCCTGATTACCTCAGGTTCATCTCTGCTACTTCTAATCTTCCAAGAAGAGTTTCTCTAGTGAAGTTCTCAATACAAGGTATAACTTGCTCAATCATTTGCATTTTTGCTTAAATGCAAGAGTCAATGTCCACATAATTTTCTATATTACTTCATTCTCTATCTTGATTTCTTCATAAGATTTTATTCCTGCAACAATTTCTGACATTCTACCAATATAACTTCTAACAGATTCATCTTCCATCATTCTTATATCTTCAAATGCACATATCCAATTATGTAATCTGACTTTCTTTGCATGCTCATCACCTTCAAAAGTAGATTGTAAAGCTAACCAAATTTCATGAGATGTTTTTAGATATTTTACCTGATTGTACTCATTTTATGGAAGGGCTGACAAGAGTGCTTCTCTGGAAAATATGTTACACATGAATAGATCTCTCTCCTCATTAGTACATTCTTCATTTTTTTCTTCATCAATGATAGTCTTCTTTTTCATTGTGATTAACCAATATCCTAGTCATAAACAAAGAAAACGTGTCTTCATATTTTCTTTCCAGCTGTCAAAATTTACACAATCAAACTTATGGCTTTCTTTCCTAAAATCAAACTTAGTACTTTTTTTTTCCTGAAATGACTCTCCTCAAGTTGTTAAACTTTTCCTTCAAGGACCTGCTGCTCTGATAACAATTGTTAAAAAGTAAAGTCCACCAATATAACTGAGAGGCGGGGGTGAATTAGTTATCAAATAAATACAAATTTTATCACCTTTAACATATTTCAACCATGTAAGCAATGTAATTAACAACCACAGAAAGATATACATACACAACAACACAATAACACAAGATATGTTGACTAGGGAACCTCTTGATCAAAGAGTAAACCTCGGTGGGAATGATGCCCACAAAAGATGCACTAATATGAAAGTTCCTTGTGAGAGGATGGACTCTGTTAGGAGCCTTATGAAATAAATTTAGTACATATGAATCTCTGTTAGGATAATTTGAATCCCTACTAAAATATTCTAACCCTATTAGGACTTATAGAAGATAGAAGGACCCACTATCCAAACAGCTTCAAGGGAAAGATCACTAAACACACTGTCCAACTGATCTATGTATTACTCAATAGAATAATACCAAAATATTACTGATCTAAAAAATTTATTACTTCTCCTCTGACTATGCCAAACCGCACCAACTACTTCATTAGATCTCAATACTAGATCTCTATACTTTGCATATCCTCTTACAATAAGTATTGTACGATTCCACAATTCACTTTCACAAAATCTTTCTCAATCTTACATTATAGTAAGGAAAACATTCCTTCCTTTACACCACACTCAAATAATTACAAATGAGTCAACATATAAATTAAAAAATAAAATCTTCCACATGCTACACAAAATTCCACAATTACATAAAACTATCAGCTTCCAATTAGGATAATTCTTCACTCATGCGACCTATAACCTTGTTGTCACTTCCATGTCATAATTTTCATGTATTCATCATTTTAAAAACTTCACATCCTCAGATTCTATCCCGATTAGGAGATATCATCCGATTTCCACAAATTGCTTCTTAGGAACACTGCCTAAATACTGCTTCCACTAAATTACACATAAATGTCATGAATAGATGAATTTTCATATGCGCTCTTAACCATGATCTTATAAAACATCATAGATTAAGTCCTCAACTCTGTATATCTTGATCTTTAATATCCCACGTGCGCTAATGCAAACATTATATTCTTCTTTGTGAATCTCCAGTAGATCACTGTGTTGACATCAATGACAATCACAGTCATGAATGCAACAACAACAACAACTGCTACAGAATGGCTGTGAATACTCCCCCATAGGATATATTCAAAATTCAATCCTAATAGGTTAACCAAATAAAAAATTAGCATATAGATTGGATTGAGATAAGATTAGAATTGATTTTGGGTTCATTTTGCATTGTGATGAGTGATTGCACAAGAGGTCAACTGCGCTCAACCAAAAAATTATTTTGAGAATTGGTAATTTAGATTGTGACAAATTTTGTTTTTGATTATAAAAATAAATTTAGGGTTGTCAAATTAGCTAGGGGTGAAATTGATAATTCAATCGAAGTATTTCCAAATTAGGTCAAATTTATATATAAGAGAGTCAAAAGGTTAATATCTCATGGAGGAAATGTTGTGTCAATATACAAGTACTCGATCATGTCATTAAAATTTTTGCAGTTAACTTCTTATAATAGCATGATGAATGCATTACTATGAATTATCAATTTAGAAGCTCTTTCCTCACAAAATATGCATAATTTTGAGAAATAATATTACCTTGTTAAAAACATCTTGAATGAAAATTCTACCATGAATGCATCCTATGACTTAGTCACTTATATTTAATATTCTCTTTTTCATCACTAAGTGTTTGGGACATGAAATATCAATACAACCCTTACTAGAATGGCAGCCATGAGGATATGTGATGCAGGAGCATCCTGGGTGTAAGAGCAATCTTGCATCACCCAAAAATATTTCTATTTTTGTATTCAATAAGGGCTATTTTGTGCAGAGCTGCTATTTATGGAAAGTTACTATTTTTGGTAATTTTTGTATGTGCTCAGAATGATCTGATTTCTTTCTTGGAGGTTCGTTTTGGTCATATAAGTCTGCCAGTAAAGTTTCATTGCCAGATCAAGTGTATATTGGAAAATATTGAAGATTTTTGATATTGGCAGCGGGGTACAGAAACTTCGAACTCAGTTTTGAAGGCTTTAGAGGCCCCGGATGAGGTCAAATTTTGGGCTGAATGAAGCTTGCTTGATTCAGGTGTTGTAGAGCTCATCGCACCCTTTCCGAAATGGGGTTACAATAGTCAATCGGGTCAACTGGTGATGACTTATGGTCTTCGGAAGTTGGGTCACCTGAAATGGCGGAAAATGATTTTTCTTCAAAATTTCTGTTCGGGTTTCAAAATTTATTTTGAGCCGACTATGACGTAATAAAATGTAAAATAAAAAAATAATTCTAAGTTTGGTCGGCCTTATTGGCTAAAATTCTGGAACCTTCCCAGGCGGTGGAAAATTGCCTATATAAGGAAGGCTGTATTATTGTCTTAGGAGTTCAGAATAGTTCTGGGTAGTAGATCTGGGTATTGATTCGAGGCTTTGTCCTACCGAATATTGTAAGGGAATGCCCATGTGGCTTTGCATATTGTAATTTTGAAAGTTTGTAATTCCACATTTGTGGAGATAATAAGAAGCCAATTTTCTGTTCTTGCATATTGTTGTTGTTTCTCTATTTCTGTTATGTGTTTGTGGTATTAAGGGGAGCACCCTTCATCAAGTGGTATCAGAGCAGGAGTTCTTGAGTGTGTAAATAGATCGCCGACTGTGAGGCAGTTTGCACCAGGACCGTGGTTAGGGTTTCAGCGCGCAACGCGAAAATGCCTCCACGAAGAGAACGTGGCGGAAGACCTGGTGTTGTGACACCTGAGGTTAGAGAGTTGCAGAGACAAGTGCGAGCATTGCAAGAAGAGATTCGTAGAGGAATGAATCTTAATGTCAGAGACGAAAGTGAGGATGAAGCCGAAGAAGAATATCAAGAAGGAGAAGTTGAAATTGTGAACCAGGAGGAAGAAAGACTTTTTCAGGCGATTTCTAAGATTGGGAAAAGACCTAAGATTGAGGTTCCTACATTTTCTGGAAATCTTAACCCAGAGGAATTGATCGACTGGATCAATGAATGTGAGGAATATTTTGAGTATGAAGATGTTGAGGATCCTGATAGGGTCAAATTTGCGAAGGCCAGACTGAAAGGTCATGCGAAGATCTGGTGGCAAGAAATTCAATTGGAGCGAAATAGAAGAGGGAAAGATAAAATCACAAGATGGGATCGGATGGTGGATAAATTGAAGCGACAGTTCATTCTTGTGGATTATGAGCTTGACCTACTGAAGAAAATGCAAAGTTTGAAGCAAGCAGGAAAATCTGTTCAGGAGTATACAGAGGAGTTCTATCGACTCCTCATCAGAACAGGCCATGCCGAAGCTGATAAGGAGAAAGTTGCCCGATACCTTAATGGGTTAAGGCCAAGCATTCAGGAGGAGCTGAATCTAGTTCGAATGAACAGTATTGAGGAGGCATACCAGTTTGCCCTGAAAGTAGAGGAAAAGCTGAACAAGAAGTTTGAGAGCAGACAAAATGGAAGAGGTCGCGGTGGACGATCTGGTGGATGGTCATATGGTGGCCGAAATGAAGATCCAAAAAATAAGGATGAGGCCAGTAGTAGTCAGAATCAGCGAGGAAATAATTCCAATCGCTTCCAGGATCAGAATAATAGAGATCAAAGAGGAAGAGGAAGAGGACAAGGATCTGGAAGAGGTGGCTTCCGTGGAACATGTTTTCACTGTGGAGAAGAAGGTCATAGGGCATTTGAATGTCCTCAGCGCCAAGGCAGAACAGATAGGAGAAATGAAGGCCAGGCCAGAGTTGCACATGTAGATGAAGATGCCAGATCATCAAATTCTGAAGATGCTGAAAGAGGAGAAACGTTGATTAACAGAAGAGTCCTGTTGAGTGGTGAGAATGAACCTGAGCAAAGGAGGAGCTTGTTTCGCACCAGGTGCAAGTGTGAAGGTAAATGTTGTGATGTGATTATCGATAGTGGAAGCACTGACAATTTGGTATCAGAAGAGATGGTGACAAAGTTGAAGCTCAAGAGACAGAAACACCCACATCCATATCGGATTGCCTGGGTACAGGATGACCACAAGGTCATGGTCAATGAACAATGCCTGGTGAAGTTCAAGATTGGCGGATACCAAGATGAGGTATTGTGTGATATCATATCTATGGATGCATGTCATATGTTGTTGGGTAGACCATGGCAGTTTGACAGATGTGCTGTACATGATGGCCGTGCGAATACCTATTCCCTGACAAAGGATGGAGTGCGACATAAGCTAAAACCATTGAAGGAGACTGAAGAAAAGGTATGTGGTAATGCAAGGATAACTTTTGTTGATGGAAGAAATTTCCTAGATGGTATGAGGCATGAGCATGTATGTTTTGTGTTAATTCCAAAAGCTGGTAAAGAGGAAGTAGAAGATGTTCCTGTAGAAGTTGTAGATTTGTTGAATGAGTTTCAGGATATTGTATCCGATAACATGCCTGATGGATTACCACCAGTCAGGAAGATCAGTCATCAAATGGATTTGATCCCAGGAGCGAGTTTGCCGAATAAGGCAGCACACAGAATGACACCTGTAGAAAGTGAGGAGTTGAACAGACAAGTGCATGAACTGCTACAGAAAGGATTGATCCGTGAGAGTCTGAGTCCCTGTGCTGTACCAGCGGTATTAGCACCAAAGAAGAATGGAGAGTGGAGGATGTGTACAGATTCTAGGGCAATAAAAAAGATCACAATCAAGTACAAGTTTCCATTGCCACGAATGGATGATATTATGGACTGTTTGAGTGGAGCTGTGTATTTTTCAAAGATAGATCTGAAAAGTGGATATCATCAGATTCGGATCAGAGAAGGAGATGAATGGAAGACTGCCTTCAAGACAAAGGAAGGACTATATGAGTGGTTAGTCATGCCTTTTGGGCTAACCAATGCACCGAGCACTTTCATGCGGCTCATGAACGAGGTTCTGAAAGAATTTCTGGGTAAGTTTTTCATTGTTTACCTAGATGATATTTTGATCTTTAGTAAGACATTGGATGAGCATATGATGCATATTCGTATGGTGTTTGAGAAGCTGAGAGAAGAGAAATTGTTGATTAATTTGAAGAAGTGCAGTTTTGTGAAGAAAGAGTTAGTGTATTTGGGATTTGTAGTTTCAGCAGAAGGTCTAAAAATGGACCCAGAGAAGGTACAGGCTATCCTTGAATGGCCTACTCCAAGGAATGCTACTGAGGTAAGATCTTTTCATGGTCTAGCTAGCTTTTATAGAAAGTTTATCAGAAATTTTAGCGGTATTTGTGGACCCTTGACTGAAATAATGAGAGGGGATAGAAAAGAGTTTAAGTGGACTAATGGGGCAGAAAAGAGTTTTCAATTGTTGAAACAAAAAGTTACAGAACAACCTGTTTTAGCACTTCCAGATTTCAATAAGGTGTTTCAAGTAGATTGTGATGCTAGTGGTACTGCAATAGGAGCTGTTATGAGCCAAGAAGGTAAACCTGTTGCTTATTTCAGTGAGAAGTTGAATGATGCCAAGAGAAAATATTCTGTTTATGATCAGGAATTTTATGCTATAGTTCAAGCATTAAAGAAGTGGAGACACTATTTTCTTCCTAAGGAGTTTGTTTTGTATACTGATCATCAAGCTTTGCAATATTTGAATAGTCAAGGAAAGTTGAATCAAAGGCATTTGGAATGGGTTGAATTCTTGCAGAGTTATACATTTGTTTTGAAACACAGGAGTGGAAAGTCTAATAGGGTTGCAGATGCTCTTAGCAGAAGGCAACTACTACTGACAGAAATGCAGATTGAAGTGGTTGGGTTCAAGGAGCTCAAGAATTTGTATCCAGAGGATCCTGATTTTGGTGAAGCTTGGAAAGCTTGTAAAGAACCTGTTACTCTAGACAGGACGAAATGGTTGGATTTCATCATCCAGGATGATATGCTATTCAGAGGGAGTCAGTTGTGCATTCCACGAAGTTTTATGAGGGAGAATCTCATCAAGGAGAAGCATAGTGGACGATTGGCTGGACACTTTGGTCGTGATAAAACCCTTGCTTTGGTTGGTGAGAATTATTATTGGTCACAATTGCAGCAAGATGTGAAGAAGTTTGTACAGAGTTGCAGAGTATGTTAGATGGCGAAAGGAGTGAAGCAGAATACAGGGTTGTATCAGCCATTACCTATACTAGAGAAGCCTTGGGAGGATATCAGTATGGACTTTGTTCTTGGTTTACCGAGGACACAGCGGGGACACGATTCAATTTTTGTGGTAGTTGACAGATTTTCAAAGATGGCACATTTCATTCCCTGCAAGAAGACTAATGATGCTGTTCATGTAGCAGAATTGTTTTTCAGAGAAGTAGTGAGACTTCATGGTTTGCCAAAGACCATAGTTTCAGATCGGGACACTAAGTTTGTTGGATATTTCTGGCGTACATTGTGGAAGAAGTTGAAGACAGATTTGAAGTTTAGTTCATCACATCATCCACAGACTGATGGACAGACAGAGGTGGTGAATAGAAGTTTGGGAAATTTGCTGAGATGTTTGGTTGGAGATAAGCCAACGGGATGGGATTTGATTTTACCACAGGCGGAATTTGCATACAATAATTCTGTCAATAGGAGCACTGGTAAATCACCATTCCAGATTGTATATGGAAGTAGTCAAAGAAATGCATCTGAATTGAGGAAGATAGATAAAGGAGAAATAAGTAGTGCTGAAGCTAAAGATTTTGCAGAACACTTGAAGAACATCCATGAGGAGGTGAGGAAGCATATTACCAAGATGAACGCACAGTATAAGGCTAAGGCAGATGAGAAAAGGAGGTATAAGGAATTTCAAGTTGGCGATGAAGTCATGGTTCATTTGCGGAAGGAGCGGTTTCCAGTTGGTACATATAACAAGCTGAAAATGAAGAAGTTTGGACCATGTAGGATACTGAAGAAACATGATTCAGGAAACGCATATGAGGTAGAATTGCCTACTGAGCTAAATATTTCACCAGTGTTTAACATTTCAGACCTGACAGAGTATCATGAAGGAGGTGTTGAAGATGAGATCACAGCAGCACAGTGGAGTATTCCAGCAACTAGTTCAGACACTAAGGAGATCGAAGATATACTGGACAGTCGTATCGGCAGAAGCACAAGGAACAGGATATATGAAGAATATCTGGTCAAGTGGAAAGGACGGCCTGTTGAAGATTCATCATGGCTGACAAAGGAGGAGATTAGCCGTCTTGGTTTTCCTCTGCACACCTGAGTCGTGACAGGGTCACTTCTCAAATTACCCCGGGTGTCTGATGCAGGAGCATCCTGGGTGTAAGAGCAATCTTGCATCACCCAAAAATATTTCTATTTTTGTATTCAATAAGGGCTATTTTGTGCAGAGCTGCTATTTATGGAAAGTTACTATTTTTGGTAATTTTTGTATGTGCTCAGAATGATCTGATTTCTTTCTTGGAGGTTCGTTTTGGTCATATAAGTCTGCCAGTAAAGTTTCATTGCCAGATCAAGTGTATATTGGAAGATATTGAAGATTTTCGATATTGGCAGCGGGGTACAGAAACTTCGAACTCAGTTTTGAAGGCTTTAAAGGCCCCGGATGAGGTCGAATTTTGGGCTGAATGAAGCTTGCTTGATTCAAACGTTGTAGAGCTCCTCGCGCCCTTTCCGAAATGGGGTTACAATAGTCAATCGGGTCAACTGGTGATGACTTATGGTCTTCGGAAGTTGGGTCACCTGAAATGGCAGAAAATGATTTTTCTTCAAAATTTCTGTTCGGGTTTCAAAATTTATTTTGAGCCGACTATGACGTAATAAAATGTAAAATAAAAAAATAATTCTAAGTTTGGTCGGCCTTATTGGCTAAAATTCTGGAACCTTCCCAGGCGGTGGAAAATTGCCTATATAAGGAAGGCTGTATTATTGTCTTAGGAGTTCAGAATAGTTCTGGGTAGTAGATCTGGGTATTGATTTGAGGCTTTGTCCTACAGAATATTGTAAGGGAATGCCCATGTGGCTTTGCATATTGTAATTTTGAAAGTTTGTAATTCCACATTTGTGGAGATAATAAGAAGCCAATTTTCTGTTCTTGCATATTGTTGTTGTTTCTCTATTTCTGTTATGTGTTTGTGGTATTAAGGGGAGCACCCTTCATCAATATGAATATGAAATAGTCAGACTAATTGTCAAAAGTAGACATAAGAACCAAGGCACAAAGAGTCAGGATGGCATGAATGCCATTTCCTTTTGATATTTCAAGAAAGCATATGTATTAGGGCATATATCCCCAAGATGACCTGAATGTCTATTGCGTGCAAACACACAAAACAAGATAGAGATCCTTATTTTCCTATGTAGTAGTGATTGTTCTATCCATAATGACCCTTTATCATTCATAACCTAGGATAGATTTTAGCATTATATAACCACAATGCCCTATACATTTACATCTGTGGGTAGATATTTAGATTGCAATAGTAACAAGAAATCACTCATTAACAAAAAAGGAGAAGTTTGAACCTTACTAAAGTGTCCAAATAAACAGGGTTGAGGTATATGTAGTTTTCAAAATGTGATGGAGGCTCTTACCATAGACACCCAATTTATGTGATACTTTCACATCATCGAGACTAATCCCATAGAAAGAAAAGTATTACATGCCCATAGTCCTTGCTTCTCTAAATCAATATAGATATCCTTGAGTTTCTCATGGGGTATAATAGTCAAAAAGCCAATTGTAATAGACAACATACAAATAAATTTTTAGCATAGCACAAACTGTTTGAGTGATTGTTTTCATGTCATAGATATGATTGTCTATTTTATCTTATGTATTTATGATATCAATGAAAAAAACCTTCAATGGTTAGGAGATAGGAAAGTGACTTAAATTTGATGAACGATAATTGAAAAAAGTATGACTTGGTTGAACTTCTATGACATTGACCCCTATTATGGTTTGATTTCCCCAAGACTAAGTTGCTGATCAATTTCAAGCCATGAAGGTTCCAGGAAGAACCAAAGATGTCACAAAATTGATTGAAGGCTATGCACAATCTAAAGTTGGATATGAAAAAAATCAATAAAGTGGGAAAAGACAACACACAAAGGAAAGAAACTAAAGGGAAGCAGTCAATATCTTTCACCAAGGAGATCGAATCCAACAACCACTTACCTTTCCTTGATGTTTCTATCCTCAAAAAACTAGATGGCTCCCTAGGTTGTTGGGTTTATCACAAAGCCACCCACACAGACCTTTATCTTCATGCTTCCTCTCACCACAGCCCCAGCCAAAAGGCTAGCATCCTTAAAACCCTAGCTTTAAGAGCCTACTAGATTTGTGACAAGGATAATTTAGACTAGGAGCTCATGCATCTCCATCAAGTTTTCAAGTGGAATGGTTATACGGACAAACAAATCTCCAAAGCCTTCCACTTGGCCAAGGACTTCTTTCTTTCCTCCTCCAACCCTCTGCCCTCTCCCCCCAAGGCTTCCCCATTCATTTCCATTCCCTATGTAGCAGGTATCTCGCACAAAATCTCCAAGATCTTGGGTAAAAAAGGTGTGTGAGTGGCTTTCAAGCCCTTGTCCACCTTAAGGAATTGTGTCCCCCATACTAAAGACTCTAGAGATGTCTTTTCCGCATTGGGGGTCTATAAGATCACTTGTTCCTATGGTACTCCCTACATAGGTGAAACTGACCATTCCTTTAACACCAGGATCAAAGAGCATGTTGCCGATATCAAGCATAAGCGTGTTCTTAAGTTTGTGTTAGCTGAACAGTCCTCCTCCACTAAACACCACATTTGTTTAGAAGATGCTCAAGTTGTGTTCAAGGAGGACAACTTCTTCAAAAGGAAGCTCAATGAAGCCATTGAAATCAACAACCACCCCTGCAACCTCAATAGGGATGATGGCTGGAACTTAAGCATTTCTTGGTATCCCTTGTTATCTTCCCTCAAAAACCTCCCTCATCTCGACCCTCCTTCCTAGTCTCATCATTTTTGTCCTTCCACCTCGCTCCCCCCTCCCCCCCCCCCTCTCCCACCCACCATTACCCTCTTCTCTCATCCCACTTGGGGATCTTCCTTGGCCTTTGTGTTTGTCTACCTCCTACCCTTAACCCCCCCCCACCCACCACCCTCACCCTCCTCCCCTAACCCCCCCTCTCTTGCAGGTGGGCTTCTCGCTTTCCCTCTCCCCCTATTTTGTTCTTTTGCAATTGCCACTTTTTTCCTTTTTAATCTCTCTTCTTTGGCTCTTGTATATATACATATACACACTAGCTCCCCCCCTTCTTTAGCTTTTGTTTTTGTTCTCTTTTGTTGTTTGTATATATACACATGCATACATATATGTTTGCATATTCTTTGGCTTCTTTTTGTCCTCCCCTAGTGCCTTTAGTGGCACGCTCTCTTGTTTTTTTATCTCAACTGTTTGCTTCCTTTTCTTTTTATTTCTCCCTTCTTTTGTTTGCTCTTTCATACATACATACATACATACATACATACATACATACATACATATATATATATATATATATATATATATATATATATATATATATGTACATATATATATATAATATGTACATATATATGTACAATATATGTACATATATTATATATATATATATATATTATATGTACATATATATGTACATATATATATATATATATTATATATATATATATGTACATATATATGTACATATAATATATATATATATATATACATATATATATATATATGTACATATATATGTACATATAATATATATATATATATATATATATATATATATATATATATATATATCTATATCTATATCTATATCTATATATGTTCTAGCTCTTGTAGTGATTTTTTAGACTCTTTACTTTCTTCTTTTATTTATTAGTTGTAGCATTTTTATTTGCTTTTCACTCTCTTTATTACCTTTGGTGTTTGCTTTTAAGGGTTTTTTAA